>JAIOJX010000003.1:16488645-16531373 GCA_022376925.1 Tragulus kanchil | reverse complement strand
GTCGTCTGCACTCCCAGAGGAGGCGGATGGGCACAAGGGGCTGCCGCTGGTACCAAGACTCCAATTCGTCGTGGAGTCCAGGCGAAGGAGGAAAGTCCACTCTGGGTCACTTCGTAAGAGAAGCCCTCAGATGACCAGTCTACACCAAATGTGAGTCACTCTAGGGAACAAAATGTGGTTAGCTTTCTCTTATGGACCCGATCTCCTGATTGGCAAGCTGCGTCCTGGAAATCTTTAGAATGGCTCAGAATTAGTTGTAATGGGGTTGCAAGATCTGAACTGGCTTGACCCATGGTAACAGAGACAAATGCAGAGACACACGGGCAAAACCACTGTCAGAACAAAGAGGCAGTTCATGTTGTGAGGCAGTTCAGGGGACCAGATGACAGGACGTGACTGGGTCCTGTCCAGGGAAAGCAGGGAGTATGTCAGCAGGAAGAGACAGGTTTAGAAGCCTCTGAATGTTATACCAAAAAGAAATAGAAACCACTCTTAGCAGAAGGGGGTGAAGTCGTCCGTCTCCTGTGATCAGCATGGAGGAGTGAGGGTGGTCTTCCTCGGGGCCCTGGAACGTGTTCAGGGTGCGCGTCCCCTAAGGAAAGACCAGTTTCTCCGTGCTGACTTGGGTGGAGTCCGAGTTCCTGGTGCCAGAGGGTCTCTAATCTCACTGGGGCCTTAGACCTTATAAATCCCCAGGGAGGCACAAAATAGAGCATCCAAACAATAGCAGGGACAGTATTAGGACAAGAAGGATATATATAAAAAGAGGAGTATACCCATTTAACAGATAAGGAAGACAAGGTTATAGCAGAAGAGTGAGGACTCCATCTAAGTCCTAACGGGAAGGTGGTGGCCAGAAGAGATGGGATTTTGGTTTGCTTTAACCACTGTGTGCCTACCACGTTGTGCGGAAGTTGTCTTGCTGGGGGCAGACGCCCTAATGGCCTTGTCCGTTCCGTGACCCCCTTATCCTGTCACGGAAGTCTTCAAGTGGCAGGCGCCCTTTGGCTTTTAGTTGCCTGACCCATGCCCACAGGGTACTATGGCCTAGTCCTCAGTTTGAGAAAGAGAAAGAAAAGGGGGACACTCACCAGTTTGGGTGCCAGCTACTAGGGCGGGGCAAGCTGTGGGACCTTTGGAGCCCACCAGAGAGTGGCCCTGGCCAGGGCTGCTCAGTTGTCTTCACAGCCGCCTGCCTGTTTGCAGAGAGTCCCAGAAAAGAGAGCTAAAAGGAAAGGAAGAAAGTGAAACAAGGAGGACAAATTCCCGAGAACACTGAACATGCAGAGGGTCTCGGGGGTGTTAAGGCGACAGGAACAAAAACAGGCTCACCTTGACCAGGTACGGAGGAACCAAGCGACATCTCGCTTTGGAACCTGGGATCGCAGACGTGTCGCGTCCGGCTCCCCGAGCACCCAAACATGTGCGCACCAGGAAACAGGCTTACCTCCTCCGGAGGGATGACAGGTGCCAGGAACCTCACAGCCACAGCGTATGGCGTTGTAGTCTCGGCTAGGGACTCTGGACACCGGTCTCACCAAGATCCTCCCAGCTGGGGCAAGAAGCCCTGTCGGCCGCCCAGAACGATTGCCCCCCCTCTCCCCCAGTAGTCCCAAAGTCTCTGAGAATCCAAGACCAGTTGGGGCAGTTTAACAGGACTGAGGGTGGAAGAGCCCCCAAAATGCTGTGAGGCAGGCTCAGTGAAGCACCCAACTCTGCTCGTGGTGGATGAAAAAGAGGTTTATTAGGCTGGCTTTACACCGGTGGGTCCAAGGCCTTCATTTAGCCAAGGACCCTGAGCAAAACTTGTGGCTCACATTTATACCTAAAGCCTACGTGCACAAACCCATATCCCCAACTTCTAAGGTTGCCTAGGAGACGTTAAGAAAAAAAGTATGATTTGGTAACAATCACAATAGTACAATCGAAAATCATCTAAGCATATCGCTTAGCCGGTCTATAATATAAATTGATTAACTAAAATTGAAAGGGTTTCACTTCAATTTGAGACTTCAACCCAGGGCCCAGACCTGATCAAACCCTGCTTGGGACTTGAACCCATGTAGCTGGAGCTTGAATTCCAGCCAAAACTCTGTCTGGGACTTGAACCCACGTGACTGGAGCTTGAACCTAGCCAAAACCTGGTTTGGGACTTGAACCCACATGGCTAAGGCTTAACCCCAGCCAAAACCCTGCTTGGGACGTGAATCCACGTAGTCAGGACTCAATCCCGGCCAAAACCGTCTGGGACTTGAACCCACGTGGCTGGGACTTAATCCAGCACTTCCCCAATGTCTGGACCCACTGAGGCTCAGGTTCTTCGTGCCTCAATGCAGAAGGAATTCAGCGAGAGGCAGAGTGATAGGCAAGGAGAGGATTTATTAGGATAGGGTACTTGTAAGAGGTGCAAGCCGGCAGGCAGGAAAGCTCTGCTCTGCCCCCCTTCAATTGAGTCGGCAGCAATATGCATAGGATGGTAGAAGACCGCCCACCTCAAGGAGACGCAGATGCAGGACATCCATCATTGGTTGCTTCTTCGCCAGCTCCTCCTTCATCAGCTGTTTATCCCCAGTCAAGCCTGCTTTACTGAACAAGGAGCAGCTCTCCTGAGGTATCATCAACTCACTGGCCTCCCAACCTTTCTCAGGTGTCTCCCTTCTACCTACCATCCCCTACTAGGACTCCACAACCACCTACCTGTTCTACTCTGTCTCTATCAACATCACAAATGTCAATTTATCTTGTGACTGATATTTCATTTTCACGGCCGAGGGAGGCTTGGTACGAGGCCTTCCTGATTAGGTTCCAACTAGCCCCGGAGGCCTAATGGACAGTTAATTTTTCATCTCCATGGTTACCCAATCCAAACACTGTCCAGAGTTCACTGAAAATGTAACATGGAGCCTTATTCCTCAAGATGGAGTCGGTTCAGTCAGGGCAGCCAGCGTCTTTCTTCCTTCACCAGTACAGGTTACATTCAGTAAAGACTAACAGGGAATACTCAGTCCTGACAGGGAGTAATTCAGTTTAACAAGTATATCACTTTTAGATAATGATCTTACAAATAAATCTCTTACAATCACTTACGGGTAAATCCAAGTAATTTGATATTATATGTCCCCTTTTACATTCCCCCCTAGAGTGGTTACTGGAGTTAAATCGTTGACTCATTTTCAGGGGTGAGGGGGTTGTATTGGGCCCACCGTAAGAAGACTTCAGAAGGCAGGGCTCTGGGTCTCCGTTGCTTCGTCTGTGAAATGGGCACAGAGTGACCCCCGTCACCCAGCTGGCAGGTGGGGCTGGCCCTAACCGCCCTAACAGGTCAGCCACGGCGGCTCAGCAGGTCCGGCGGCGCTGAACGCAGGCTGGGCGGGGCCCCGGACGGCGTGGGCGGGGCCACGCCCCGGCCCGCCCCCCGAGCGCCGGGTGGAAATCACTGGTCGCGGACGTCGTGACGTCAAACGCCTTCCGACGCTTCCCGGGCTCGCGTGGTCACGGGGGCCGCTTTTCGCGGGAAAAGTGGTTGTTGCGGCTGGAGCGGAGGGGAGCGCGGCGCGGCCATGGCGGTGAGCGCGGGCGGGCGCGGCGGCGCGGAGCTGAGCCCCTCGCCCGTCGGGCGGGTCTCCCAGGCCGGCCGGCGCCCTCGGGGCCTCCTCTCGCGGCCGCTCGTCCGCAGCCGGGTCGCGGCCCGCCCCCTCCCCGGTAGCTTCTGGGGCCCAGGGGCCGAGTGGGTGGAAGCCGTGCCGGGGGCCCGAGTGGGCGGCACGCAGGCCAGCCGCCCGACCCGGTGGCCGCGGCGGTTTCCCCCGGAGGAGACGGGGCCGGGCCGGGCCGGGCGCGCGCGGCGCGGAGGGCTCAGCCGCGGCAGCGTCTGCGGGCCGGCGGGCTCGGCCGGGGAGGACAGGGCGGCCCCCGCGGGAGGCGCAGCCGGCCCTCACCGGCGCCCGGCCCTCTCCCCTGGCAGGAGTCGTCCGAGTCCTTCCCCGCGGCCTCCAGCCCGGCCCCGCGTCGGCGAGCCAGCGACCCGCTCGCCTCCAGCCCGGGGCCGAGCTCCCGGCGCGCGGACGCCCTGACTTCCAGCCCCGGCCGAGACCTCCCTCCCTTTGAGGATGAGTCGGAGGGGCTGCTCGGCACCGAGTGGCCGCTGGAGGAGGAGGAGGAGGGCGAGGAGCTCATCGGAGACGGCATGGAGAGGTAGGCGCGGAGGCCCTGCACCCCCAGAGACGCGGGGAGCCCCTCTCGTGTGCGGGCGCTTGGTTCCGGATCCCGGAGAAGCAGATGCACCTGAGCCCGGTGCCTCTGAGCACAGAGGTGCAGGGTCTGGGGGGAGGCGGGTCTGTGCAGCCCAGCGCGTGTCCCTGTCGCTTGCTGTGTCTACCTTAGACCGACTCTGCGGCCTGGGAAAGCCCCGGCTTCGTGAGGTCCGCACCCCAGGGCATGCGGGAGGTCTAATCGGCCACATCGGGGACCCCGACCCTGCAGGCCAGGAAGTGGGTGGCCAAGGTTCTCTGCATCTCAGGAGACACCCTGGCGGGGAGCTGGCGAGCCAAGGTCCAGACTGCTCTGCAAGCAGTTCCTGGGCCTCACCTGTGCCAGGGCTGTGCTCACGGTCAGGGCTAAACACGTTCTTAGGGGCCCGGCCCCACCGAGACGGCGGAGCAGAGCTCTGCCGAGCAGGCCGGATCCCTGCTGTCTCGTCCGTGCCGTGGCCAGCATCTGCTCGGGACCTTGGCACCCCCAGAGCCACATGGAGATGCGGCTCGGGGGCCCTCTTTGCTCTGACTCGGGGGCACCAGGCTTGGTCTCTTCAGGTCTGTTCTCCCGACAGCCTGCAGGAGGAGCCCTTCAGGAGCGTCACAGGGACTTGCTACAAGGGTGCTCTGGACCGTTTGGATCCTTGCTTAAAGCTCCCGTCACCCTGGATGAGAAGCCTGGCTGTCCAGCACAGGCCAGACTCGGGGGGCGAGGGCTCTCGGCAGGGGAGAGCAGCTTCTCTCTGTGGGGTGTGCAGGCGGAGTATCCTCCCCGGCTGGTCACCCTCTGCCCAGCCCTCTCTCTCCTCTGCTCTTCCCTTGCCAGGGCTCTGATCACGATGTCGGAGGACTGGCTGGGCCCAGTTAGGTTTGATTTTTGTAGCTTTAAAAAAAAACCAAGCTTGCTAAGCTATAATTTTTGTCACATACAATTTGCATTTTATAAGAATACAATGCAGAGCTTTACGGGCTTCCCTGGTGGTCCGGTGGGTACAGAACCCTCCTTGCAGTGCAAGGGGCGCTGGTTTGATCCCTGGGCCCCGCTGCACCCCCAGATCGTGGCGGGCGCTTGGTTCCGGATCCCGGAGAAGCAGATGCTCCTGGGCCCGGTGCCTCTGAGCACAGAGGTGCAGGGTCTGGGGGGAGGCGGGTCTGTGCAGCCCAGCGCGTGTCCCTGTCGCTTGCTGTGTCTACCTTAGACCGACTCTGCGGCCTGGGAAAGCCCCGGCTTCGTGAGGTCCGCACCCCAGGGCATGCGGGAGGTCTAATCGGCCACATCGGGGACCCCGACCCTGCAGGCCAGGAAGTGGGTGGCCAAGGTTCTCTGCATCTCAGGAGACACCCTGGCGGGGAGCTGGCGAGCCAAGGTCCAGACTGCTCTGCAAGCAGTTCCTGGGCCTCACCTGTGCCAGGGCTGTGCTCACGGTCAGGGCTAAACACGTTCTTAGGGGCCCGGCCCCACCGAGACGGCGGAGCAGAGCTCTGCCGAGCAGGCCGGATCCCTGCTGTCTCGTCCGTGCCGTGGCCAGCATCTGCTCGGGACCTTGGCACCCCCAGAGCCACATGGAGATGCGGCTCGGGGGCCCTCTTTGCTCTGACTCGGGGGCACCAGGCTTGGTCTCTTCAGGTCTGTTCTCCCGACAGCCTGCAGGAGGAGCCCTTCAGGAGCGTCACAGGGACTTGCTACAAGGGTGCTCTGGACCGTTTGGATCCTTGCTTAAAGCTCCCGTCACCCTGGATGAGAAGCCTGGCTGTCCAGCACAGGCCAGACTCGGGGGGCGAGGGCTCTCGGCAGGGGAGAGCAGCTTCTCTCTGTGGGGTGTGCAGGCGGAGTATCCTCCCCGGCTGGTCACCCTCTGCCCAGCCCTCTCTCTCCTCTGCTCTTCCCTTGCCAGGGCTCTGATCACGATGTCGGAGGACTGGCTGGGCCCAGTTAGGTTTGATTTTTGTAGCTTTAAAAAAAAACCAAGCTTGCTAAGCTATAATTTTTGTCACATACAATTTGCATTTTATAAGAATACAATGCAGAGCTTTACGGGCTTCCCTGGTGGTCCGGTGGGTACAGAACCCTCCTTGCAGTGCAAGGGGCGCTGGTTTGATCCCTGGCCCAGGAAGACCCCACGTGCTGCAGAGCGGCTGGGCCGGTGCGTTCAATTAAGAGCCGGCGCTCTGGAGCGCATGCGCCCACAGCCAGTGCTCGGCTGTGAGAGAGGCCACTGCAATGGGAGGCCCACACAGGCCAAAGAATAAAAAGATCGAGTAAAATAAATATAAATAAAAGAGGCATGATGGGGAAAGAGAAGAAGAATATAACGCAGAACGTTCTGGTGGGCTTCCTGAGCTGTGTGGCCGTCGCCCCTCTCCGTCGCTCCCGGTGCCTCGACAGTTAGTCCCCCTCCGCTCTCCCGCCTCCAGGCCGCCGGCGGCCTCCTTGCCGTGGCTTTGGCCGGTCTGACCATCTCGTGCAGGCAGCGTCTGTGACGCACGCGTCCCGTGCGCGGGCCTGTTGGGCCTGCTGTGGTTTCCAGGGTCCGTCCGTGTCAGGGTGCACGCAAGGCCGCCCGTCCTGTCCCTGCCTGAGGAGACCCCGTCGTGCGGACAGGCTGGGGTTCGCTCCCCTTCGTCGGGGGCGCACACTGCGGGCTCTTGGCAGTGTTCCGCGGTGGTTAACGGTGCTGCTGGGAGCTGTTCTGTGAGCGTATGTTTGGCTTCTCTCGGAGTGCAATTCCAGTTCTTGGGAACATACTGTTGGACTGTGGGGTTCAGTTCAGCTGCTCAGTTGTGTCTGAGTCTTTGCCACCCTGTGGACTGCGACACGTCGGCTTCCCTGTCCTTGTTGGGTTCTGAGGATCCGCCAGCGTGTTTTCCGAGGCGCGTATGTCATTTCACCTTGCCACTGGTGGTGTGTGCCTTTCTGCGTCTCCACAGGCATTCTTGCCAGCACCTGCTGCGTCCTGGGCTTGATCACGGCCACTCTCAGGCATGAGGTGCTCTCCCACTCTGGTTGTGATGTACATTTCTCTGAGCATCAGTGACGTCGATTGTCTTCTCATGTGCCATTGGCACATCTGTGGACAGCATGTCTTCAGGTCTTTGCCCTTTGTTTAACTGGTTTGCTTGCCTTCCTGAGTCGTGAGAGGTTCCTGAGTTGTGAGAGGTTTGAGAACCTTACTCTGCATACAACACTTTTATCACATGTCTGATCTGTGATTTCTTTCTTTTCCATCTGTGGCTTTTCTTTTTAAGTTTTTTAAAATGCAGAGTTTTTGAGATGCACAATTTTAAAATTTGCAAACTCTAACGTAGTTTATGTGGACCAGTTAGCATTTCCCTGAGGGCCTTTCACGTGACTTGACGTTCTCAACAGGCCCCTTGTTGCTCACTGGTCAGTCGTGTCCCACTCTCTGCGGCCCCGTGGACGGCAGCTCGCCGGGCTTCCCTGGCCTCCGCCCTCTCCTGGAGCCCGTTCACACTCGCGTCCATTGAATCAGCGACGCCACCCAACCGTCTCGCCCTCTGCCTTTCCGTTCTCCGCCTGCACTCAGTCCTTCCCAGCATCGGGGCCTTTTCTGATGAGATGACTCTCCACATCCGGTGGCCAGACTTCAGCTTCAGCACCAGTCCTTTCAGTGCACATTCAGGGTCGCTGTCCTTCAGGATGGACTGGTGTGATCTCCTTGCCGTGCACGGGACCCTCGAGAGTCTTCTCCAGCGCCACAGCTTGAAAGTATCAGTTCTTCAGTGCCCAGCTTTCTCGATGGTCACCTCTAAATATGACGACTGGAACAACCATAGCTTTGACTATACGCAGCTTTGGTGGCAGAGTGATATCTGTGCCTTTTAATACGTTGTCTCGATGTGTCGTAGCTTTTCTTCCAAGGAGCAGGCCTCAGACAGGCGGGTGCTGTTTCCTGGAGGGCCCTTGAGAATTGGGAGCCCAGAAGCCCCGCTGGCTGTCTTTTTTTGGCATCAGCCGTGTGGGGTTTCTTGTTCTGAGAAGGTCATTGGATTGCGCGTAGGGCCGAAACGACACAAGCGGTCCCCCACGGCCGCGCGTCCTGAGGAAGGAGCACTGGGGAGGACTGTCGTGGGCCCGAGCGGTGTGGGACCCAGTGCCGGCCGCCCGCTGCGGCGCTGACCTCGACACCCCCCGCTCTGGAGTGACCGGCGGCAGGGATCCCCTCACCCCCGGGCTTTCTCTTTCTGGTGGAGGCTGCCGGTGCCTCCCTGAGTCGCGGCGGGGGAGCGGCGTGTGCTCCGGGTGGGTGGACGTCCGTCCTTCCGGGCACGCGCAGAGTGGCCTGCGGCGGGGAGAGCTGAGCCGCAGGCGCGTCTGGGAGAGGCCGACTGGGCCGGCGGGGGTGGGCCCGCGGGGTCTGGGGCTCCAGGCGGGCCTGCCCGAGGCAGGGAGCGGGTGCCTGCCCGGAGGGCGCCGGGCTGGTGCTCAGAAGGCCCTCTGGCAGAGGTTCTGTGGGCCTTCTGTGTTCCCGCTGGTGCTTAGAGCTCCTTGTCTCTCTATTCCGGAAAACGCACACGAGGTGAGATTTCTCTTCTCAGCTGTCTTCAGGCGTGAGTTCAGGGGCATCAGGTCACTCGGGTTGTGTGACCGTCACCACCGTGTCCAGCTGTCCCCGGCTGCCGCCTGCAGCACGTCTGCCTGGGGCCCGGCTCGTCTCCCTGAGCAGGGGGTCCGCGGGGCCGCCCGGGCTGTGGCGGCAGGCGGGGGCTCTGTCTGGGAGGCTGGCCCCTGTTCTGTGTGCGGTCCCCAGGGGCCCCCTCGAGCCGCTCTAGGTGCCCTGGCCGGGGCTCCGGGGCCCTGGGGGGCCGTGCCTGGTGCTCTGTGTGGGTCTGGGCGCTCACACGGTCCGCCTGGGCCCGCAGGGACTACCGCGCCATCCCGGAGCTGGACGTCTACGAGGCCGAGGGGCTGGCCCTGGACGACGACGACGTGGAGGAGCTGACGGCCAGTCAGAGGGCGGCCGCCGAGAGGGCCATGCGGCAGCGCGACCGGGAGGCGGGCCGGGGCCTGGGCCGCATGCGCCGCGGGCTCCTGTACGGTGGGTTCCGGGAAGCCCGGGCGAGGGAGGGCCGGGCGGCGGGAGCGGCCCTGAGCGCGTGCGGCCCGCAGACAGCGACGAGGAGGAGCAGGAGCGGCCCGGCCGGCAGCGGTGGCAGGTGGAGCGGGCCACGGAGGACGGCCAGGAGGACGAGGCGCTGATCGAGAGCATCGAGAACCTGGAGGACCTGAAGGGCCACTCGGTGCGCGAGTGGGTGAGCATGGCCGGCCCGCGGCTGGAGATCCACCACCGCTTCAGGAGCTTCCTGCGCACCCACGTGGACGGCCGCGGCCACAGCGTCTTCAAGGAGCGCATCAGCGACATGTGCCGAGGTGAGCCCCCCGCGCCCTGTCCACGGGCGGGGACGGGGGCCAGCGTGCTCGTCTTTCGGACGCAGCGTCGAGGGTCCAGCTCGCTGTCCAGGGACCACGTCTGGACCACAGACGTCAGTTTGGGCCGCCTCGTTGTTCAGCCTCCCCATCAGGTCCAGTTCTTTGTGACCCCGCGCCAGGCCCCGCCCCTCCCCGTCTCTGGGCTTGCCCAAGTTCATGTCCCTCGCATCGGTGATGCCCTCCGCCCCTCTCGCCCTCTGACGACCCCGTCTCCTCCTGCCCTCGGTCTTTCCCAGCGTCGAGGGCTTTTCCGGGAGTCCGCTCTTCACGTGAGGTGACCAGAGTACTGAGGCCTCAGCACCAGTCCCGCCAGTGACTGTCCAGGGCTGGTTTCCTTTAGGATGGACTGGGTTGACCTCCTTGCAGCCAGGGGCTCTCAGGAGGCTCCTCCAGCCCCAGGTCACCCGTTCTCTGGCTGCTCTGGCCGGGCTCCGGGGCCCTGGGGGGCCGTGCCTGGTGCTCTGTGTGGGTCTGGGCGCTCACACGGTCCGCCTGGGCCCGCAGGGACTACCGCGCCATCCCGGAGCTGGACGTCTACGAGGCCGAGGGGCTGGCCCTGGACGACGACGACGTGGAGGAGCTGACGGCCAGTCAGAGGGCGGCCGCCGAGAGGGCCATGCGGCAGCGCGACCGGGAGGCGGGCCGGGGCCTGGGCCGCATGCGCCGCGGGCTCCTGTACGGTGGGTTCCGGGAAGCCCGGGCGAGGGAGGGCCGGGCGGCGGGAGCGGCCCTGAGCGCGTGCGGCCCGCAGACAGCGACGAGGAGGAGCAGGAGCGGCCCGGCCGGCAGCGGTGGCAGGTGGAGCGGGCCACGGAGGACGGCCAGGAGGACGAGGCGCTGATCGAGAGCATCGAGAACCTGGAGGACCTGAAGGGCCACTCGGTGCGCGAGTGGGTGAGCATGGCCGGCCCGCGGCTGGAGATCCACCACCGCTTCAGGAGCTTCCTGCGCACCCACGTGGACGGCCGCGGCCACAGCGTCTTCAAGGAGCGCATCAGCGACATGTGCCGAGGTGAGCCCCCCGCGCCCTGTCCACGGGCGGGGACGGGGGCCAGCGTGCTCGTCTTTCGGACGCAGCGTCGAGGGTCCAGCTCGCTGTCCAGGGACCACGTCTGGACCACAGACGTCAGTTTGGGCCGCCTCGTTGTTCAGCCTCCCCATCAGGTCCAGTTCTTTGTGACCCCGCGCCAGGCCCCGCCCCTCCCCGTCTCTGGGCTTGCCCAAGTTCATGTCCCTCGCATCGGTGATGCCCTCCGCCCCTCTCGCCCTCTGACGACCCCGTCTCCTCCTGCCCTCGGTCTTTCCCAGCGTCGAGGGCTTTTCCGGGAGTCCGCTCTTCACGTGAGGTGACCAGAGTACTGAGGCCTCAGCACCAGTCCCGCCAGTGACTGTCCAGGGCTGGTTTCCTTTAGGATGGACTGGGTTGACCTCCTTGCAGCCCAGGGGCTCTCAGGAGGCTCCTCCAGCCCCGCAGGTCACCCGTTCTCTGGCGCTCAGCCTTCTCTGTGGTCCCTGGGAAGACCACGGCCGTGGCTCCTCGGCCCTCTGTCGGCAGAGTGAGTGTCTCCGCTGCTCGGCGCTCTGTCCAGGAAGCAGCTGGCTTCTGACCGCGTGGCTGCGGTCCCCGTCTGCAGCGATCGTGCAGCCTAAGAGGAGGAGACCTGTCCCTGCATCCGTCTTTCCGCTTCTGTTTGCCGTGGAGTCATGGGCCCGGATGCCACGATCTTACTGTTCTCAGTGTTTAGTCTTAGGCCGGCCCTTTCGCTCTCCTCCGTGACTCTCATCGAGGGGCTCTTTCGTTCCTCTTCGCTGTCTGCCGTTAGACGGGTATCGTCTGCGTGTCTGAGGCTGTTGACGTTTCTCCCTCCTGATTCCAGCTTGTGACGCATCCAGCCTGGCATTTCTCACGAAGTGCTCGGTGTATGGGTCCAACAAACGGGATGAGTGCGGACAGCCCTGTCGCACGCCTTCCTCTGTCTGAACCCCTCGGCGGTGCCCCGCAGGGTTCCAGCTGCTGCTCCTGAGCCGCAGACAGGCTTCTCAGGAGACAGGCCAGGTGGTCTCTTCAGGCGCTTTCCAGAGTGTGTCACGATCCGCACAGTCCAAGGCTTGAGCCTAGTGGATGAAGCAGAGCTAGATGTTTTTCTCAGATGTTCCAGTGAATGCTGGCAATTTGACCTCTGGTTCCTCTGCCTGCTCTCAACCCTGCTTGGGTTCCTGGACATCTGGAAGGTCTTGGTTCACATAGAGCTGAAAAGGTTTTAAGCAGGACCTTCCAGCCTGGGAGATGAGGGGGTCCTCCAGGGCGAGCACCTTCTCCAGACCACTTGCCGGGAACTGGAGCGAGGACGACCGTTTCCAGGGCTGCGGCCGCGGCCGGGTGTTCCGGGTCGGCCGACACACGGAGCGCAGCACCTCGCTGGCGCCGTCACTGAGGGGTCTGGGGAGCTCCACCGGAGCCCACCGCACCCTCGCTTTACCAGCAGCTGTGCTTCCTGCTGCGCACGCGACTTCACGCTCCAGAAGGTCCAGCCGACAGCTTGCAGACTGAGCGTAAACGTCTGGGTTCCCGCCTCGATCGGGGTGTCACACCACGTTTCTGTGGGCGAGGAGGCGTGTGGCTCTGGCTCGCCCGTCCGCCCCGTCTCTGTCTTACCTCCGGCCTGGTGCGCTCAGGGGCGGCTGGAGGACACGCTCGCAGGCCCTCGGAGGGTGGCGCCTGCCCACGTGCGTCCCCCTCCTTCCCCAGGGGCTCGGGTCTCTCACGGCTTCGGAGCTTGGGCCCAGGCCCCCTCCCTCCTGAGTCCTGAGGCTCCGCTGAGCCTCCGCCTGCAGGTGGCCTCCGCCCGGCCCCTCGGCCCGGCCCCTCCCACTCAGCCGCTCTTCCCCCCTCAGAGAACCGGCAGAGCCTGGTGGTGAACTACGAGGACCTGGCGGCCCGCGAGCACGTGCTGGCCTACTTCCTGCCGGAGGCGCCGGCCGAGATGCTGCAGATCTTCGACGAGGCGGCCCTGGAGGTGGTGCTGGTCATGTTCCCCAACGTCCACGTGCGCATCTCGCACCTGCCGCTGGTGGAGGAGCTGTGCTCACTGCAGTGAGCCTGGGGGCCCCGGGGGCCGCGGCCGGGAGGGCCCCGCCTTTCCCGGGCCCCGACTCCCCGCCCACCGCTGCAGGCAGCTGCACCTGAACCAGCTGATCCGCACCACCGGGGTGGTGAGCAGCTGCACCGGCGTGCTGCCCCAGCTCAGCCTGGTCAAGTACAAGTGCAACAAGTGTGGCTGCGTGCTGGGGCCTTTCTGCCAGTCCCAGAGCCGGGAGGTGAAGCCGGGCTCCTGCCCCGAGTGCCAGTCGGCCGGCCCCTTCGAGGTCAACATGGAGGAGGTGAGTGACCGTGGGCGGCCCCGCCCGAGGCAGGACGGGGTGCTGTGGCTGGCCGTCGGGGTGGTCCAGGGGTTTATCTGAAATACCAGTGCTTACGGCTTTCTTGTGAGTGGGAAGATCTGGGGAACCGGCCCTGCCCTGGCGGCCCTGACAGCCGGCCGCCCTTCCGGCCGAGACTGCCTGGGGCCGTCCTCTCTGGCTGGCCCCGGGTCGTGACAGCGGCCTTGCACGTGGAAGGCTCCGTCGCTTTACCAGCAGCTGTGCTTCCTGCTGCGCACGCGACTTCACGCTCCAGAAGGTCCAGCCGACAGCTTGCAGACTGAGCGTAAACGTCTGGGTTCCCGCCTCGATCGGGGTGTCACACCACGTTTCTGTGGGCGAGGAGGCGTGTGGCTCTGGCTCGCCCGTCCGCCCCGTCTCTGTCTTACCTCCGGCCTGGTGCGCTCAGGGGCGGCTGGAGGACACGCTCGCAGGCCCTCGGAGGGTGGCGCCTGCCCACGTGCGTCCCCCTCCTTCCCCAGGGGCTCGGGTCTCTCACGGCTTCGGAGCTTGGGCCCAGGCCCCCTCCCTCCTGAGTCCTGAGGCTCCGCTGAGCCTCCGCCTGCAGGTGGCCTCCGCCCGGCCCCTCGGCCCGGCCCCTCCCACTCAGCCGCTCTTCCCCCCTCAGAGAACCGGCAGAGCCTGGTGGTGAACTACGAGGACCTGGCGGCCCGCGAGCACGTGCTGGCCTACTTCCTGCCGGAGGCGCCGGCCGAGATGCTGCAGATCTTCGACGAGGCGGCCCTGGAGGTGGTGCTGGCCATGTTCCCCAAGTACGGCCGCATCGCCAGCCGCGTCCACGTGCGCATCTCGCACCTGCCGCTGGTGGAGGAGCTGCGCTCGCTGCGGTGAGCCTGGGGGCCCCGGGGGCCGCGGCCGGGAGGGCCCCAGCGTGGCCTCCGGCCCTGACTCCCCGCCCACCGCTGCAGGCAGCTGCACCTGAACCAGCTGATCCGCACCACCGGGGTGGTGAGCAGCTGCACCGGCGTGCTGCCCCAGCTCAGCCTGGTCAAGTACAACTGCAACAAGTGCGGCTGCGTGCTGGGGCCTTTCTGCCAGTCCCAGAGCCGGGAGGTGAAGCCGGGCTCCTGCCCCGAGTGCCAGTCGGCCGGCCCCTTCGAGGTCAACATGGAGGAGGTGAGTGACCGTGGGCCGGCCCCCGCCCGGAGGCAGGACGGGGGTGCATGTGGCTGGCCGTCGGGGTGGTCCAGGGGGTTTATCTGAAATACCAGTGCTTACGGCTTTCTTGTGAGTGGGAAGATCTGGGGAACCGGCCCCCTTGCCCCTGGCGGCCCTGACAGCCGGCCGCCACCTTCCGGCCGAGACTGCCTGGGGCCGTCCTCTCTGGCTGTGGGCGCGGCCCTGGGTCGTGACCGAGCCCGAGAGCCCGCCGTGCCCTCTGCAGGAGACCCCGCTGGAAGGCTCCGGCCTTCAGACCTCCGGCAGGTCGCACGGCAGAGCCGCCTCGCCAGGAAGCGCCAGCAGCCCGTGGCCAGAGCCGGAGCTGCTGAGAGCAGAGGGCGCTGGCCCTGCGGAGGGGCGGCGGCAGACGGGGTCCCGCTGAGCCCGGGCCTTGGCCCGGAGCCCCCGTCCCCGTGGGGCTGTTCTCGGTCCTCCTCGCGTGTTCCCCGTCACGGGCGTTTCTGGACGCCTCCTGGAGCAGCAGGGCTGCCGGCGCCGTGGGGGCCTGTGACGGCAGCTGGTGGAGGAGTCGTCCTTCCACAGTAGTTCCCGAGGCCCGCTGGGGGCCCAGGCTGGGGGCACGTGAGCTGGTCTTCACACCCCAAAAGCAGGTGCTGTCATCGGTCCTATTTGGCCGATCAAGGAGCCCCTGAGGTCGCTCAGCCAGGTGTCCCAGAGGGTTAGAATTCACGCCTTTTGTCCCAAACCTGTGGGTCGGCTGCTGTCCTGCGGTCTTCTCTGGACGGTAGGTGAGAGGGTGGACGGTCACTGCGTGTGCAGGGCTGCCCTGTGGCCTGACGGTGAGCCGTCTCTGCCGGGACTGGCTCGGCCTGACTCCGTCCTCCTGGTGTGGCCGCAGCTGCCGCGTTCGCATCGCAGCCTGCGGGGCAGCAGAGAGAGAGGCCGCGCCCGCCGGGGTCATGTAGCTCAGGCCGCCAAGCGGCCTGGCTGCAGCGTCCGGGGCTCAGCTGCAGGGCACTCGCGGGGCCCTGGCGTCCACGGCTCAGGGACGGGCACGGAGGTGCTGGTGACGCGGCTCCTGCCTGGTCCCGAGGAGTTGAACACAGGGCTGCGCTGCCTGCCCGGGGGCCGTGGCCCGGCTCCGGTGACGGTCGGTGCTGGACACCAGCCTAGCGCCGTGGGCCACACAGGCCCTGAGGCCATCCGTCTGTCCCGCGCAGACCATCTACCAGAACTACCAGCGCATCCGGATCCAGGAGAGCCCCGGCAAAGTGGCGGCCGGCCGACTGCCCCGCTTCAAGGACGCCATCCTCCTCGCGGACCTGGTGGACAGCTGCAAGCCGGGCGACGAGATCGTGAGTGCCGGGGCCGCGGAGGCTGCCCGGGGCCGGGGGTGGCCAGGGGCGACGGGCCTGTCCAGGGGGCCTCCTGACCTCGGCGCGTCCCCAGGACCTGACCGGCATCTACCACAACAACTACGACGGCGCTCTCAACACCGCCAACGGCTTCCCTGTCTTCGCCACCGTCATCCTGGCCAACCATGTGGCCAAGAAGGACGACAAGGTGGCCGTGGGCGAGCTGACTGACGAGGACGTGCAGATGATCACCAGCCTCTCCAAGGACCAGCAGATCGGGGAGAAGGTGGGGGACTGGAGGCCGGCTGTCTGGGGCTCGCTGCCCCACCACCTCTCGTCTCTGGCTCCGGGCCTGCGACCTTGGGGCGGTCCTGCCGCAGGGCTGGGCCAGGCTCCGTCGGCCCTCGGTTCTGTGGCTCAGGAGGAGGTCCAGAGTTGGGGCGGGGGCTGGACAAGGGGCCGGAGCACGTGGGTGACCATCCCTCTCGCCCGCACACCCAGATCTTTGCCAGCATTGCTCCTTCCATCTACGGCCACGAGGACATCAAGCGAGGCCTGGCGCTGGCCCTGTTTGGAGGGGAGCCCAAGAACCCCGGTGAGCAGGGCCCGGGGCGCCGCACGCAGGTGGAGCTGTAGGTCCTGACGCGTGACCGTGTGTCTGTGTGGCATCTCCTGGAGCCCCTGGGGGCCGCGGAGCCCACGCCGGCCTCAGCCCGGCCCCTCCTGGCGGTCAGCGGCTCAGGGCTGGGCGGGGCTGTTCGCACGGGCTCCGTGCGACGGGCTGACACGGACGACACGGCCCCCGGCGCCACGTGTGCCTCCACGTACACGCTCGCTCTCCCTGCCGCCCGTCCGCCGCACAGCCCGGGTGGCCCGCGTCAGCCCTCACGCCCCGGGGGCGCGCACCGCGAGCTCGTCCTGCGGGGCGCCTGTCCTGGTCCGCGTCGCCGTGTCCAGCGGCCCTCCCGGCTGGAGAGCTGGCGCACGGCCCCCGGGCTTTCCGTGACCGAGAGCCTCCTGGCGTGCGCCCTGGCGCACCTGCTGCCCTGGCTCTGAGCTCAGAGGGGACGCAGGCACCGTGTCTCCGGAGCGCCCCGTGCTGCGTGGGCAGGAACGCAGCCAGTCCTTCCCTGCCGCCGGGGAGCCCAGCGGGGCCAGGGCCGTCCTGAGCCTCTGTCCCCCCACCCCCAGGCGGCAAGCACAAGGTGCGGGGCGACATCAACGTGCTGCTGTGTGGAGACCCCGGCACGGCCAAGTCTCAGTTCCTCAAGTATGTGGAGAAGGTGTCCAGCCGCGCCGTCTTCACCACCGGCCAGGGCGCCTCGGCCGTGGGCCTCACCGCGTACGTCCAGCGGCACCCCGTCAGCCGGGAGTGGACCTTGGAGGCCGGGGCCCTGGTGCTGGCTGACCGGGGAGTGTGCCTCATCGATGAATTTGACAAGGTGGGGTCTCCGGGCCGCGAAGGGGCCGTGTGGGCTGGGGCTGGGTGGGGCACTCGCGCTCGGGCCTGGGGCCTCGTCTGAGTGGCCATGGTTGCGCCAAGAGTCGCGTGTGCCCCGTGCAGATGAATGATCAGGACAGGACCAGCATCCACGAGGCCATGGAGCAGCAGAGCATCTCCATCGCCAAGGCTGGCATCGTCACCTCCCTGCAGGCCCGCTGCACCATCATCGCCGCCGCCAACCCCATAGGTAGGTGGGCACGATGTTCGGGGGCCCAGACCCTGGGGCTCTGTGTGGAGCCCTGCAGCTCGCCCCTCCCCGACTCGGAGGAAGGAACCCAGCATGGAAAGCACACCTCTCCAGCGCTCCTTGTGGGGGCGGCGTGGAGGGACCGGGGACGCCCGCCTTCCTAGAGCCCTACTCTCAGGAGAAGCACCCGGGGTGTCCCGCTGGGGGCTCGGCGGCTGGAGGGCCGGGCGCATGGCCGTGCCGGCGGGCCGCGGGCTTGTCTGGACGCCTGGAGCAGACGCCGTGTCCGTCTGGCTCCCCGCCCGTCCCTGAAGACACGAAGGTCGGAAGGAAGGTGACGGTCAGGGCGAAGAGGGTCCTGGGGGCCGGAGCCCTGATGGCGGCCGCTCTGTCGCAGGCGGCCGCTACGACCCCTCGCTCACCTTCTCGGAGAACGTGGACCTCACCGAGCCCATCATCTCCCGCTTCGACATCGTGTGCGTGGTGAGGGACGTGGTGGACCCCGTGCAGGTATGCGGCCGCGGCCCGGTCCGGGCCGGCACTCGGGGCCCTCGCTGGGGCTGGTGGGCCGTGTGCCGCGGGCTCGGAAGGGCCGCTGCCAGTACCGTGGGCTTTCCACGCTTGTTCTCGGGCCAGCGGTCCTCAGGGTCTCTCTGGCCACCCAGCGGGCGTCGTGCACACTCGGCCACTCGCTCCAGGGTCCTCTCGCTGTCCGCTGCTCGGACCCCATCCCGGCTTCTCTCTGGCCCACGCTGCGGCCTTGGTGCGGGGGCCCCGGCGGCCAGCCCTCTGGGCACGCGGGCAGACCTGCCTCTCCTTACAGACCCGCTCGCCGCCCCTGCCCCGCGAGCAGGGCGTCCCCGTCCACACAGGGCCTCCCCTCTCCCTCTCAGCCACGGCCCTGCCCGCGTGGGCGTCCGCCCCCAGGTGTCGTGACTGCGCAGTGGCCTCAGCTGGAGGCGCGGCCTCCGGCCTCTGGCCCAGCTCTTGGCTTCTGTCCCTCCTGTGGCCTGAGCCCTGCCCGTCTCCTCGGCCCTCTGGGGGGTGCCCCTCGCCGCCGGAGCGCGGCCCACGGACGGAGGGCGCGCCGCTGGCGGTGCCACAGAGTGTGCCCGTGCTCCGGGCCGGGCGCCCGGCTCACCCCGCTCCTCCCCGCCCGCCCCAGGATGAGATGCTGGCCCGCTTCGTGGTCAGGAGCCATGTCAGACACCACCCCAGCAACCGGGAGAGTGCGGGGCCGGGGGCCGCCCCGGAGCCCACCGTGCCCAACACGTTCGGCGTGGAGCCCCTGCCCCAGGAGGTCCTGAGGAAATACATCATCTACGCCAAGGAGAAGGTCCATCCCAAGCTCAACCAGGTGGACAAGGACAAGGTGGCCAGTGTGTACAGTCACCTGAGGAAGGAGTCCATGGTGAGGCCGGGGGCCGGGAGGGCCGGGTCGGGGGGCGCGCTGGAGCGGGGAGGCCTGGAGGACGAGCTGCTCGCTCAGCCAGCCGGGCAGGCCCGACCTGGGCGCGCAGGCGTGTGCCGGAGCGCGGGGCTGGCTCTGGTGCCCTCGCGGTGGGGAGGGACGCTCAGGCAGCCCGCGGGCCGGCGGTGCGGGCTGCTTGGAGGCTGTCCCCGCACCCGGCGCGTCAGGACGGCCTCCCTCCTTCCCTCCTTCCGCCTTGGCGTCCGTCAGGCCTTTCCCGGGTGTTCGCTTGTCTTCAGACACAGCTGCAGGTTCTGCCCACGCGGCTCTGCCTGGTGCTGCCCCAGCCTGTGGACCCTAAAGCCGCGGCCGGGGGCACACACGTGGGGCTGGGTGAGAGCGGGTGGGGGCCTTCCTGCCTTGGGAGGCCAGGAGCCGTGGTGGGCGTGGCCTGGTGGGTACCTCTGGCCCAGGGAGGCCAGTGAGGCCCGCGGTAGGCCATCCTCTGCCTGCCGATCTCCCGCGGGGTCCTGACGCGGCCCCCCTGCAGGCCACGGGCAGCATGCCCATCACCGTGAGGCACGTCGAGTCTGTGATCCGCATGGCCGAGGCCCATGCGCGCATGCACCTGCGGGACTACGTCATAGAGGACGACGTCAACATGGCCATCCGCATGATGCTCGAGAGCTTCGTGGACACACAGAAGTTCAGCGTCAGGCGCAGCATTAAGAAGGTGGGTGCCCCGGGCCAGGGCAGTGACCACGGGAGGCGGGGCCTGGAGTGGGGGGCAGGGCAGTGACTGGGAGGCGGGACGTGGGAGACTCAGCAGGGCAGGGCCGCCAGAGGCAGGGCTCTGCCTGGGCGGCGGGGAGGCAGGGGGCGGTGCCGCTCGGCTCTGGGGGCGGGGGCCTGGCCCACGGGGGCGGGGCCCGGACTTGGGAGGCCGCGCCCCTCGCACCGGGCTCCGCGAAGGGCCCCGGCGTGACGGTCAGCTCGCTCTCCCCGCAGACGTTTGCCCGCTACCTGTCGTTCCGCCGGGACAACAACGAGCTGCTGCTCTTCATCCTGAAGCAGCTGGTGTCTGAGCAGGTGACCTATCAGCGGAACCGCTTTGGTGCCCAGCAGGACACGGTCGAGGTGCTGGAGAAGGACCTGGTGGACAAGGTAGGGCGTGGCTGGGCGGGGTCTGCCCGGGGCCGTCTGGACGCAGTGTGTCCCCTCCGGCGGGGGCGCTGAGCTGGGGAGCAGCTCGCCCTGTTCCTGGGCGCCTTCGGGCTGGGTTTCGAGCCCCGTGTCCAGCTGCAGACGCCCGCCCGGCCGCACACCTGCTCGCGCCGCCTCACCCCGGGGACAGGCCCGGAGCCCGCCGCCCCCGCGGCTCAGCAGGCGGCCCCTCTTTCAGGCCCGGCAGATCAACATCCACAACCTGTCCGCCTTTTACACCAGCGAGCTGTTCAGGATCAACAAGTGCACCTACGACCGGAAGCGGAAGGTGATCGCGCAGCAGCTCTAGTGGCCGCGCGGGTCCGGCGGGCGGCCAGGCCGGCCCGGGGGACGCTGCCTGGGGGACCGGAGCCAGGCTGCCAGGGGCTCAGCGAGCGGGGCTGGGCTCCGGCCCCGCCGCTCCTCTGCCCGCGAGTGGGGTTTGCTTCCCAGGCTCAGCGCCTCTGCTGCCCGTCCGGGGGCTCCCCTTCCCGGGGCTGCGTTTTGAGCCCCGCCGGCAGCCAGCCCACCTGCGGGACGTTCTCCCTGTGCGTCGCCGTGGTCCCAGCCGCGCGGTGCCGCGGAGCCGTCGGCCTCTTGGTGGTCGCCCCGTGTCCTGAGGAGCCAGTTCTCGGCGTCGCGGTGGTGGAAGCGTGTCCCCCGGGCTCGCCCAGGCCCCCCGAGAAGAGAGCCGGCCAGTCCTGCAGCGACGGGGCCCAGACCCCGCAGCGCAGCCCGGCCCCCGGGGGCCCGCAGCCCCGGCCTCCGCGCGGTGGGGCGCGGGGGACAGTGAGGCCCCGTGGGAGCGGCACCCGCCGGGTCACTCAGTGGTTCCTTTCGACCCCGCCCTGTGCTGTAGTTGTGTGTTCAGTAGTTCTTTCTGTGGTTTTAGTGCTTTATTTATAAATAAAGTGGATCCAACTTAAATGCTGGCGTCACCTCCGTTACCTCGCCCGCCCAGGCCCTCCTGGGCTTCCTCCGAGGCCTTCCAGGTCCGCCTCTGGTTCTTCGCGGACGTGGACCGGCTCACACAGCGGCTGGGCGTCTGCCTGGCGTTTGCTGCCTGTGTGCTCCGTGCGGTCAGGGGACCTCGGGACAGACGTGCCCCTGGAGGGGCCGGCGGTGCCCGGGCGGCGGAGGGAGCAGCCGCGTCGCCGCAGCTCCGCGCGCTCGGACGGCTGCCCAGGCGGCGCTTGGCGGCGGGTCTTCCTGGTGCAGACCTGGGACGGAGCACAGGGCCTCCCTGCGCCGGGGCTGCCCCTCGTCCAGGCCTCTCCGGCCGGAACCGTCCGCAGTGGAGATGGGTGAGAGCCCCGCGGCCGTCCACCGAAGAGCACGTCGGGTGCCTCGGAGTGCTCGCCGCCCACCTTCCCGGAGGGTCTGCCAGACTACTGCCGGGCCCGCGGAGCAGGTCGGACGTGGTCCCCACTGGGACGGGCGGACTCCGGTCACTGAGGCGGGGGTGCGGGAGCCAAAGGAGGGACCAGGTGCTGTGGGCTGCGTCAGGGAGGGGCCAGAGGAGGCCAGTAAGTTGATGATAACTCAGGAGAGCTGCTCTTTGTTTAATAAAGCAGGCTTGACTGGACATGGACAGCTGATGAAGGAGGAGCTGGTGAGAAAGGAATTAACGATGTATGTCTTGCACCTGTGTCTACTTGAGGGGTGGTCTTCACCATCCCATACATTGCTGCCCATTCAGTCGGGACGGGCCAGCAGAGCAGACTACCCGCCTGCCTGTTTGCCCGCAAGTACCTTACTCCAATAAAGTCGCTGTCCGGCTCGCCCAGGCCCCGAGAAGAGAGCCGCCAGTCCTGCAGCGACGGGCCCAGACCCCAGCGCAGCCCGGCCCCCGGGGGCCCGCAGCCCCGGCCTCCGCGCGGTGGGGCGCGGGGGACAGTGAGGCCCCGTGGGAGCGGCACCCGCCGGGTCACTCAGTGGTTCCTTTCGACCCCGCCCTGTGCTGTAGTTGTGTGTTCAGTAGTTCTTTCTGTGGTTTTAGTGCTTTATTTATAAATAAAGTGGATCCAACTTAAATGCTGGCGTCACCTCCGTTACCTCGCCCGCCCAGGCCCTCCTGGGCTTCCTCCGAGGCCTTCCAGGTCCGCCTCTGGTTCTTCGCGGACGTGGACCGGCTCACACAGCGGCTGGGCGTCTGCCTGGCGTTTGCTGCCTGTGTGCTCCGTGCGGTCAGGGGACCTCGGGACAGACGTGCCCCTGGAGGGGCCGGCGGTGCCCGGGCGGCGGAGGGAGCAGCCGCGTCGCCGCAGCTCCGCGCGCTCGGACGGCTGCCCAGGCGGCGCTTGGCGGCGGGTCTTCCTGGTGCAGACCTGGGACGGAGCACAGGGCCTCCCTGCGCCGGGGCTGCCCCTCGTCCAGGCCTCTCCGGCCGGAACCGTCCGCAGTGGAGATGGGTGAGAGCCCCGCGGCCGTCCACCGAAGAGCACGTCGGGTGCCTCGGAGTGCTCGCCGCCCACCTTCCCGGAGGGTCTGCCAGACTACTGCCGGGCCCGCGGAGCAGGTCGGACGTGGTCCCCACTGGGACGGGCGGACTCCGGTCACTGAGGCGGGGGTGCGGGAGCCAAAGGAGGGACCAGGTGCTGTGGGCTGCGTCAGGGAGGGGCCAGAGGAGGCCAGTAAGTTGATGATAACTCAGGAGAGCTGCTCTTTGTTTAATAAAGCAGGCTTGACTGGACATGGACAGCTGATGAAGGAGGAGCTGGTGAGAAAGGAATTAACGATGTATGTCTTGCACCTGTGTCTACTTGAGGGGGGTGGTCTTCTACCATCCCATACATTGCTGCCCATTCAGTCGGGACGGGCCAGCAGAGCAGAACTTACCCGCCTGCCTGTTTGCACCACGTACAAGTACCTTACTCCAATAAATCCTTTTCTTGTCTGTCACTGTGCTTCTCGCTGAATTCCTTCTGCGTTGAGGCACAAAGAACCTGAGCCTCAGTGGGTCCAGCCCTTGGATGAAGTCCCGGCCGCGTGGGTTTGAGTCCTGACTACCCCAAGCAGGGTTTTGGTTGGGGTTGAGCCTTAGCCACCAGGGTTCGAGTCCCAAACAGGGTTTTGGCTGGGTTCAAAAGTCCCAAACAGAGTTCTGGCTGGGTTCAAGTCCTAAGCCAGGGATTGTGGGTTCGAGTCCCAAACAGGGTTTTGGCTGGAACCCAAGCTCCAGCCACATGGGTTCAAGCCCCAAGCAGGGTTCAATCAGGTCTGGGCCTTGGGATTAAACCTCAAATCAAGGTAAAACCCTTTCAGCAGGGTGGGTGGGTGTGGCTGCAGCGGGGAGAGCTGGGGGGCCAGGAGGCAGCCGCTGTGACGGGGCAGGTGTGCGGGCACACCCACGCGTGGGCGCACGAGTCCTCTGGGCGCTGGCGGTCACGCAGGGGTCCTCACAGACGCCGCAGGTGCAGCCCTGGCACCAGCCCCAAGCCGCGGTCCCGGCGGCTTGGGCCTCCCTGGACCCCGCCGGAGGGTGACTCACTGACACAGCTCCCGAGCCAGCGCAGCCCCTCGGATGAGTCACAGGCGGGGGGACCGGATGTGGAGGAGCAGCCAGGGGAGACTCCCCCCACCAGAGTCCCCAGGAGACATGGGGGCGGCCTCCTGGTGGGGGTCCCTGTCGCCAGCCTGGACCTTCTCTCCCTCCTGCTGGGGGTCCCTGTCGCCAGCCTGGACCTTCTCTCCCTCCTGCTGGGGGTCCCTGTCGCCAGCCTGGACCTTCTCTCCCTCCTGCTGGGGGTCCCTGTCGCCAGCCTGGACCTTCTCTCCCTCCTGCTGGGGGTCCCTGTCCCCAGCCTGGACCTTCTCTCCCTCCTGCTGGGGGTCCCTGTCGCCAGCCTGGACCTTCTCTCCCTCCTGCTGGGGGTCCCTGTCGCCAGCCTGGACCTTCTCTCCCTCCTGCTGGGGGTCCCTGTCGCCAGCCTGGACCTTCTCTCCCTCCTGCTGGGGGTCCCTGTCCCCAGCCTGGACCTTCTCTCCCTCCTGCTGGGGGTCCCTGTCGCCAGCCTGGACCTTCTCTCCCTCCTGCTGGGGGTCCCTGTCGCCAGCCTGGACCTTCTCTCCCTCCTGCTGGGGGTCCCTGTCGCCAGCCTGGACCTTCTCTCCCCCCTGCTGGGGGTCCCTGTCGCCAGCCTGGACCTTCTCTCCCTCCTGCGGGGGGTCCCTGTCCCCAGCCTGGACCTTCTCTCCCTCCTGCTGGGGGTCCCTGTCGCCAGCCTGGACCTTCTCTCCCTCCTGCTGGGGGTCCCTGTCGCCAGCCTGGACCTTCTCTCCCTCCTGCTGGGGGTCCCTGTCGCCAGCCTGGACCTTCTCTCCCTCCTGCTGGGGGTCCCTGTCGCCAGCCTGGACCTTCTCTCCCTCCTGCTGGGGGTCCCTGTCGCCAGCCTGGACCTTCTCTCCCTCCTGCTGGGGGTCCCTGTCGCCAGCCTGGACCTTCTCTCCCTCCTGCTGGGGGCCCCTGTCGCCAGCCTGGACCTTCTCTCCCCCCTGCTGGGGACCCTGTCGCCAGCCTGGACCTTCTCACCCACCTGCTGGGCTCCCTGTCGCCAGCCTGGACCTTCTCTCCCTCCTGCTGGGGGTCCCTGTCGCCAGCCTGGACCTTCTCTCCCTCCTGCTGGGGGTCCCTGTCGCCAGCCTGGACCTTCTCTCCCTCCTGCTGGGGGTCCCTGTCGCCAGCCTGGACATTCTTAGCCCCTTCAGTTCCGGGCCTCCTGCAGGCTTGCTTGTGCTGGCGTGGTGGTCGGCTCCCTGGCATTGGTGATGAGCTAGGCCTTACCCCACCCAGGAGGTCAGGGCTGGGCCGTCCAGCGCTCTCATCACCTGGCTGGTTCTCTGGCCACCAGGCCTAGTTTCAGGGGCTGTCCACAATTCACGTCCTTAACATCAACTCGGGAGTGCTCGAAACCGGCCGGTGAAGGAAAACGAACGACGCTCTCTGCACCTAGATCACTCCAGAGCTGTGTCTGGATCCTCCAAGAGCAGCCGCTCCTAGCCGTGGACTTAGGGAGCCGCACGGGGGTGCGGCGCGCGGGCCCGGAGCCGGGGGGCACCTGATGTCTACATCCTGTCCTGGCCCAGGGTGGCCGCGGGGAGGTCGCGTGTCTGTGTGTGAGCCAGGGAAGGGCACGTCGGAGTGCCCGGGCGGTGGGGGACACGAGGGGCACGGGATTTCTGAGCCCGGAGAGGGGGCCCCTCGGAGGGCTGAGCTTGGCAGGGGCCCGGACAGCGGCAGGAGCCGTGGAGGGACGCGCTGCCCGACGCCGGGCTTCCTCGGCGAGAGGCCTTGCCGCGGTTCTCTGAGCTCCTGAGACAGACTGGACGCCATCAGCCGCAGCCCAGCCCCGGGGAGAGAGGTCGAGGCAGCCTCCCGTCGGGGTCGGGGGTTTGGTGACACGGGCTGCGCGGGAGGCAGGAGGCGGCGGGGGGAGCCTGCGCGGCCCGGAGGGCGGGCTGAGCGGGGCCGCGGGCGGGCGGCGCGTGCGCCAGGGAGGCCTCTCCTTCTGCTGATGTTGGGATTGGACGGGCAGAGTGTGGATTCCTAGGGCTTTGTTTTCGTCCAGCTGCTGAGCCGTGCCGACTCCTGTGTCCTCCACTGTCTCCCAGAAGCAGCAGATGCGGTGCGGCTCCGTCGGCCCCTCGTCCTCTGTGCTCGGGAGGCCCCGGGGAAGAGCGCCGGCGCCGGCGGCCACTCCCTTCTCCCGGGGACCTTCCCGACCCGCCGGGTGCACCCGGGCCTCCCACGTCGCAGGCAGGCTCTTTCTTCACCATCTGGCCGCCAGGGGGGCCAGGAGCCCCGGCGTGGGTGGCCGTGTCTTTCTCCGGGGGTCCTCCCAGCCCAGGGGTCACTCGCCTCCCTGGAGCCTCCCGCGCTGGCAGGCAGGTTCTTTACCGCCAAGCCACCCAGCGCTCCCAGAGTTTGCTCGAATTTGTGTCCATTGACTTGGCGATGCCATCCAGCCGTCTCATCCTCTGTCGCCCCGTCCTGCCCTCAGCCTTTCCCAGCAACAGTGCATGGCTGGGTAGGTCTGACACGTAGCTGTGACTGCGCACTGCTTTCATATGTTAAAGCCAAGTGTAGACATGTGTGCTCCTGGAGTCCTGTGTTATTTTAAGAAGGCTTATTGGGATATGGTTAAATAACATGATTTAAAATGTGCAACTCAGTGGTCTTGGTATGTTCAGAATTGTACAGCCATTGGCAGAATCGATTTTAGGACATGTTTATCACTTCTTCCCCCAAACCCACACCTGTTAAAATTCGTTCCCCTTGGTAGTCCAGTGAATGGGGAGTCTGCCTTGCAGTGCAAGGGGCACCGGTTCCATCCCTGGCCTGAGAGGATCCCACGTGCTGAGGAGCGACTGGACAGAGCCGGGGCTCTGCAGCGAGAGAGGCCACTGTGATGGGAGGCCCACGCAGGCCAAAGAACAAAGATGGATGAAAAATAAACGATGACTGAGAGGGAAAGAAGAAAAAAGAAAAAAAAATTCACTCCCCTTCCTTCGTCTCCCACCTCCAGCGTTGGCAGCCACACACGTGTCCTGAATCCCTGTAGAGCTGCTTGTTCCGAACATTTCTTACATGTGGAATCCTACAGTGGTTGGTGTTTTTTGACGGGTTTCTTTCACCTGGCAGAGTGTCTTTTAAGGTTCCTTCGTGTTGTAGTGTATCTCGCTGCTCCATTTCTTTCTATTATGGAATACCGTTCTGTTGTGGGGAGGATGGTGGAGGACAGAGGCTGGTGCGCGGCCGTTCCTGGGGCCGCGGGGAGCAGACGCGAGCCTGTGCGTCTCCTCGTTCGTGGAGGAGGGCTCGACTGTCCGTGGGATTTTCCAGGCAAGGATACTGAGTGCGTTCCCGTTTCCTCCTCCAGGCGACGTCCTGACCCAAGGACTGAGCCCGCGTCTCTCGCATCTCCTGCAGCGGCAGGGGCATTCTTACCACTGAGCCCCCAGGAGGCCCCAGCAGAGTTGGTACACTGCAGCAAGCACCTCGCTAATGTTTCCTCGTGGAAGTTGCATCTGTGTTCAGTAAGATCAGCTTAGTGGTTTTTAATTTGTGTTATTTCAACTTCATAAAGTGAATCAGGAAGCCTTCTGACTTTGCTCTGGAGTTCGCTTGTTTAAGGTTTGACAATGTACTCACTCCGAAGGAGTGATAACGTCTTTTTTAGGAGGAGATTTTAATTATCTTTTTATTTTTCGCATTTGTTCATTGTTTACCTTTTTCTAGTACTTGAATCAGTAATTTGTTTCTTCCTTAAATGTGTACATTGCAATTATAAATTTTATATATTGTGTGTCATTTTGCTTAAAATACTAAAATCTTATTTGTAGTTTTGTTCCCCATCTCATTGCTAGTCATTTATACTTAATGTCTTGTTTTCTCCATGCTGAAAGATTTGGCAGCTTCGTGTTCGTTGGACTTTTAGCAACCAGTTCTTTTTTTAAAAACATTTATTTATGTATTTCGGGGGGGTGGATAGGGTGGGGCAGGGAGGGGGCGGGCAGGCCACTTCTATTGGTCTTTCATTTGTCTAGTTTCATCCATCTTTGTTCTTTGGCCCGTGTGGGTCTCCCATCGCGGTGGCCTCTGTTGTCGCAGAGCACCGGCGCTGGGCGCATGCGCTCCAGAGCACTGGCTCGTAATTGGACACATCGGTCCAGCCACTCCGCAGCACGTGGGATCTTCTTCAGGCCAGGGATCGAATCTGCGCCCCTTGCACTGCAAGGGAGCCCTAGCAACCAGTTTTGCTGGGTTTTTCTATTTTACTTTTAATAATTGTATTTATTTTTAGCTGTGCTGGGTCTCCCGCTGCAGCCTGGGCTTTTCTCTAGTTGTGGCGAGCAGGCTTCTCCCTGCTCTGGCTTCTGTCATTGTGACGCACCGGCGTAATGGCTCCGGAGCACGTGGGATCTTCAGCCATCGCGGATGAACCTATGCACTGGAGGTGGATTCTCCACCCCTGAACCAGCAGGGAAGTCCTACTGGGTTTTTCTTATTTGAACAAAAGACATTTGTTGACTCCTCCGTGGATGTGCTCCTTAAAGCCTCTTCCTCCAATACTTCATTCCCTTACTTTTACTGTCCTCTAGTACGTGTTTTTCTGGCTACAGACTCTGAATTGTCGGCTGCAGCCCATGTTCTCAGTGTCGTTAATTTATACATAAAAACAGAAGGTGATTTTCCGCGCCCAGGTGTTCCTTAGAAAGGGCTGCGTCTCGTAGGCGCGGCGGTTAATGAGACCGGCGCCCCCCTGCGGCCGCGGAGCGAGCCGCCCAGGGAGGCCGGGGTTGCGAGCAGGCCCCGCCCCGGCTCGCGGTCAGAGCGGCAGGTGGCGGCGGCCTGCCAGGCGGGAGCGCCGAGATGCGAGGCGCGCGAGACGCGGGCAGCGCGGCTCCGCCCCCAGCCTCCCTGGCGCTGATTGGCCGGTGGCGGGCGGAGGGGCGGGGCGCGCACGTGGCCGGGCGGGGCGGGGCGAGTGACGGCCGCGCGGGCCAATGGGCGTGCGCGCGCCGCCGCGGCCCTGGCGGCCCTGACGGGCCCGTGCGGTGGCTGAGCGGCGAGGCGGAACCATGGGCCGGCTGCTGAGGGCCGCGGGGGCGCTGCCGCCGCCGCCGCTGCTGCTGCTGCTGGCGCTGCTGGCCGGAGGTGAGCGGGCGGCGGCGGGTGCGCGCTGGGAACGAAAGGCCGGACGGCGGGCGGGCCGGGCCGCCGCGAGCGCTCCGGGCGCTGCTGCGGGCGCGGGCGGGGTCTGGGCGCGCGGAGGTCTAGCGGGCGGCGGCGGGCGCGCGTCCCGGCGACCGAGGGCTGCGCGCCCCGACTGCGGTGACGGCTGCGCGGGGGGCGGCGGGGCCGCGGGCGAGGGCGCGGGGGCCCGGGCGGCGGGGCGCGTGTGCACCTGCGCGCGGTGGGTGCCGCCCGGCGCCGGCGGCGGGTGCTGCGCGCGGCCAGCCCGGGGGTGCGAGGCGCGGCCTCGGCGTCTCCTCGGGGGCCGGGGGCTGCTCCCGGGGGTCGGGGTTGGGGGGCGGCGACCCAGCTCGGCCGCTTCTGCACCGCGGCCCGGGCGGGCGAGGAGCCCGGGGCGCCGGAGGTGGCCTCCGCGGTGGCCCCGACACCCCCTCTCTGTCGCAGCCCGCCTTGGCCCTATGACAGTGTTTTGGGTCGCGTAGTGATAAGAGACTCTGTCTGCAGGCCAGGCGGTGCCGGAGGTGAGGGTGCAGCCCCTGGGCCGGGACGATCCCGCTGGAGCAGGCGGGGGCAAGCGTCCCGAGGACACAGGAGCCTGGCGGGCGAGCCCGGGGGCTGCAGCGACTGAGCGCTGTCAGACTGCTGGCAGAGATGGACGAGGACGAGCTGGTTTCTCCCCAGATGACAAGCGAAGGAAGGAGGTGAGGAGAATGGGGCCCCACGTCCGCCAGGGAGATGGTCAGGGTAGACCCAGCGAATTCGTCCGAGCGCAGGGCTCTGCACACAGCTTCGCTGGCCGACAGGCGTCGCCTCCCCAGGGGCAGGGTGTCTGCAGGACCCTGGGCCTGCGCGGGCGCCCCTGGCCTGGCGTGTTCCGGAGAGACAGCTCTCGGGGGTTGCAGAGGAAGAGCATGTTTGCCTCTCCAGTGGTTTCGGGGAGGTTAACATTCCCAGAATTTTTGCATAGAGTTCGTTGCTTTTCTAAAATGCGAGAGCATTTTCTCTCCCGGTAGGTGGCTCAAGAGCGTCACCTCCCGGCCCTCTCAGAGACGGCTGCTCTGGTGCCCCGGGAGCCTGGACAGCTTTCAGTATTTAATTAGTACAGACTTTCCTCATCAGCTGAGTTTTCTCGTCAACCGAGTGTCTCTTCCTAGACTGGAGGAGGTTGTCCAGGCGACTGCTTTGTGGGGTTTGGTTCCCCAGACCTTGCAGAGCCGCGTCTGAAAGCCGACCTGTTGGGTCAGCGGGAATCTTAAGTAAAAGTTGCCTTACCTTTTCCAGCCAGCATTGAGCTCCCCAGGGGCCGTCCGTCTGGTGGTCCCTCTCTGTCTCTAGAGGGGCCTGGCACAGCTTGCAGTGCAGAAAGGGGGCCGCAGGGGGACGGCTTTCTTCTGAGCAGTGAGAGTGGCGACGCGGTGACCTCCAGTGCGATGCGGCCGTGCACCTGAGCTGACGGACAATCTTGTGTGACGCTGAGAAACTGTGAATGTTGGAAAATAACTCTGGCGTGAGTAGGGCTGATGAACTATTTCCAAACATAGGGTCGAGGCAGACATACAGATAAAAGGGATTCTTGGTGAAGTCTGCGGGGGCACCTTCCCGACCTGAGGTCTTTGGGGAGGGGAGGAGAGACCCCCGCACTCACAGCCACCCTGCGGCTGGGTTTCTGGTGGGGACCCTGCGCTGGGTGCTGGGAGGCCAGGGTCTCTGCTGTTCAGCCTTGGCCTCTCCTCGGTGCGTGAGGGTGCACCCTGCGCGTGCACCCGAGCAGGAGGCTCACAGCGTCACGCCTGCGAGAGCTGCGTCCCCGGAGCGGTGCACACGGTCCCCCCCCGGCTGTCGTGGGGCGTCACAAACGTCCTTTCACAGAAAACGTGGCGAAGTGTTGGGGAAGGATGAAGTAAAGACATAGGTTAGAAACCTTACAGATGATGTAGTTCTGAGTTGTTTATGGCGCGTGTGTGTGTGCAGAGAGAGAGGTTGCAAGCAAATAGTGCAGAATCTCGACCACAGTGACGGCCTCGTGAATCATTCAGTCTCATTCTTGCCAGGTTTCTGCATGTTCAGGGACGTTTTCTTTTCTTTTCTTTTTTACCATGAACACGTACTAATTTTGTAACTAGAAAATAGTAAGCAGGGAGAAACAAGCCAAAGAGATGGCGGAAGCCCCAGGGCGGCTGGGCCTGGATCGGGCTGAGCTCCGCGTGCGGACGCCCCTCGTGGTGAGGCAGCGGCCCCCTGGCTCGCGGGTCTGTGCGGGGCGCAGGCACGCCTCTCGGGCTCGCTTGGGGACACCGTCGCGGTCAGGCCTGCCCGAGTGCCATGCGACGCCGTGCACCCCGTCCCCGCCCCGTCCCCTCCTCGTCCTGGTGTGGAGGCGCCGGTCCGTCCCCCGCGACAGAGAGGGCCGTGTTCCGCCCGCCCCGTCTCTCTCGTGGGCCGTGGCGGGTCTTGACGGGCGACCGTGCCTCCGACCCGAGCCGCGGGCTGGCAGCTGGGCCGCGGCTCCTGGTGGGCAGCGGCCGGGCCGCCAGCTCGATGGCGTGCGTGGCGGTGTGGGCGCCCCCGGGCAGTGCGGGGCCTCGGGTTGTCTTACGGCGGAAGAGGCGGCTCCCTCCGCTCGGCGGCCGTCGAGGCGCCTGCCCACGGCCTGCTGACTCCAGCTGCCGCGGGGTTTGTCCAGCTGCGGGTCTCGAGCCGGGGACGCTGGAGGCTCAGGGCCGTCGGCTCCTCTCCTGCGCGCGGGCCCGCGGGGCTGGCTGGGCAGACGCCCCCACCCCGTCTCGCTGTCCAGTCTGCAGCCTCTGGCACCAGCTGGGTCCCCGTGAGGCGCTGGCTAAGCCGGCTCCAGCAGGGTGCCTCCCTGCCCCCGATGATGCCCGATTCCTCTCTTGAGTGAGGACTCCCGGACACACTGCGTCGCAGGACATGCAGACGGCAGGCCTGAGGCGCGGGGAGGGCGAGGGGGACCTGGGGTCGGTGGCTGACCTGGTCCTGTGGCTGCAGCCGCGGGGTCTCCGCCGGGGCGAGGGGCAGGGGGAGCTGCGAAGGGCTGGGCCGGTTTCCCGTGGGCTGCCGGTGGGGCAGCTGCTGCAGGGCGAGGGGGAGGCATCCCGGCTGTCCTCCCGCGGGTCTCTGCGCTGTGGCGGGGTGCAGGGTGAGACCCCCGCACGACTCCCCAGCTGCAGTCTGACCTCCGTGACCCTGCTTCACGGTCGCATTTCCCCTCCGAGTGAGATCTTCTTCTGAAAGCCTCACCGCCTAACCCAGCTGGGTCGTTCCCCCTTAGTGGAACTGGGCTTTGTCCTTCGCTGCCGACGAGGGCCTGTCCTAGATGTGAGGGCCACACCTGTGGGTAGGGTGCCTCTGAGCGTAAACCTCATGAGGCCACACTTGGGTCCCAAGGAAGGCGGAAGCGGGACCTCAGGTGCTCACTCCTGGGCTCCTGTCTTAGGACGGCTCCAGCGCCACAGTTGTCTCAGGCATCAAGCGTTCTCTTCGGGACACCGTTTTGGAGGGGCCGACAGGCAACAGGCAGAGCAGACGTGTACGCCGAGGAGAATCTAATAGTGGGGCACGGTCGACGTGTCTGAGGGTCCTGACCCGTGGGGGTTGCCGCCGGCACAGCCCGCAGCCCGCTGGCTCTGGTCGAGTGCGGTCCGGCGCTCGCTTCGGCGGCGGTGTCTCTCGGGCGTCGCGCCGGCCTCGGCCTCCCTGCTCGGGGGTGCGGTCATCGGGGGCCGCGCAGGCCAGCGGGCCCGTGAGGAGGCAGGGAGGGGGGCTGCGCCGCCTCGGCTGTGCCGTCGGCCGGCTCTCCAGTGCCGGGAGGTCCCTGGTCAAGCACTCAGGGGCACTGACTGCACCTCAAGGGGAAAGGGTTCTCCCCAAGGAGGCAGAATCGGAGGCACGGGTCTGAGGCACATGGGACGGCCTGGTGGGGACGCCGTCGCAGACATTGGCAGGGACAGCCAGTGTCCCAGTGGACACCGGCCTCTGCTTGCCTGCTGTCCAGTCACGGGCCCTTTGGGAGTCGCGTTCATCATAGACAAAGGTAGCTCCGGAGGGTGCACCCGAGAGCCTCCCGGCCGGGAATGGCGGGTGTGCCCTTCGAGCTGAGGGTCAGGGGTGTTTGGGGAACGTTTAGGGAGAGCTTTGTCCCCAGAGGCTGCGTGTGAGGGTCTGTTTGCCGCACAGGCACACCTGAGATACTGCTGCTTGGTCCCGTGGTTGTAGATGTATCGGGTTGCTGGTGACCGCCCCACCCCCATACAGGTAAGGGCACTCTCTCTCTAAGGAAACAGGAAGAAAATGAGGCGCGGATTAACACTGGGTAAAGACACCAGTCCTGGTCCCGCCGCCTTGGGGAAGCTGCTTCCTTTGCTGTCACGGCTTCGGCTCCTGGAAATGTTCCTTGCTTCAGAGCTCTGCCTGGTGTACAGGCCCGCCGGGCCTGGGGCCCTTTCAGTGGAGCGTGGACGGGGCCCTCCTCGCCGTTGAGCGGCATTGGCTCCCGCAGCACCGCGGCCCTTCCCAGCAGGTGGGGCTCTGTCTGCAGGCGGCAGGAGATTCCCGCGACCAACTCTCCGGGTTATAAGCTGTGATGTCGAAGGTCTTCACCTTCTGGGAGCGCGCTGGGAAGAGGGGGAGCCCTCAGCGGGTGAGCTGGACCTTACAGCCTGAGGCGGCCAGGGAGGCGGGGGCCGTGCGCTGGTGGTCCCGGGGGCCTGGCCCCGCGGGGACGGGCACAGGGCCAGCGCTGTGGAGCTGGTGGAGCGGCATGGGCGTGGGGCTCCTGATGGGCCGAGTGGGCCCCCGATCGCTGTGAAGTCCAGGGGGCTCCCGGGCTCCGACCTTTCTCGTAGGACCTTAGCTGCAGGGGGACAGTGGCCCGTCCTCCTGGAGAAGCTTCGGCCCAGCGAGGAAACGCGCCAACATCACCAAGACATGCGGACGCCCGTAAGATGGGGCGGCGCTGTGAAACCCGCTCACCCACCCCGAGGGTCCGACAGGCAGCGGAGCCCCTGGGAGGGCGCGGTGTGCACCGTTCCTCGGGATCGTGTTCTGGAGCACGGCCCCGCCCCGGGTCCGGCATCCCCGTCTCAGGGTGCGCGTTTGTCTGATGCCGTCTGCCGAGAACTCGTGACCGGACCAGCAGCGCTGCGGCCTGCACGCTGGTGCTCACACTCCCAGCGCGCAGCCTCCAAGCCGCCTGTCTGCTGCCCCTTGCTGGTGCCCACTGGTGACTTGCTGGGGTCTGTGGAGCCCCCACTCTGGACCTGTGGGAGCGCTGCGAGGCAGGGCTGCGCCCGGCTGGGTGTTAAGCTCCGAGGTCGCTCCGGGGTCTGTAAGGAGGGATAGAAGCTCATCCCCGTCTGCAGGGTTGTTTCTGAGCTGCGCGAGCGGGAGGCGTGGAGCTCACCGCAGGGACTTGGGAGGACTCTGGCAGGCTGGGCCGGGAGGCCTCGTGTCTAGAAGCCGCTGTCCTGGCCTCTTCCAGCAGCGACCAGGTGGGCTGTGCTCAGGGACCTCCTCTGCTGAGGCTGAACATAAGGATTGGAAGGGGCTTCTTCACCGTTGGGTCATCTGGGTGCAGGCGCACTGGTCTGCCAGCAGATGAGTCTGCTGTGGACCTGCTTCCCCTTCCGTTCTGGTTCTCTTAACCGAGAGAGGAAGTCTTGGCTCATCTCTTGTGTGGACACAGAGCAGAGGTCTGCCCGCCCACCCAAGCGGACCCAACGTCCCTGGGAGACAGCACTTCTCCGAAAAACCACCTGCCTTCGCCTGTCATCATCGTGCATAGGCCCCCTGGATTCCTGAGTCCCCCTGAACCTCATGTCAGCCAGTCTTGGGATGCCCTGGGGTTGCCCTGGGAGGTCTTCCGGGGCCGCAGGCCTGGCCCTAGTACAGGCAGGAGTTGGTCCCGTTTGCAGGAGCTCTGCTCTGCCGGTGTTGGGCGTGGCCTCCTTCTCAGCCTGAGCCCTGCTGGGGAGCCTGGACGACGGGCCAGTTCCCCAGAGAGCCCACGGGCCCTTGGGAGCTCACGGAGACTCTGACTGAGGCTCGCTGCTTCGCCCTCATGCCAGGGACGTGGGCACGAGGCGCTCAGCGCCAGGACCCTCAGAGGGTGTGGGGCAGGGGCCGGTGCTGGGGGGTCTGGGGAGGACGGAGCGGGGAGGGTTTGGAGACAAAGACCTTCAGCAGAGGCCGGAGTGCCGAGGGCAGGCCCAGAGGCAGCACCGCCAGAGGGAGGGCCTGACGGCTGGAGAGCCTCCCGTGCCTTTCCATCCTGTTCCGTTCGTTGACTGCCTTGGTGGCGCAGAGGTGGCGTTTCCTAAAGACATGGTGTTCAAGTCCCAAGTGCGCTCGGAATTCTCAGGACGCCAGGCGAGACGGCAGCATCGTCAGTGTGTTTTGTTCAGAGCTGCGGCCTTCCAGGAGAGCTCCGAGAAAACACACCTGGGGAGATGGGAGGGCCCGTGGAGGCCCAGCAGCTGGGGCGGGCTGGGTGCAGCCTGTGGCCCAGCTCGGGGAGATGCCCTTTCTTTGTTCCTGCTGGGCTCCGGGGGCGGGGGCACGCGAGGGGCCCTCGCTTCATGGACTCCCAGCTCCAGTGCGGCTCGGGGCAGCGTGCTTCATTGTCACAGTCCAGACGTACCCCTGCCTTCACTTTTCACTTTTCAAAATCCATCCGTTCATCCGCTGATGAAGTGTGTCAGACAGCCGCTGGGTCCTGTGTGTGCTGGGCCTCGTGAGGGCTCGCGGTCCGGGTGGCACCGGGCGGGTAGCCAGGTGGGAGCTCACGATGGGGCTTCAGGCCACGTCCAGTGGCAGGTGTCTTCAGGGCCCAGCTCAGCCCTCTTCTCCAGCAGGGCCTGACGCTCTCAGGTGGCCGATGGCGAGACCGCTCTGTGCCGGGAGCGAAGTTGAAGCGGCACCGGCCCTGGGGGCCAGGGCTCAGGCCTGGGCACAGAGGTGGGAGGCCGCACATAGGTTTTAGGTGGGAAAATGTGTTTCTCCGCGTTCCTGATTGTAAGGACGGCGGCATTGTCTTGTGTGTGCATCTGAGTTGTGGTTTGCAGGGTTAGTGAGGGATGTAGGAGCTAATTACCATCCCAGTCAGTACACAGCTTTGTTTGAATGCTTTCCTTGTACAAACATTTTAACAGGTGTAGCTTTTTTCCTAATAAGCATTTTTAATCTCAGTATTACAAGTCAACACTTTTTGAAACTATTATGACAAAATTTCAGTATTACAGGAAAATGGATCTTCTTAGCAAACAGATGTAGACAGAAGCTCAACTTTCTGAAGGCAAGACATAAACTAAGTATAGATTGAGCTTGAGTTTTATGGTGATTGGCGTGCAGATACTCCCGGCACCCTCCTAATCCATCGGACAAGGTGGAACGGCCAGCTCATTGCTTGTCTTCTCGCAGCATCTGTGTCAACAGATGCCCGTGGTTTTCAAGGTTCTTCATCAGCTGCAAGGCGTTGCCCACAGCTTGTGCACCAGCTTCATTTCCAGCCAGAGTGAACTGGAGAACGTGGGCTTGGACCTGTCCTCTCGCCCAAGTGGGACCTGGACGTTTACGCCCGCTGGTCGCGCCGGCCCCCGTGGACGGAGCTGTCCGTGGTGCTGGCTGTGGCTGGTCTGGATCCGAGACCCTCCCCAGGCCTGATCTTACCTTGGGCCCCTTGATACCTCAGGTGACCCCAGCCCCGGCCTGACTTGTCTCTGAAGTCCAGCGAGGGTCTCTGTGCGCCCCCCCGCAGACCCCATCCCTCCACCCACTCGGTCCCTCCACCCCGCCCCTCCGCGGCCCCTCCTGAAGTGTGCAGAGGCTTCCGGGCTCCTCCCAGCAGGGCCCATGCGCTTCCGTTTCCAGGTCCCACGGGAAGGTGAGTCCCTCCTCACAGCCCAGCCGAGGGCCGAGCTCGGGTCCACTTTGTCCTTTGGGGTTTCTGAGTCTTGGGGTTAGGTCTCCCTGCGGTCTCTGAAGGCCGGGCCCAGAGCTGGGCGCGCAGGACTGAGGCTGTGCCCACGACTGCGTGGCCGACGCCCGGAGCTGAGGGCTGATTCCGACCATGCGCGTGGGCTGCACGGGTGCCCCGCCTCCTGGCCCCCGCCACCTGGCGGGGAGGCTCCGTCCGCGGCCCGGATCCTGCGCTGCCCAGGCGCGTAAATTAGGGGATAATAGAGCTGCGGAGGCCTCAGCCCTCGATGATGGGGCATGTGTGTGTCTGCTGAGAAGCAATTTCGGTGAAAATTAACTCCATTCCAGCGGAAAGAGTGAGGCTTGGCATAAGCTGGCCAGTCCCAGAGGACAATAAAGTTACTTCGTCAAAGCTGTGCTCGCCTAAATTAACCAAGTGAGCACTCCAGGGTCCTGGCTGGGTATCACAAGCGACTGGGTTTTAATGAACAAAAATAGCTTCTTAGATAAACAAGAAAAACAGACCGCAGCCTCCCTCCAGCAAAGCGCACACGTGCTGGGGTCCAGGCAGCCCTCCACCAGGGTACGGGGACGTGGGGTCCCTCACAGCCATGGGCACTCAGCCCCGGACACGATCCAGCTGGGGTGGCCTGGCCACGCAGGCCACTGAGGGCAAGCCCTCAGGCCTGTCCTGGCTGGGGCTGGGCGCCCCTTCATTCCAGCCAGAGTGAACTGGAGAACGTGGGCTTGGACCTGTCCTCTCGCCCAAGTGGGACCTGGACGTTTCGCCCGCTGGTCGCGCCGGCCCCCGTGGACGGAGCTGTCCGTGGTGCTGGCTGTGGCTGGTCTGGATCCGAGACCCTCCCCAGGCCTGATCTTACCTTGGGCCCCTTGATACCTCAGGTGACCCCAGCCCCGGCCTGACTTGTCTCTGAAGTCCAGCGAGGGTCTCTGTGCGCCCCCCCGCAGACCCCATCCCTCCACCCACTCGGTCCCTCCACCCCGCCCCTCCGCGGCCCCTCCTGAAGTGTGCAGAGGCTTCCGGGCTCCTCCCAGCAGGGCCCATGCGCTTCCGTTTCCAGGTCCCACGGGAAGGTGAGTCCCTCCTCACAGCCCAGCCGAGGGCCGAGCTCGGGTCCACTTTGTCCTTTGGGGTTTCTGAGTCTTGGGGTTAGGTCTCCCTGCGGTCTCTGAAGGCCGGGCCCAGAGCTGGGCGCGCAGGACTGAGGCTGTGCCCACGACTGCGTGGCCGACGCCCGGAGCTGAGGGCTGATTCCGACCATGCGCGTGGGCTGCACGGGTGCCCCGCCTCCTGGCCCCCGCCACCTGGCGGGGAGGCTCCGTCCGCGGCCCGGATCCTGCGCTGCCCAGGCGCGTAAATTAGGGGATAATAGAGCTGCGGAGGCCTCAGCCCTCGATGATGGGGCATGTGTGTGTCTGCTGAGAAGCAATTTCGGTGAAAATTAACTCCATTCCAGCGGAAAGAGTGAGGCTTGGCATAAGCTGGCCAGTCCCAGAGGACAATAAAGTTACTTCGTCAAAGCTGTGCTCGCCTAAATTAACCAAGTGAGCACTCCAGGGTCCTGGCTGGGTATCACAAGCGACTGGGTTTTAATGAACAAAAATAGCTTCTTAGATAAACAAGAAAAACAGACCGCAGCCTCCCTCCAGCAAAGCGCACACGTGCTGGGGTCCAGGCAGCCCTCCACCAGGGTACGGGGACGTGGGGTCCCTCACAGCCATGGGCACTCTCGAGGGCCCCGGACACGATCCAGCTGGGGGTGGCCTGGCCACGCAGGCCACACTGAGGGCAAGCCCTCAGGCCTGTCCTCTTGGCTGTGGCGTCTCAGACGGCGAACGCCCCTGGCTTTGTCGCCCCGGCTGTGGACAGGCCAGCCAGGTCCTGGGAACCTAGGAACACTGACCGCTTCCTCAGGACCGTCTGCTTGACCGGAGGTGGTCAGGACAGGGGTCCGTCTGCGTCCTCTCTCCGGCACGGTGTCCTTGCTCCGCGTGGGCTGGTCGCCCGTGTCTCCGCGGCTGGGGTCCTGACCCTGCCGTCCAGGCGCAGGAGACCGCGGCGCCTCCTCCGGGGCCGCGCCCCGCCGCTGGCACCGCCCCCGGCTGTAGGTCAGTCAGAAGGCCACGGACAGTCCCGCTGCAAGTCCGGGACGAGCAGCTGGCGCGCGGTGGCCACAGTCGCCACGGCCAGGGGACCCCAGCAGAGTCGGCAGAGGCCCTCCTGGAGTTCTCACCACCAGCGGTGTCCACCGAGGAGGACAGCGTGGACTGGACGTGTCCCAGGCCCCCGTCGCCACGTCTGCAAGTCGGGTCGTGATGTGGCACAGCCTAGACCTGAGCCGGGCTGCGTGCCGACTGCACCTCAGTGCAGCCATGGGGAAGGGTCCGCGGGGCCTTGTGCACCAAGTCAGGAGCGCTCCAGCCGGGGCCGGGGCCGTCCGCGGAATGTGTGCTCGCACGCGCGTGTGCAGGGGGCGGTGTCGGCTCTGGGGGGCTCCCCAGGACCACGTGCGGCGGAGGAGACCCACCCCGCCCCGAGGGGCTGTGTCCACCTAGGAGAGGGTGGAGGACAGCTGCGGCGGCTCGAGGCAGGCGCCCTCGCTGTGTGCGAGCCCCCGGATCCACCGCTCTCCCCAGAGGGAGGCGTCCAGGCCCTTCCTGTGGCCCCAGACCCCGGGCCTCCGGGACATGGCTTCTCATCTGACCGGCAGTGCCCCGCCCTAGGATGAGCCCCAGCCCATCCTGCCGGGCGATCACCCCCGAGCTGGGGAAGGGGCTGCCGGCCCCACGTCTTCCCCGCATCTTCAGCAACCGACAGCGTGTCCTGCAGCCCAGCTCCCCGTTCCCAGCGTCCCCTCCTGCTCCCCACACTGGCTGCCCGGCGTCCACAGAATTCCATCCCACGGCTAGGTTTCCCGGTCTCCAGTCGGCAGGCGGGGTCCCGCCGGCTCCTCTGACTTGACCAGCGCTGTCTTCTGAGCTCTGCTCTCGCCTGCTCCCCGGGGAAGTGAGGTTTCCCCGGAGGCTTCGCTGGTCTCCCTGGAAGCTTGTGTCTTGATCAGCTTGTATCTGGACCCGACCTGCCAGGTGTAGACGCGGCTTCTGTCCACTGCGGAGCTGGGTCCCCTGTGGCTTGCCCTTCGATCCCTTGACCCACCATTGTCTGAGGGCATGCTCCCCCAGCCATCAGCTGCCTCCCTTCCTGACCCCGCCCCCGCGCGCCTGCGTGCGTGTGTGTGTGTGTGTGTGTGTGTGTGTGTGTGTGTGTGTTGGGGGTGAGGTGGGGACAGGCTCTGGTCAGGCACTCAGACCTGGTTCTGCACCTGGACATCTCTAGGGGGTCCTCAGGCCCCAGTCCTGTGTCCACACCCTGAGCAGAGGGGACCCCGGACCCCTCCAGCTCAGCCAGCGCACACGGGCTCCTTCCTGAATCCAGCCGCCTGCATTCCGAGTCTTGGGCTCCCGAGGTCACGGCCTTGCTGGTGACGCGCTCGGTCTCTAGAGCCGTTCCAGGGTCAGGAGGCAGAGAGCAGGACAGAGGAGAGATGGGCGCCTCCCGTCCCTTCTGAGGGCTCCAGGCAGGAGGCGATGGGCGTGAGACTCAGCCTGCTGTCTGTGGCTGCTCAAAGAGAACCGCCACTATCAGAACAGCGGGTCAGCTCAAAGGAGAACCGATGCTAAGCAGGGTCTCTGATTGTTTTATCTAGGCTCAAGGGGTGAACCGGGGGGGTGCTAGCTGCGGCGGCTCGAGGCAGGCGCCCTCGCTGTGTGCGAGCCCCCGGATCCACCGCTCTCCCCAGAGGGAGGCGTCCAGGCCCTTCCTGTGGCCCCAGACCCCGGGCCTCCGGGACATGGCTTCTCATCTGACCGGCAGTGCCCCGCCCTAGGATGAGCCCCAGCCCATCCTGCCGGGCGATCACCCCCGAGCTGGGGAAGGGGCTGCCGGCCCCACGTCTTCCCCGCATCTTCAGCAACCGACAGCGTGTCCTGCAGCCCAGCTCCCCGTTCCCAGCGTCCCCTCCTGCTCCCCACACTGGCTGCCCGGCGTCCACAGAATTCCATCCCACGGCTAGGTTTCCCGGTCTCCAGTCGGCAGGCGGGGTCCCGCCGGCTCCTCTGACTTGACCAGCGCTGTCTTCTGAGCTCTGCTCTCGCCTGCTCCCCGGGGAAGTGAGGTTTCCCCGGAGGCTTCGCTGGTCTCCCTGGAAGCTTGTGTCTTGATCAGCTTGTATCTGGACCCGACCTGCCAGGTGTAGACGCGGCTTCTGTCCACTGCGGAGCTGGGTCCCCTGTGGCTTGCCCTTCGATCCCTTGACCCACCATTGTCTGAGGGCATGCTCCCCCAGCCATCAGCTGCCTCCCTTCCTGACCCCGCCCCCGCGCGCCTGCGTGCGTGTGTGTGTGTGTGTGTGTGTGTGTGTGTGTGTGTGTGTTGGGGGTGAGGTGGGGACAGGCTCTGGTCAGGCACTCAGACCTGGTTCTGCACCTGGACATCTCTAGGGGGTCCTCAGGCCCCAGTCCTGTGTCCACACCCTGAGCAGAGGGGACCCCGGACCCCTCCAGCTCAGCCAGCGCACACGGGCTCCTTCCTGAATCCAGCCGCCTGCATTCCGAGTCTTGGGCTCCCGAGGTCACGGCCTTGCTGGTGACGCGCTCGGTCTCTAGAGCCGTTCCAGGGTCAGGAGGCAGAGAGCAGGACAGAGGAGAGATGGGCGCCTCCCGTCCCTTCTGAGGGCTCCAGGCAGGAGGCGATGGGCGTGAGACTCAGCCTGCTGTCTGTGGCTGCTCAAAGAGAACCGCCACTATCAGAACAGCGGGTCAGCTCAAAGGAGAACCGATGCTAAGCAGGGGTCTCTGATTGTTTTTATGGCTAGGGTCTGAGGAGGGGCATAGGGGTCTTACGGATCGTTGCTGATTGGACGATGTGCTGGGTGGGTAGAGTGATGACTACAACAAGCAGTAGGGCCCAAGGAGTGGCACCGGGATTTTAAGGACTGGGCGGTGTACTATAGCCCGGGGGAGGGGAGGACAGTAAGTGTCTTGCATTCCAAGACCCTCCTAGTTTGCCTTGTTCTTTAATCCTTGGGCACCACATTCCTCCCTCTCTTTATTTTTAGGGCCAGTTCTTTGGCCCCTTCGGATACTCTGCTCATGTCTAACTATCTGCCTATTTCCCTTCTCAGGCATTTGGGTACCCAGTCTCAAGGGAAGAGGGGCGATGACCACTCTGGCTTCTTCAGGCTGGAGAAGGGCGTTGTGGGGCTCTGGGTTCCCAGTGCCTGCTCTCTGTCAGGGCACGTTCAGGGAGGAAGGTGCGGCTCCACAGAACGATATGGCAGCTTGTTCTAACGTAATCCGAGTATCAGCCGGGTGGTGTGTTTGTTTTAAGACCGCCTGGAATTGAATCTTTTTGTACCTGTCAGGAGATGAACTTAAACAGTGCGTTAGTAATGCAAAGGCCAAATAGGAAAATCAGGAGGAGACTGATGGCAGGTCCGAGAAGCAGTAAAAACAATATTATATCGGGTAGGACCTCTGACAGTTTGCTGGATAGTATTTGTATCAGGGGCCTCTTTCCCAAAAGAAGGTAAAACCATTTAGCCTGTTCATACATTTTTCCAATAACTTTTTCTACTAGTCTACTGTTACATGTGTAACAGGTTTTACTGATCACTCCTATAGAGCTGTTTTGTGCAATCCCCAGTGTGCATTGTCCCTTATACCATGCATTCTCAAGACATTTGAGTGCCATGGCCTTACCCAGGTAGGGTGATGGGGTGGTATATGTCCGTCATATGGCAATGGATTAGTAGGTAGATTACAGAGAAAGGCATATCCAATCGGAGTACAAACCTGTCTCACCTGGGAGGAATTAAACCAGTGTATTACCTTATTTCCTCAAGCTGGCTGAGGTGCCATTACAATGGTAAAAGAGGTGATCACAAAGAAAGAGGGGTGAGTATTCGGCTCTTTGCCATATGCCTTAGGGACACAGTAGACTAGGTGCCAGGGAACCTTGAGAGTTCCTCCCCAGTAGGCACATTGATTGTAGGAGGTGGAGGCCAACAGTGTGAAGGTCACAGGTATTGGGCAGCAATGTGTAAGATTACCATAGCCAAAATCATTTTATTGATGGTAAAGTCAAAGGTGAAATC
>JAIOJX010000003.1:16421000-16488145 GCA_022376925.1 Tragulus kanchil | reverse complement strand
CAGGCACCTGAGTCTCAGCTACCAACAGCAGAGAGAGAGCATGACAGTGGACAGAGTAAACACTGCATTTGGAGAACTAAAGGCCATCAACATGGTTTTAGCTGTAAAGGAAGGAGGGAGAGCAGAGTGGGACAAAACTAGGAAGGTGGGAAGGGGCCCAGCTGTACCTTGCTTCATAAAACTACTTTAGAGGCCTGTTCATAGACACTGATCAAGAGAGAAATTTTTGACGTTATAAAAATTTACCAGAGATATCTGTAAGTAAAGCATTAAACAAATGAACCTATTTTGATAATAGCAAGAAAGCTGATTGGTTCAGGAGATACAGACGTTCACATCTGCAGATCATGTCCTGAGGGATAACACTGCAGGACTGACCAGCTGACATGCCCTCCATATGCTCTCCTTCTTCAGTTTCCTTAACCAACGACACATCCTAAAGTGACAGTATTTCTAAGAATTAGACAATAAAGGGAGTCTCTACCACTCATGCCAACTCTTTGAGACCCCATGAACTGTAGCCCACCAGGCTCCTCGGTCCATGGGATTCTCCAGGCAAGAATCCTGGAGTGGGTTGCCATGCCCTCCTCCAAGGGATTTTTCCAACCCAGGGAACGAACCCGCATCTCTTAGGTCTCTGGCATCAGCAGGCAGGTTCTTTACCGCCAGCACCACCTGGGAAGCAAAAATGCTAAAATACCAGAAATCAAAAATAAATCTGAAGGGTACACTTGGGAGCAAAGAATTTATTTGAACAGACCCCTAATTGACCTGGAGATCAAGCCAGCTTGCTGCTACTGCATCTAAAACCTGGCAAAGGACTTGAAACAAATAAATTTCACAGCATCACTCATGTATTACGAAAGAAGGGTGCTTTGGGGGACAGTCTTCAGTGATAGGTAAAACCTGTAAATAAAAGGTTACTTTTCCAAACAGGATTTAAGAATGCAAAATGAAGGACTGAAAACGTCTGATGCAAAACATTTCTAAGATTTAAGAGTCACTGTCCTGCAATCTCGGAATGTCACCCAGTCCCTCAAGAAAATAACATATAAACTTAGCAGGGAAAGAAGAAAGAGAGGAGATGAAAATGAGGAAGAAAAGGAACAGAGAGAGGAAGGGAAGGAAGAAATTATTAAATCACCATGGAAGAAAGAGCCAATCAAACCTGGAAGGAAGATACTAGACAGATATCCAGAGACCAAAGTTAATGTGTAAGAGACTAGCTGGTTGTGTATTTACAGTCTTTCAGCGCTGATTTACCTTTATTTCCAAACTCTCATCTCTGATGAGGAGACTGGGTCTTCGCAAGTCACATTTCAGACACTCTGGCCAGATGGCTTTTTTTTTTTAAACATTAAAAAAAATTTTTTTTGGCCACTTTTATTGGTCTTTCATTTACTTATTTTCATCCATCTTTGTTCTTTGGCCTGGGTGGGCCTCCCATTGCAGCAGCCTCTCCTGTAGCAGAGCACCGACTCCAGAGCTCTGGCTCATTATTGGACACACCAGTCCAGCTGCTCTGCAGCATGCAGGATCTTCCTGTGTCAAGGACTGAACCAGCGCCCCCTGCATTGCAAGGTGGACTCTTCACCCAATGGACCACCAGGGAAGCCCCCAGATGGCTTTTATGAGGTTCTGGTGGTATGGGGCACTAGAAGGAGACTGAACTTGGGAACCAGAGCTAATGTTCCACCTGATTCTGCTGCTAGTACAGCCTCACCTACGCAGTGAGACCTGACTCCAGCTCCCAGCCTCTATTAGGCCACGCAGAACCAGCCCCCTCCTGCTCCCTCACAAGCATGAGCAACCACTGGGCAGTGACCACTCCTTGGAAGCTTCAGCACCAACTCTTGAGTTCTTCAGTCTGAAGATCTGTTCTAGGACATGTTAGGTGCTTCCTAAAATCACCACCCCGGTGTTTCCTTTCATTTTTCTAGCCCTGCAATTCTTACGGGCTTCCCTAGTGACCCAATAGAAAAGAATCCAGTTGCCAATGCAGATCCCTGGATTTGGGAAGATCCCCTGGAGTAGGAAATAGCAACCTACTCCAGTATCCCTGTCTCGTGAATTCCATGGATAGAAGAGCCTGGTGGGCTCAGTCCACAAGATCACAGAGTCACGAATTAATGACTGAGCACAAACAGGAATTCTTATGTAGCAAATTTTCTATATTAAATCTTTCAGTTGAAACATTGCTTTTCTCATGAGGAAGTTTCTTCTCAATGGACTTCCCTGTGAAAGCAACCTTATCTAGCAACCTCTTGGCAATGTAAACAAGAAGATAATTTTTTGATTAAGGGAATCCAAAAGTACTGAAACAACTGTGACACAGTGAAAATGACTGTGCTCTACCTCCTTGAAACATGGAGCTATAAGTTGGGTTTGAAATATCTTCACGGTTGACGATCTTCAAAAATGACAATTCAAGGAAAGTTTTTTTTTTTTTTTTCTGATGGGCGGGGGGGGGGGGGCGGGCCACTTCTATGGGTCTTTCGTGTATCCATTTTTCATCCATCTTTGTTTTTTGGCCCGTGTGGGCCTCCCATCGCAGTGGCCTCTGTTGTCGCAGAGCACGGGCTCTGGGTGCATGTGCCCCAGAGCTCCAGCTCGGTAATTGGACACATTGGTCCAGCCACTCTGTGGCACTTGGGATCTTCCCAGGCCAGGGATCGAACCAGCGCCCCTTATACTGCAAGGCAGTGCCCTTTCCCACTAGACCACCAGGGAAGCTCCAAAGAAAGTTTTAATATGAAATATAAGATTATTGGATACATTATTTAACAGTGCATTCTGAAAGTATTGCTAATTAAGAGGACTAATTTTCAAGAATGATAGGAGAGACCAAAAGAAAACTAAATTATAAAGGTTCCTATCAAGTTTTACAAGGAAGGATGAGTTGAAAAATTGAACATAGGTGGAAACAACCAAAAAAGGTTAAGGTCTTACCCTTATCCATTCACAGTCAGTAACACTGCTCAACCTGTGTGTGATGGTCACTACAGTGCACTGGGCAAACTTCTCATGTATTTTTTTTTGGATTAACACATCAGTCCTAGAATCAGAGAAGATGATTTAGTTCAGTAAGATAGGAAAAGCAGACTTGAGACTTAAAAATATCATATGACATTTTTTATAATGTTTTTAAAAATCAATACTTTCACATATAATCTCTCTTTTTTTTAAGTTTTTCTTTTTGGGCCACTTCTATTGGTCTTCCACTTATTTATTTGCAGCCATCTTTATTCTTTTGGCCTGTGTGGGCCTCTCATTGCAGTGGCCTCTCTCATCGCAGAGCACTCGCTCTAGGCACATGCACTCCAGAGCTCTGGCTCGGTAGTTGGACACATAAGTTCAGCCACTCCATGGCACATGGCACATGGCACAGAAAGATCTTCCTAGGTCAGGGATCGAACCAGCGCCCCTTGCACTGCAAGGCGGTGTCTTTACCCACTGGGCCACCAGGGAAGCCCTATAATCTTGATACTACAAAACTAAGTATAAAATGTCTATTTAGAAATTTACTATTTTTCATAAAACAGTGGAAAATCATCTTCTCTCAAAATTGCTAGAAATTTGCAGGAGCTGGTTTTAGGAGTCTAGCTCTCTTAGGATGCCTCATAACAATATTAACACCATATAACATGTCTTGGTTTCTTCCTTTGTTTTCTGGAATTAATGGTATCTAGAGATATCTGTGGGGCCAAGAGAGCACTTAGAAGCAACTCTAAGCATCACTAAATATTTGCCATTTCCCACATTTACAAGTCAGATTCACAGTTTCCTGGGCCTTGGTTCCATACCTTGGATCCACGTGTGATGTGGCTTTGTCGATAATCAGTATCTGATTTTTCCTGAGAATAGCCCTGGCAAGGCACACCAACTGTCTCTGTCCAGCACTCAAGTTCAATCCGGATTCTGCTAATTCAGTATCCATTTTACCAGGAAGACTTTCGATGGCTTCTTTAAGTTGTACCTGTGGACACAGAAAGAATAAAATTTTACTAAACACACCGCTACTGAAGAGGTCAAGCCTCTTAGACAGTAGAGCTTTGATGTCCTAAGACTTCTTACGTATTTTATATGTCCAGCCAGGTGATGCTGAGAGCCACCTCCAATGAGCATTCACTGAGGAAGATGGAATCAACTTAGGACAGAAAGATCTCAGTGACCCCAATTCTGGCCACATGACATCCACCAGAAGCCCGAACCTAGAGATTAGTTAAGGAAGTCTCTCCAAAAGTGAAGCTATTTCTCCCAATGTGCTTTAAACAAAAAAGTTAAAAGGATCTTTACGGTTGAGTGAAGTTTCCCAAAGTTCATTTTGCATAGGAGCTGTTACACTAAAAAAAAAAAAAATTAAAAAAATTTTACAGGAAGTTTTGTTCTCAGAAGATATAATCTTATCAGCATTTTACCGTTTTGCAAAAATTAAAAACACAGAAGTTCAAACACTGGTAAACTGCACCTTATATATACATTAGTGATCCTGGAGCTTATTCTGGTGATGGTTCTTATCCAAGTTTAATTCTATAAATAGTAAGCCAATCAAGTGCACTTTCCTTAGTGTCACAAATGTCTTCCAGGGAATTAAAACTCATGAAAAATAAGACATGACATCTTATCTCCCCCAAAATACAGATATAGGTGATGTTTATATAGCCTATTTTTTAAAACTATACTTATAAGGAGTAGGAAATAACAAACTGCCAAAGGATGCCTCATAACAATATTAACACCATATAACATGTCTTGGTTTCTTCCTTTGTTTCCTGGAATTAATGGTATCTAGAGATATCTGTGGGGCCAAGAGAGCACTTAGAAGCAACTCTAAGCATCACTAAATATTTGCCATTTCCCACATTTACAACCCAGAGTCAAGGTTTCCTGGGCCTCAGCCTACCTTGGATCCACGTATGATGTGGCTTTGTCAATAATCAGTATCTGATTTTTCCTGAGGATAGCCCTGGCGAGGCACACCAACTGTCTCTGTCCAACACTCAAGTTCAATCCAGATTCTGCTAATTCAGTATCCATTTTACCAGGAAGACTTTTGATGGCTTCTTTAAGTTGGACCTGTGGACACAGAAAGAATAAAATTTTACTAAACACACCGCTACTGAAGAGGTCAAGCCTCTTAGACAGTAGAGCTTTGATGTCCTAAGACTTCTTACGTATTTTATATGTCCAGCCAGGTGATGCTGAGAGCCACCTCCAATGAGCATTCACTGAGGAAGATGGAATCAACTTAGGACAGAAAGATCTCAGTGACCCCAATTCTGGCCACATGACATCCACCAGAAGCCCGAACCTAGAGATTAGTTAAGGAAGTCTCTCCAAAAGTGAAGCTATTTCTCCCAATGTGCTTTAAACAAAAAAGTTAAAAGGATCTTTACGGTTGAGTGAAGTTTCCCAAAGTTCATTTTGCATAGGAGCTGTTACACTAAAAAAAAAAAAAATTAAAAAAATTTTACAGGAAGTTTTGTTCTCAGAAGATATAATCTTATCAGCATTTTACCGTTTGCAAAAATTAAAAACACAGAAGTTCAAACACTGGTAAACTGCACCTTATATATACATTAGTGATCCTGGAGCTTATTCTGGTGATGGTTCTTATCCAAGTTTAATTCTATAAATAGTAAGCCAATCAAGTGCACTTTCCTTAGTGTCACAAATGTCTTCCAGGGAATTAAAACTCATGAAAAATAAGACATGACATCTTATCTCCCCCAAAATACAGATATAGGTGATGTTTATATAGCCTATTTTTTAAAACTATACTTATAAGGAGTAGGAAATAACAAACTGCCAAAGATAATCTCAAAGAACATTTGGTGGTAGGGGTCAGTTCAATAAGTATTTATCTTGGAAAAATATTATAAAGCAAGAACCAAATTCGGGCTACACTTGAATTTAAAGAGCAAAGAAGAAATGCACTTCAAATTAAATAGACCAACAGATTGATGACTTGGTGGCTTACAGTGAAAGGTATCGGATTTGTGATCTCAGAAGGAGAAAATTTCACTTTGGGACCAGAGGACGCAGCTTCAGTCACTGAGAGCTTCATGCAGCAAAAGTTTTATTAAGGTCAAAAGGGATAGAGAAAGCTTCCAACACAGGATCAGAAGTGGGCCAAAAGAGTGCCCTCTCTCTCTGCTAGTTTAGGCAGAACATTATGTACTGTTTCAGTTGCATATTAATAACAGATCAAAAGAGTATCTCAGGGTTGCAAAGGACAACCCTCTCTTGAAATAACATTGGTACAAAATTCGCCAGAAGGAACTAGTTCCTGTTAAGGACAAACGTGCCCTCAAGCAAGATACATTATTGTTAAAATCATTAGTGCTTATACTTAAAGTCTTAGGCAAAACAGATTGTTGCCATGGCAACCAAGGTGAAGGCATATAGGCTAAAAAGTGTTTGTTCCCCTTCCTCCTCCTCCTTGTTGGGGATCCCCTGTTCTTCCTATCAGTCTGCCCAAGAATTACCTCTCTCACTGTGATGGCCAATCAGTTATCCGACACATTACAATGTCTAGTAACAACACACCAACGGTGAGTGAGCAATATCTCATGACATCTTAAATGCCGGAGCACGTCTATGAATGTGACCTTGCACTGTGCTCCTGAAGGAGTCCAATCCTGAGAAAGCGGAATTCTAAATTAGGATTAAACATGGTATTGGTGTTTAGTGTTGGTGTGAAAGGTGTACAGAATCTAAAGGGAAAGATCTGGACTGCAATGTAAGTGGTTGGACTTTCTTTTTTTTTTTTTTTTTTAAAGATTTATTTATTTATTTATTTTTGGGCGGGGGTCGGGTTGGGGAGGGAGGGGTGCGGGCGGGCCACTTCTATTGGTCTTTCATTTCTCCATTTTCATCCATCTTTGTTCTTTGGCTCCTGTGGGCCTCCCATCGCAGTGGCGTCTGTTGTCGCAGAGCACCGGCTCTGGGCGCATGCGCCCCAGAGCTCCGGCTCGGCAACTGGACACATCAGTCCAGCCGTTCCACGGCATGTGGGATCTTCCCAGGCCAGGGCTTGAACCGGCGCCCCTTGCACTGCAAGGCGGTGTCCTTACCCACTGGACCACCAGGGGAAGCCCGTGGTTGGACTTTCTTAAGGCTGACATCCTGACTCACACTTGTCCATGACTCAGAGGACATTTCATCACTATAGTGTGGTTTTGTACTTTCCTTCAAGTCTGGCCTAATCTGCTTCATGAGGAAAAATGGTTGTGAAGGGAAATGGTTTTCTGAAAATGCTATTTTTCTGAGACTCTGTCTTTACTTATGAATCAGGAATGGTTATGAGAATAATTTGAATATGAAGGTCCTCTCTAATGTAATCATATAGTCAAGTTATAGTATTAGGATGGAAATAAGGACAATAGAGGCAGTAGACAATAATAGCTAGGAGTTACAACCAGAGAATCTAAAAACATATTACATAATAGTGTAACACTGCTATTAAATTTATTGATCAAGATAACTGTGTCATGCTATATAAGAGAGTGTCCTTGTTCTTACAAGGTGTACATTTGTGTATTTAAAGAAGAAATTCAAGTTTTAATAAACATACAATTTACAAATGATTCAACAAAATATATATTATACAAGAGAGAAAGAAAATATGGGAAAACATTCACAACTGGTCAATCTAGATGAAGGTATATATGTGTTTATCATACTATTTCTTCCCTGTTCCTGTAATTGAAAAAATTTTAAGCAAAAAATTGGAGACTTGAAATTTCCCTGGTGATTCAGTGGTTAAGAATTCACCTGCCAATGCAAGGTTGATCCCTTGTCTGGGAAGGTCCCACATGGCACAGAGCAACTAACCTCATGTGCCACAACTACGGAGCCCACGCTCTAGAGCCTGCAACGACCGAGCCAGTATGCAAGAGTCTACTGAAGCCTGTGAGCTGTGGAGCCTGAGCAGCACTATGAGAGAGAAGCCGCCTCAAAGAGAAACCCACACACCACAGCAAAGAGTAGCCTCTGCAGACCACAACCAGAGAAACCTGCAAGAAGCAGGAAAGACTTAGCCCAACCACCCTGCCAAAAGAACTGGAGTTCTTTGGCTCCTGTGGGCCTCCCATCGCAGTGGCGTCTGTTGTCGCAGAGCACCGGCTCTGGGCGCATGCGCCCCAGAGCTCCGGCTCGGCAACTGGACACATCAGTCCAGCCGTTCCACGGCATGTGGGATCTTCCCAGGCCAGGGCTTGAACCGGCGCCCCTTGCACTGCAAGGCGGTGTCCTTACCCACTGGACCACCAGGGGAAGCCCGTGGTTGGACTTTCTTAAGGCTGACATCCTGACTCACACTTGTCCATGACTCAGAGGACATTTCATCACTATAGTGTGGTTTTGTACTTTCCTTCAAGTCTGGCCTAATCTGCTTCATGAGGAAAAATGGTTGTGAAGGGAAATGGTTTTCTGAAAATGCTATTTTTCTGAGACTCTGTCTTTACTTATGAATCAGGAATGGTTATGAGAATAATTTGAATATGAAGGTCCTCTCTAATGTAATCATATAGTCAAGTTATAGTATTAGGATGGAAATAAGGACAATAGAGGCAGTAGACAATAATAGCTAGGAGTTACAACCAGAGAATCTAAAAACATATTACATAATAGTGTAACACTGCTATTAAATTTATTGATCAAGATAACTGTGTCATGCTATATAAGAGAGTGTCCTTGTTCTTACAAGGTGTACATTTGTGTATTTAAAGAAGAAATTCAAGTTTTAATAAACATACAATTTACAAATGATTCAACAAAATATATATTATACAAGAGAGAAAGAAAATATGGGAAAACATTCACAACTGGTCAATCTAGATGAAGGTATATATGTGTTTATCATACTATTTCTTCCCTGTTCCTGTAATTGAAAAAATTTTAAGCAAAAAATTGGAGACTTGAAATTTCCCTGGTGATTCAGTGGTTAAGAATTCACCTGCCAATGCAAGGTTGATCCCTTGTCTGGGAAGGTCCCACATGGCACAGAGCAACTAACCTCATGTGCCACAACTACGGAGCCCACGCTCTAGAGCCTGCAACGACCGAGCCAGTATGCAAGAGTCTACTGAAGCCTGTGAGCTGTGGAGCCTGAGCAGCACTATGAGAGAGAAGCCGCCTCAAAGAGAAACCCACACACCACAGCAAAGAGTAGCCTCTGCTGACCACAACCAGAGAAAACCTGCAAGAAGCAGGAAAGACTTAGCCCAACCACCCTGCCAAAAGAACTGGAGGCCTGAACACCCCGGGCTGCCTGGCTGTGCCAGCTGGGCAAGTTCTGTCGTGGGCACCGTGTCAGAGTTTCCTCTGATTACTATTCTCACTAGTTCTCACTAAGAGAAACTATATTAAACAACTCAGAGACCTTTACGCGAACACAGCGTGGTTCCCTCAGGGTGTGAGCCTCAGACCTTGACAATAAAGTATCGTGGTCTCAAGTATTGTCAAACCAAGAGTGGGTTTATTAATCATAAAATATATAATAATCAGAATCAAGATTCTATTAATCAGGATTCAAATAAAGGCAAGCACAAGTAATCAGAAATCATCAGAACTCATTGAAATGTAAACAGATGTTCTTACCCCAGAGCTGGAAAGCTTCCCACCTCAGTCCCAGCTGAGTCCCATGAGCAAGCTCCCTCACAGTCTACTCTCCTCCCGTTTATAGTTGAACTTTCAATTTTCCTACAGTCATGAAAATACAGAATTCAGTATTCCTTCGGTTTGAGAAATACTGACCATAGGATTTTGGAATTCAGGATTCCTTTACCAAAAATTCCTTTGCCTTGCTGTTATCTTTCTTATCTTTTGTCTGGTTACTCAAGCATTGTGGGGATTAGAACTCAGAGAAACAATGTCTGTTACTAGTCTTTTTCTTCTTTTTACTAGTAAAACCTTATATATATATATATATATATATATATATAAAATCATTAAAATAAAAATTATCACTTACTTATTCAAACTGTGATTAAAAGAAAAACTTCTACTTTTACCACATGAACTAAATGCAAATTAAACTATCTTATCTTTAAGCAAACAGAAGGTTGCCACAGGGACCTCCCTTTCTAGGAACCTAGAAGACTTCTTCTTTAAAGTCTCTGAATCTTATGAGGAGAATGACGCTCGGGCAAAGTGGCATAAGTCACACATTCCTCATCGCTAGAGGCAGAATCCTGGCTTATTTGACCATAGTTTCTTTATATTTTTTCCAACTAGAGATTTCAAATTAAAAAAAGAGGTCATCACCGGAGCCCTTTCTCCCCCACCGATACCTTTGCTCTTGAGGAGAAACATTCTTACAATTTTAAGTTACAAAGGGAGCTCCTTTGAGTTGTAAAGTTTTTTAAGCAAAAATTTCCATTTAAGTTCTGTCGTGGCACCGTGTCAGAGTTTCCTCTGATTACTATTCTCACTAGTTCTCACTAAGAGAAACTATATTAAACAACTCAGAGACCTTTACGCGAACACAGCGTGGTTCCCTCAGGGTGTGAGCCTCAGACCTTGACAATAAAGTATCGTGGTCTCAAGTATTGTCAAACCAAGAGTGGGTTTATTAATCATAAAATATATAATAATCAGAATCAAGATTCTATTAATCAGGATTCAAATAAAGGCAAGCACAAGTAATCAGAAATCATCAGAACTCATTGAAATGTAAACAGATGTTCTTACCCCAGAGCTGGAAAGCTTCCCACCTCAGTCCCAGCTGAGTCCCATGAGCAAGCTCCCTCACAGTCTACTCTCCTCCCGTTTATAGTTGAACTTTCAATTTTCCTACAGTCATGAAAATACAGAATTCAGTATTCCTTCGGTTTGAGAAATACTGACCATAGGATTTTGGAATTCAGGATTCCTTTACCAAAATTCCTTTGCCTTGCTGTTATCTTTCTTATCTTTTGTCTGGTTACTCAAGCATTGTGGGGATTAGAACTCAGAGAAACAATGTCTGTTACTAGTCTTTTCTTCTTTTTACTAGTAAAACCTTATATATATATATATATATATATATATATAAAATCATTAAAATAAAAATTATCACTTACTTATTCAAACTGTGATTAAAAGAAAAACTTCTACTTTTACCACATGAACTAAATGCAAATTAAACTATCTTATCTTTAAGCAAACAGAAGGTTGCCACAGGGACCTCCCTTTCTAGGAACCTAGAAGACTTCTTCTTTAAAGTCTCTGAATCTTATGAGGAGAATGACGCTCGGGCAAAGTGGCATAAGTCACACATTCCTCATCGCTAGAGGCAGAATCCTGGCTTATTTGACCATAGTTTCTTTATATTTTTTCCAACTAGAGATTTCAAATTAAAAAAAGAGGTCATCACCGGAGCCCTTTCTCCCCCACCGATACCTTTGCTCTTGAGGAGAAACATTCTTACAATTTTTAAGTTACAAAGGGAGCTCCTTTGAGTTGTAAAGCATTTCATTATCATTAGAAAGCGGGTAAGAGGAAGAATCTTTGTGCTCTGTATTGGTCTCAGAGAGGCGAGGCTTGCAAGCAGCACCTATCCTTAGTGTGAGGAGACGTTTGTCTGCTCAGCGTGGATATCTTTTCTTAATTTTTCTTGTGAGAAGTGAACATGCCTTTACCTGCCCATAATAGTTCCTGAACTTACTCTCTTAGCTTCCTAAACTCTAAGACCATAAAATCCTAATTATAAAGGTGGGTGCCTCCTGGCATTGTTAGAGCACAAAATGAGTCAGCATATGTAGAATTTACAACAGATCAGTAGATGCTGCCCATTATTACTAATGTTGTCAGCTAGTGCCTCTTCATGTTCTGCTTCATTTTCCTCCTCTGCTTGTATCAGCACTGAGACTTAGTGACATATGCATTGGCATGGTGTCCATCTTGTCCAAGAGAATGTAAGCTCCAAAAGCGTAGAGACTTTGTCCCTTCTGATGCCTGTGAGAGCCTCAGAATCTGCAATCATGTCTATCTAACAAACTCTTGGTAGATATTTGTTGGCTGTATGAAGAAGGGCTTCCCTGGTGGCTCAGTGGTAAAGCGTCCATTGTGGCAGGCTGACACAGGTTTAATCCCTGAGTCAGGAAGATCCTCTGGAGAATGGAATGGCAACTCACTCCAGTATTCTTGCCTGGGAAATCCCATGGACAGAGAAGCCTGGCAGGCTACAGTCCATGGGGTCACAGAGCCAGACACAAATTAGCAACTACACAAAAACATCACGAAGAAAATACGGAAAGTCATTTTACCACATGAACTAAATGCAAATTAAACTATCTTATCTTTAAGCAAACAGAAGGTTGCCACAGGGACCTCCCTTTCTAGGAACCTAGAAGACTTCTTCTTTAAAGTCTCTGAATCTTATGAGGAGAATGACGCTCGGGCAAAGTGGCATAAGTCACACATTCCTCATCGCTAGAGGCAGAATCCTGGCTTATTTGACCATAGTTTCTTTATATTTTTTCCAACTAGAGATTTCAAATTAAAAAAAGAGGTCATCACCGGAGCCCTTTCTCCCCCACCGATACCTTTGCTCTTGAGGAGAAACATTCTTACAATTTTTAAGTTACAAAGGGAGCTCCTTTGAGTTGTAAAGCATTTCATTATCATTAGAAAGCGGGTAAGAGGAAGAATCTTTGTGCTCTGTATTGGTCTCAGAGAGGCGAGGCTTGCAAGCAGCACCTATCCTTAGTGTGAGGAGACGTTTGTCTGCTCAGCGTGGATATCTTTTCTTAATTTTTCTTGTGAGAAGTGAACATGCCTTTACCTGCCCATAATAGTTCCTGAACTTACTCTCTTAGCTTCCTAAACTCTAAGACCATAAAATCCTAATTATAAAGGTGGGTGCCTCCTGGCATTGTTAGAGCACAAAATGAGTCAGCATATGTAGAATTTACAACAGATCAGTAGATGCTGCCCATTATTACTAATGTTGTCAGCTAGTGCCTCTTCATGTTCTGCTTCATTTTCCTCCTCTGCTTGTATCAGCACTGAGACTTAGTGACATATGCATTGGCATGGTGTCCATCTTGTCCAAGAGAATGTAAGCTCCAAAAGCGTAGAGACTTTGTCCCTTCTGATGCCTGTGAGAGCCTCAGAATCTGCAATCATGTCTATCTAACAAACTCTTGGTAGATATTTGTTGGCTGTATGAAGAAGGGCTTCCCTGGTGGCTCAGTGGTAAAGCGTCCATTGTGGCAGGCTGACACAGGTTTAATCCCTGAGTCAGGAAGATCCTCTGGAGAATGGAATGGCAACTCACTCCAGTATTCTTGCCTGGGAAATCCCATGGACAGAGAAGCCTGGCAGGCTACAGTCCATGGGGTCACAGAGCCAGACACAAATTAGCAACTACACAAAAACATCACGAAGAAAATACGGAAAGTCATAAGTGAATTTCATGTTCCTATAAATTATAAACAATTTATCTAGATAACATATACAGCACTATTTTTCTATATCATCTATATAGATAATGTATATATAACACTATTTTTAAGTATAAAAGGAGTACATTCTTCTGACAATTTACTGCCTCTATGATATCACTGTTTAAATAACTTAAGGAAAGCAGACCAAATAATACTATTCAAAACTATATACCTCAGTACAGAATACTCCAGATGGTTTTTGAGCTTGGGAAAATAATAGAACATATTAAAACTGAAAAATAATAAACTGAGCTTATAAGGAGTCCTATTTCTAGCATCATGAACATCTTTATAGCAACCTGTTGTGTGTTCTGTATCTAGCAGGTGCTGATGCCCCTTACAGGAGGTGGACCCAGATGTCAGATGGTTTCTGTACTTTGTAGAACCTTCCTACTTTTCAAAAAGAAAGGCTGCGTGGGCTGGAAAGAGACAGTGAAATGCAATCAATAGATGTGGAAGAGCTTTCACTAGAGCAGGACCAGCAGTAATGAAGTAAAGGGAGCGAGAGCCCATTCACCTAAGACAAAGCCCTGGGAAGTGGACAAGGGATCTGTGGCCACAAGGACTGAACCACGTGATCCTGGTGCACAGGCTGCTGACGCCCAGGTTTCTCTTATTTCCCTTCATTTTCCTCCTCTGCTTGTATCAGCACTGAGACTTAGTGACATATGCATTGGCATGGTGTCCATCTTGTCCAAGAGAATGTAAGCTCCAAAAGCGTAGAGACTTTGTCCCTTCTGATGCCTGTGAGAGCCTCAGAATCTGCAATCATGTCTATCTAACAAACTCTTGGTAGATATTTGTTGGCTGTATGAAGAAGGGCTTCCCTGGTGGCTCAGTGGTAAAGCGTCCATTGTGGCAGGCTGACACAGGTTTAATCCCTGAGTCAGGAAGATCCTCTGGAGAATGGAATGGCAACTCACTCCAGTATTCTTGTTGGGAAATCCCATGGACAGAGAAGCCTGGCAGGCTACAGTCCATGGGGTCACAGAGCCAGACACAAATTAGCAACTACACAAAAACATCACGAAGAAAATACGGAAAGTCATAAGTGAATTTCATGTTCCTATAAATTATAAACAATTTATCTAGATAACATATACAGCACTATTTTTCTATATCATCTATATAGATAATGTATATATAACACTATTTTTAAGTATAAAAGGAGTACATTCTTCTGACAATTTACTGCCTCTATGATATCACTGTTTAAATAACTTAAGGAAAGCAGACCAAATAATACTATTCAAAACTATATACCTCAGTACAGAATACTCCAGATGGTTTTGAGCTTGGGAAAATAATAGAACATATTAAAACTAAAAAATAATAAACTGAGCTTATAAGGAGTCCTATTTCTAGCATCATGAACATCTTTATAGCAACCTGTTGTGTGTTCTGTATCTAGCAGGTGCTGATGCCCCTTACAGGAGGTGGACCCAGATGTCAGATGGTTTCTGTACTTTGTAGAACCTTCCTACTTTTCAAAAAGAAAGGCTGCGTGGGCTGGAAAGAGACAGTGAAATGCAATCAATAGATGTGGAAGAGCTTTCACTAGAGCAGGACCAGCAGTAATGAAGTAAAGGGAGCGAGAGCCCATTCACCTAAGACAAAGCCCTGGGAAGTGGACAAGGGATCTGTGGCCACAAGGACTGAACCACGTGATCCTGGTGCACAGGCTGCTGACGCCCAGGTTTCTGTACCTTGGTTTCCGGGGTGTGAAAGAATGAAAAATCAGATAACCTCAGATAACCTGGTTTCAACAGACTTAGTTGCTCCACCCAAAGGCAGCTAAACATCCTCCCTGAGGCCCCCTCCCGCCGAGCGACTCTCCCGATACGAGGCCTCTGCCCACCAAATTCCAACGCTCGGCGGCACTTCCTGGAATGAGTCAGCTTTTGAACATGTAGCCAATCGTGTAATGCCTGATGTGCCCGCCAAGCATGTAGCCAATCGTGTAATGCCTGATGTGCCCGCCAAACATGTAGCCAATCATATGTTGCCTAAGGTACCTGTGTAAATTTGAAATTTTGCCCTATAAAAACCCCGGAATCCTCGGCGAGGGTGTGCAGCTTGTTCGACCAGGCTGTCATCCGAGTGCGCACTCGCTCAATAAAATACTACTCTTGCTTTTGCAGCTCTTGGTCTGGTCTTTGAGTCTCGGGGACCCCCTGGAAATCTCTGCTCCCTCCCATCGGGGGAACGGAGTTTGTCATTTGGGGGCTCATCCGGGATCGCCAAGAGGCCCCGGACCCAGCGCCACGACTAAGAGGAGTAAGTACTGACCGGCCGGTATAGGGGTCTATGTTTTCTGTTGTCTGTCCATTCGGAAGTCCTATATAGGCCATATAGGTTCTGTAGTGACTCAGGAGGTGGACTGACGAGCCGGAAACCACTGAGTCCAGCCCTGGAGGACGCTCCACGGGTGATCTGGGTGGGCGAGGGCGATCAGGCAGCCCTCGTCCTGGGCGCGGTCGACGAAAGTCTCCACGCCCGTCTGAAATTCTGCTTTCGGTTTGGAACCGGTCTGTAGCTGCGCGGCGTCTGATTGTTAGCCTGACTGTCTGTCTCATTGTTTGTCTCTTTGTCCTTCTTGTTCGGTTTCATTTCCCCGGGAGGGGACAACAACTAACGACACCCTTAAGTCTGACTTTAGATCACTGGAAAGACGTTCGGAACCGGGCCCACAATCTGTCGGTGGACGTCAAAAAGACGAAATGGCAGACTTTCTGCCGTTCCGAGTGGCCTACCTTCGACATAGGTTGGCTGAGGAACGGAACCTTCAATCTTGACACTATTTTACAGGTGAAAGACAAAGTCGCAGATCCAGGACCCCATGGACATCCAGACCAATTTTCTTACATCCTCACCTGGGAAGATTTAGCCAGAAACCCCCTGCCTTGGATCCGCCCTTTCCTCAGAGTTAAAAGAGGCTCAACAAAAACCCCCTGTTCTTCCCCCTGGTTTTCCCCCCCTTATCAACCCCCAGAACCTGCCCCTTCGTTCCAGGAACCTGCCAGACCCGCCGACCCTATACAGATGGAAACCAGCCTTTTCACTACTGGCCCTTCTCCACTAGTGACCTTTACATCTGAGGGCTCCTTTGACGAAGTGACCCAGAGTGGACTTTCCTCCTTCGCCTGGACTCCACGACGAATTGGAGTCTTGGTACCAGCGGCAGCCCCTTGTGCCCATCCGCCTCCTCTGGGAGTGCAGACGAATTTGGCTAAGTCCCTCCTGGTTCTGGAATCTCCCGTATTGGTTGAGATTCTGAGTTTTAATTGGTGGTGAGCAGGTTACCGGCACTCTTCCCAGTAGGAAAGGTACTGGGGTGGGGGGCCCGGATGAAACATCATGGTCTATACACTGAGTGGGGCTCGGTTGAAAGACACCAAGGAATTCCCACCCAGTTGAAAGATACTGGGTAGTGGGCTGGCTGAAAAACGCCAGGGAATTATCCACCCAGTGGATAGGTGCTGGGAGGGGAGCTCGATTGAAAAAAATCGAGGAATACCTGGGGTTCAGCTGAAAGGTGCTGAGGTCGCTCTGTTGTAGGGGACTGAATCATCTTGGCTGAGTAGTTAAATAAGAGGCTAATCTGATGCTTTTCCTCAATTCGGCTGTCTTTATAGAATTTGTCTGGATAAAAGTGAGTAAAATATGAGAGCTTTGCTCTGAAGAGAAGGGACAAGACTCCTCCCGGCCAGTTACGGTTTTCTCAGGTGACTGAGAAATTTACGGGAGTGGTGGAGGCCTCGTCCTCATACCGTGCAGTGGTCCCATAGGGAAATCCATTCGAACCGGGCCCACACCCTGTCGCTGGACGTCAAAAAGACGAAATGGCAGGCTCTCTGCCTTCCAAGTGGCCTACCTTCGACACAGGTTGGCCAAGGGACGGAACCTTCAATCTTGACACTATTTTACAGGTGAAAGACAAAGTCGCGGATCCAGGACCCCACGGACATCCAGACCAATTTTCTTACATCCTCACCTGGGAAGATTTAGCCAGAAACCCCCTGTTCTTCCCCCTGGTTTTCCCCCCCTTACCAACCCCCAGAACCTGCCCCTTCGTTCCAGGAACCTGCCAGACCCGCCGACCCTATGCAGACGGAAACCAGCCTTTTCACTACTGGCCCTTCTCCACTAGTGACCTTTACATCTGAGGGCTCCTTTGACGAAGTGACCCAGAGTGGACTTTCCTCCTTCACCTGGACTCCACGAGGAACCGGAGTCTTGGTACCAGCGGCAGCCCCTTGTGCCCATCCGCCTCCTCGGGCAGTGCAGATGAATTTGGGTAAGTCTCTCCTGGTTCTAGAATCTCCCGTATTGGTTGAGATTCTGAGTTTTATTTGGTGGTGAGCAGGTTACCTGCACCCCTCCTAGTAGGAAAGGTAGTGGGTTGGGGGAGTGCCCGGATGAAACCTCCAGGGCATATCCACTCATAGTCTATACACTGAGTGGGGCTCGGTTGAAAGATACCAAGGAATTCCCACCCAGTTGAAAGATACTGGGTAGGGGACTGACTGAAAAACACCAGGGAATTACCCACCCAGTGGATAGGTGCTGGGAAGGGAGCTCGATTGAAAAAATTGAGGAATACCCGGGGCTCAGCTGAAAGGTGCTGAGGTCGCTCTGTTGTAGGGGACTGAATCATCTTGCCTGAGTAGTTAAGTAAGAGGGTAATCTGATGCTTTTCCTCAATTTGGCTGTCTTTATAGAATTTGTCAGGATAAAAGTGAGTAAAATATGAGAGCTTTTCTCCGAAGAGAAGGGACAAGACTCCTCCTGCCAGTTACAGTTTTCTCAGGTGACTGAGAAATTTACGGAAGTGGTGGAGGCCTCGTTCTCATACTGTGCAGTGGTCCCTTAGGGAAATCCATTCATTAATTAAAATACTTGCTCATCCAGGGGTCGCACATGAGAACTGGCCATTCAGCGACCTGAGCAGCCACAGTGTTCTTAAGATTGTCGGAGGTAGGTTCCGAGACACGTAAGAGAGCTGAACCGACTCTGGGGTGACTCCTGGAGGAGTTAAGCTCACAAGCAGCACATGGCCCGCGACACAATGTCACTAGTAATTTTATCCCTGACAAATTCAGCTTAAAATGGGAAATAATGTTTCTCAAAAACAGGAATGAGGGGTGTCAGAAAGCCAAGGTCAATGTCTGAACAACACTCCAGCCAGATTCATGTAAAATACATACGGAGCTCATACTTGAAAGTACTTAGTTAATGGGGGAATTATACTAAAAGAAGTCTCAACTTAAAATGCCCAAATTGATATCTTGATATCCAAAATTGATACTTTTGTGCTTACAGTTAAAAGAATGCCGGCCGTGCTTACTTTACTATCTTGAAGCTTCTAAAAGTGGAAACAGTAAGTTCTTTACAGGAATCCAACAAGAAATTGCTTAAACTATGTCAGAACTAAAAAGGCTACTAGCACTGATTCTGCAAAGTTGCAGGTCAAGTGAGACTGGGAAGTGAATATTTGACATTTATGGCATTTGGCTTTTAATAATCTGGGCATTGCTTTGCCATCTTTTGGGGCGCTGTTGCCACTTGGTTTTTGGTTTCTGGACACCTCTGTCTTTTATTTGGAGTGTGATTCCCAGCTAGTGAGGTTCTGGTTTGGTTTAGGTTTGGTTTTGTTGGTCTGGTTTGAGTGTGCAGACATCTGGTACAAACTGCTTGAGCTAATATGGAAAGCGCTTCCTCTAAGGTTCCATATTCCACTTGGGAACCCCCTGGAAAAATTTTAAATGACTAGTCAACCTATAGCTAGGATCCAATGGCAAAAAAAAAAAATGGCTTAAAATATTAGATCTTTATTAATACAGGATAAGAAAATGGACTGAAGTTCCCTTATATCAGGAGTTTCTTCTTATAATCAACAGCCTGGGGCTAATCAAACTAAGACTCAGCTTCCCCAGAGGTTTAATTCCTGCTGGGACCAATCTTCCCAAGTTATTAGGGCCAATTTGAGCCCTTTCTGGTCTGACTTTTGGTTAAAAAGTTCTTACTCTGAGGAAGTAACTCCTCCTATGCCCTGAGACCACTTATCTAGATCATCTCTAATTCTTGAGAAGAAAAAAAAAAGAAGAGAAAAAGGGAATGAAGTTTTTTAATTTTTAATTTTCTTTTTTTCCAACTTATTTACAATTAGTGAGTTTTCTGATTCATAAACTAAGTTTGAGAAACAAAGCTATAGGATCTTTTGCTGTGTCTATTTGGTTATATGTATGTCTCAGTGTGTGTCTTTGTTTTTTGGATAGTATTTGCTGATTGACACATCAGCCAGTTCTGAAAACATAGGAGCTCATACTTAAGTACAGTTAGGGGAACAAAAGAAGCTCAACTTAAAATGCCCAAATTGATATCTTGATATCCAAAATTGATACTTTTGTGCTTACAGTTAAAAGAATGCCGGCCGTGCTTACTTTACTATCTTAAAGCTTCTAAAAGTGGAAACCGTAAGTTCTTTACAGGAATCCAACAAGAAATTGCTTAAACTATGTCAGAACTAAAAAGGCTACTAGCACTGATTCTGCAAAGTTGCAGGTCAAGTGAGACTGGGAAGTGAATATTTGACATTTATGGCATTTGGCTTTTAATAATCTGGGCATTGCTTTGCCATCTTTTGGGGCGCTGTTGCCACTTGGTTTTTGGTTTCTGGACACCTCTGTCTTTTATTTGGAGTGTGATTCCCAGCTAGTGAGGTTCTGGTTTGGTTTAGGTTTGGTTTTGTTGGCCTGGTTTGAGTGTACAGGCATCCGGTACAAACCACTTGAGCTAATACGAAAAGCGCTTCCTCTAAGGTTCCATATTCCACTTGGGAACCCCCGGGAAAAGTTTTTAAGTGACTAGTCAGCCTATAGCTAGGATCCAATGGCAAGAAAAATGGCTTAAAATATTAGATCTTTATTAATACAAAATAAGAAAATGGACTGAAGTTCCCTTATATCAGGAGTTTCTTCTTATAATCAACAGCCTGGGGCTAATCAAACTAAGACTCAGCTTCCCCAGAGGTTTAATTCCTGCTGGGACCAATCTTCCCAAGTTATTAGGGCCAATTTGAGCCCTTTCTGGTCTGACTTTTGGTTAAAAAGTTCTTACTCTGAGGAAGTAACTCCTCCTATGCCCTGAGACCACTTATCTAGATCATCTCTAATTCTTGAGAAGAAAAAAAAAAGAAGAGAAAAAGGGAATGAAGTTTTTTAATTTTTAATTTTCTTTTTTTCCAACTTATTTACAATTAGTGAGTTTTCTGATTCATAAACTAAGTTTGAGAAACAAAGCTATAGGATCTTTTGCTGTGTCTATTTGGTTATATGTATGTCTCAGTGTGTGTCTTTGTTTTTTGGATAATATTGCTGATTGCTGAGATCAGTTTGTGAATGAGCTCTAGTTTAATTGGCCTTAAAAGCGCTTACAGATCAACCAATTCTAAATAAAAGAGAAATTAAAACCTAAATGATTTTTCAGGTTCACGTTAACTAGGAAATATTCAAAATTAAATGCCTGGTATTAATGTTTGTTTGTTGATCTAATATAGACATGTCTAAGAGTCATTCAGAATATTTTCATTGTGCCTAGGCTTCATATATGTCAAATATTATATCTGTTACAAATTTGTCAGCAAGGAAATTAACTCATGTAAAGAAACTTATAAAAAAAAAGTTAAATGAGATATGAGCTACTATAATAAAATAATAGATAAATCTGTTAAGAATAAATATGTTTTAAGAATGTCTAAAATAGTCTCTCCAGACTGGGATAACTTAAATTCCAAAAAGTTGTACTAAGTGATTAAAGTCTATTGAATAGCTAGGTTATTTTAAAAATAACATTAGGTTTTGAAACATTTATTACTGAACACTAATTTCCTCTTAGAAGCTAAAAAGATTTGGGACTGTTAGTGAATAATGTTTGGTACCATCCTGAGATACTCTCTATAAGAAAACAAGTGTTTTTAAAAAATTATCACTGGTGTGTATGCTCGCCAATTAAAATGCTAATATAATGGTCAGTGTTGGTTGTTTAAAGGGAGTAGGATGACTGTCTTTTGGTAAAGAAGATATGAGGAATGGAATTACATTTTGTGAAGAAAAAAAAGAAGTAGGTCTGACTTAGAGATGGCTATTTCAAGATGAGAGAATAAATCAGTGGGTACAGAAAGTGATAAGAAGGTTTGTGAAAGTGGACTCTGAGTAAAAGGTTTTGTGCGTGGTTAAGACTGACAATGTTTAAAACTTGATTAAGTTTACCTTCAAATAAATGGATGCTAAATTGTCTTTGGTAATAGACAATTTGTCTTTGATAACTGTAGGGGACGGTTATAATTCAGCGGCCTTGCCTCTCCGCCCTTCCTGTATAGCAACAGCCTATTATGACATGACAAGTACCTTATCGCTAGCCTATCACTCCACGCCTTTAGGCCTGAACCTATAGTTGGTCGGCGGGCCAGCCAAGCAAGATCAGAGCCAATCCTCTGCGGGCTTGCCTCCCCTTCCGCCTGTGGATAGTATATAAACCTTTACCAGGAAATAAAATTTCAGAGCTTGATCAGAATACCTGTCTTGCTCTCGTTCTTTCGCGCCTCCTGTCCCTCCCCACCCTGCTCTTCTTCCTCCAGGCGTCTCGCTGAATAGAGGACCCCGCGGGCCAGGGCATCTGGCGCCCAACGTGGGGCGCCTGGAACGGGGGACTGAGCTCGGACGTCACTTCAAGGGGTGCACCCCACCACTTTACCAACCCCCGCGAGCTAGGAGCAGCGACGGGTCCACGCATACTGACCTCCACGGTTACTGAGCTGTGAGTCTGGTCGACGCAGTGATCGCCACGGAGTCGCCCACCCACGAGTCAGATCTGAGGTACGTGAAGTGACAATATTATGGGACAGACGTTGAGCAAACATGATGTTTTTGTTAAGGGTCTGAAAGACTCTCTCAAGGTGCGAGGAACTCGGGTTAAGAAAAAGGATTTACTTAAGTTTTTTATATTTCTAGAAGATGTATGCCCCTGGTTTCCCCAGGAGGACACCACTGCAGAGCAGGCCTAAGACAGGAGGGCCGCCGCAGCTGCTGCCTGATCCCATGATGGGCTCTGCCTGAATAGTGCTCTGTCCCGACCTAAGACAGGCACAGCCGCAAGGGAGAGCGGACGAGGCTAGAGGCTGGCCACCTCTTAGCTCTATGCGTTGCCTCAACAAAAATCTCTTAAGTTTAAAATAAAAGAGGGGCAGATGTGGGGCTCTGAATTGAAAGAGGACTGTTTTAAGCATAAAGAAGCTTAAGCACATATTTGCAGTTTGGAGCTAAGATGGCGCCTACAGGAAGGGATGTGGGAGTGAAAAGAAGCTTAAGCACATTGTTTCAGCTTGGAGCTAAGATGGCGCCTACAGGAAGAGACAGGGCGTGATCTAAATTGTTAATTGATGGTCAAAATTTCTGATTGGTTCCCCTGGCTTCCGCGCTCATGAATGATTGCTTGGCCTTTAGCTTGATTGGTGTAATCTATAGGAAGTCCCGTGCAAAACCCCCTCCCACGACCTAACACTTCAAAGACTCCCATTGGCCAAAAGTTTAGACATAAACCTCCCCCAGTCACAGGATGCCTGCTGGCTTTTCCTGTTACACGCAGCACGTCTGCCAGCGCCCCCGAGCCCCCTAGTGGCCAAGAACAGGCAGACTCCTCTGATGATGAAAAAGAACAGGAAGTTGATGAAGGCGAGGAACCCGATGGGGCGGCTGCTTCTGCTTTGGCCCCCTCTTTAACCACCAAACAGGAATACCGTCGCCTCTCCTTGAAACACTTAAAAGAACTAAAAACAGCGGTCACCCTTTATGGTCCGACTGCCCCCTTTATTTATCATTCAAGGATTGAGTGACCGATGGCTCACACCTAATGATTGGCATATGGTTGCTCGCGCCACACTGTCGGGGGGTGACTTTATCTTATGGAAAACTGAGGTACGTGAAGTGACAATATTATGGGACAGACGTTGAGCAAACATGATGTTTTTGTTAAGGGTCTGAAAGACTCTCTCAAGGTGCGAGGAACTCGGGTTAAGAAAAAGGATTTACTTAAGTTTTTTATATTTCTAGAAGATGTATGCCCCTGGTTTCCCCAGGAGGACACCACTGCAGAGCAGGCCTAAGACAGGAGGGCCGCCGCAGCTGCTGCCTGATCCCATGATGGGCTCTGCCTGAATAGTGCTCTGTCCCGACCTAAGACAGGCACAGCCGCAAGGGAGAGCGGACGAGGCTAGAGGCTGGCCACCTCTTAGCTCTATGCGTTGCCTCAACAAAAATCTCTTAAGTTTAAAATAAAAGAGGGGCAGATGTGGGGCTCTGAATTGAAAGAGGACTGTTTTAAGCATAAAGAAGCTTAAGCACATATTTGCAGTTTGGAGCTAAGATGGCGCCTACAGGAAGGGATGTGGGAGTGAAAAGAAGCTTAAGCACATTGTTTCAGCTTGGAGCTAAGATGGCGCCTACAGGAAGAGACAGGGCGTGATCTAAATTGTTAATTGATGGTCAAAATTTCTGATTGGTTCCCCTGGCTTCCGCGCTCATGAATGATTGCTTGGCCTTTAGCTTGATTGGTGTAATCTATAGGAAGTCCCGTGCAAAACCCCCTCCCACGACCTAACACTTCAAAGACTCCCATTGGCCAAAAGTTTAGACACAAACCTCCCCCAGTCACAGGATGCCTGCTGGCTTTTCCTGTTACACGCAGCACGTCTGCCAGCGCCCCCGAGCCCCCTAGTGGCCAAGAACAGGCAGACTCCTCTGATGATGAAAAAGAACAGGAAGTTGATGAAGGCGAGGAACCCGATGGGGCGGCTGCTTCTGCTTTGGCCCCCTCTTTAACCACCAAACAGGAATACCGTCGCCTCTCCTTGAAACACTTAAAAGAACTAAAAACAGCGGTCACCCTTTATGGTCCGACTGCCCCCTTTATTTATCATTCAAGGATTGAGTGACCGATGGCTCACACCTAATGATTGGCATATGGTTGCTCGCGCCACACTGTCGGGGGGTGACTTTATCTTATGGAAAACTGAGTACACTGAAATTTGCAGAGAAACAGCATCCAAAAATTTAGACAAAAGACATACTAAATCATGGAACAGAGATCAGTTGCTTGGCAACCGCCCTTACGATACCAATGAGACTCAAGCAAAATTTCCCCCCCAGACTCCTGGCCCAGATTCAAAATGCCGGCCTGCGGGCCTGGCAACGCCTGCCCCCTAAGGGCCCGCTAATCCATCCCCCCCAACTCCCTGACCCCTGAGGCTCGAAACGCCCTCCTCCTAGTAGGTCAAGCCATTCAAAATCAGACACTGACCTATTTCAATCCCTCCCTGCCTCTACTGCTGATAGTGTGCACCACCACCCACACACCCACCGGGGTTATTTGGCAAAAGGGACCCCTTCACTGGTTACACTTATCCAGCTCCCCTACCAAAATCCTTTCCACTTACCCTTCTCTAGTCGTGAGCCTCTCGACCATTGGAATTGACACCTGTGTCCAGTACTTTGGAAAGCATCCTGATAAACTAGTAGTCCCTTACACTGCTTCCCAAGTACAATGGCTCATGCAACATCAAGATGATTGGGCTGTGCTTTGCTCATCATTCCAGGGACTTATTGATAACCACTTTCCTCCCGACAAGCTTTTGCAATTTGCCAGGACTCACCCCTTTATTTTCCCCAAGCTCACACGTGCTGTTCCCCTGTCTGGTGCTGCCTTGGTCTTTACTGATGGTTCTTCCAATGGCAACGCTTCCATCGTTATAGACAATGTACCCTCTACCGTCCGCTCCCTCTTTAAATCCGCTCAGCTTGTGGAGCTTTATGCTGTTCTCACCGTATTTCAGAGGTTACCTGACTCTCCTTTCAACCTATATATAGACAACATATATGTGGCTCAGTCTGTTCCCCACCTAGAGATGGTTCCATATATTAGACCCTCCACTCGGGCCGCCCATCTATTTCAAGACATTCAATCTCTCATAACAAACAGACAACACCCCTTTTTTATTGGCCACTTACGCTCACACACTGATCTTCCTGGACCCCTACGCGCTGGCAATGCCTTAGCTGATCTAGCCACCCACCAAATCCACCCTGTACTCTCTGATCCACAGGCTCTGGCTATCAGTTCACCTGATCCTCTCTCCTAGGCCCAAGAATTTCACAAGCTACACCATGTTAATTCCCAGACCCTTAGACACCTTTTTAAAATTACGTCCAATGAGACTCAAGCAAATGTTCCCCAAAACCTCCAAAAATTTAGACAAAAGACATACTAAATCATGGAACAGAGATCAGTTGCTTGGCAACCGCCCTTACGATACCAATGAGACTCAAGCAAAGCTTCCCCCCGGACTCCTGGCCCAGATTCAAAATGCCAGCCTGCGGGCCTGGCAACGCCTGCCCCCTAAGGGCCCGCTAATCCATCCTCCCCCCACTCCCTGACCCCTGAGGCTCGAAACGCCCTCCTCCTAGTAGGTCAAGCCATTCAAAATCAGACACTGACCTATTTCAATCCCTCCCTGCCTCTACTGCTGAGTGTGCACCACCACCCACACACCCACCGGGGTTATTTGGCAAAAGGGACCCCTTCACTGGTTACACTTATCCAGCTCCCCTACCAAAATCCTTTCCACTTACCCTTCTCTAGTCGTGAGCCTCTCGACCATTGGAATTGACACCTGTGTCCAGTACTTTGGAAAGCATCCTGATAAACTAGTAGTCCCTTACACTGCTTCCCAAGTACAATGGCTCATGCAACATCAAGATGATTGGGCTGTGCTTTGCTCATCATTCCAGGGACTTATTGATAACCACTTTCCTCCCGACAAGCTTTTGCAATTTGCCAGGACTCACCCCTTTATTTTCCCCAAGCTCACACGTGCTGTTCCCCTGTCTGGTGCTGCCTTGGTCTTTACTGATGGTTCTTCCAATGGCAACGCTTCCATCGTTATAGACAATGTACCCTCTACCGTCCGCTCCCTCTTTAAATCCGCTCAGCTTGTGGAGCTTTATGCTGTTCTCACCGTATTTCAGAGGTTACCTGACTCTCCTTTCAACCTATATATAGACAACATATATGTGGCTCAGTCTGTTCCCCTCCTAGAGATGGTTCCATATATTAGACCCTCCACTCGGGCCGCCCATCTATTTCAAGACATTCAATCTCTCATAACAAACAGACAACACCCCTTTTTTATTGGCCACTTACGCTCACACACTGATCTTCCTGGACCCCTACGCGCTGGCAATGCCTTAGCTGATCTAGCCACCCACCAAATCCACCCTGTACTCTCTGATCCACAGGCTCTGGCTATCAGTTCACCTGATCCTCTCTCCTAGGCCCAAGAATTTCACAAGCTACACCATGTTAATTCCCAGACCCTTAGACACCTTTTTAAAATTACCAGAGAACAAGCAAGACACATAGTCAAGAGTTGTCCCGGCTGTGTCACCCTTCTACCTACCCCACATCTAGGTGTCAATCCAAGAGGCCTAAAACCAAACGAAGTTTGGCAGATGGACGTCACTCACTATCCATCTTTCGGCAAGCTCAAGTATGTCCATGTCACCATAGACACGTTCAGTGGCATTATTTGCGCCACCCTCCATACGGGAGAAACTTCAAAAAACGTAATTGCTCATGTCCTCCATTGCCTCACCGTCTTAGGAAGACCTCACCTTTTGAAAACAGATAATGGTCCAGGGTATATTGGAAAAAACTTCCAGACGTTTTGTAGACAATTGGGTATCAGACACGTTACAGGTATTCCTTACAACCCACAGGGACAAGGAATAGTCGAGAGAGCTCATTTGACCTTAAAAAATACTTTGAACAAACTCTCTCATACCTCCCTGTATCCCACAAAAGGCTCCCCTCGTAACATTCTTCATCATGCCCTCTTTGTCATTAACTTCTTGACTACAGATAAAGAAGGACACTCCGCCGCCGACCGCCATTGGCATCCCACCACTGACCAAAATTACGCTTCTGTCATGTGGCGTGATCCCATGACTAGCCAATGGCGTGGCCCCGGTCCAGCCCTCATTTGTGGATGAGGATCAGTTTGTATCTTTGACCAAAAGGAAAGGTCAGCATGTTGGTTGCCTGAACGCTTAGTCAAACACGTCAATGTGCCCCCCTCCACTACTCCCAGTTCTCCTAATTCACCCCCTCCAGAGCCTACCGGCTCTGAGAACACCTCTGTCTCTATTTCAGGAAAGAAGGAGTAAGAATAAAAATCAGATACAACCCATGAAGATGTTCCCCTTATCAGTGGTAATGTACCTCCTGATCGGTTCCAAGATGGCTCATGCTGGCTTCCAAACTCACGTCAACCAGGACGACTTCGAAAAAATGCTGTACAGTAACCCATGTGACTGTTGAGGGGGCACCTGGGACCCCAAGCAGCAGCTCTGGACTGGTGATGTAAATGACCTTGACCAGAGCACAACCACTCTCAGGACAAGGATCGTTGATTGTGGCTCAGTCAAGGCTGTCTTCCGAGAGTCGAGGAACAGAAACAGGTCAAAAGGCAGGCTATACCTGCTACCCCAAACCCAAAGCCCTACCACAAGCCCCGAATAGTACTTGCCCCGGTACTTGTGAATGGGTGAGTGAGATGCATAGTGACTGTTATGACTCTTTCACCACATGCCTAAAAGGGAACCAGCCTCATTTTATGGCAGTCGCTACTAAAAAACAAGATGGACAGGCCCAAGGTGACTGGTCAAGTAGCTCCAGCACCAGAGGACGAACCAATAAACTTCTGCAAGCCAGCTGCAAAGTAAACGTTGGTAAAACCGCCTGCTGGCCCCAACAGGGTATGGTTCATGTGTCAGATGGAGGCGGCCCTGGAGACCAAATTAGAGAACAAAAAATAATAACCCAAATTCAAACTATAATAAGATCACAAAGTCCCCAACTCAAGTATCATCCCTTGACCTTACCTAAGTCCAGGGGCAGTGATCTAGACCCTCAGACCTCTGAAACATCCTCTCGGCTACTCATGCTGCTCTGAACTCGTCCAACCCCGCCTTAGCCGAAGACTGCTGGTTATGCCTCCACTTAGGCGGATCTTGGCCTTTGGTAACGTCACCTAGTGTCGTTTCCAATAACACCAATTTCACCCTGACCACCACCAACTGCTCCCTTACCCCCCCTTTTAGAGTGACCCCGATTGGCTTTAATAATAACACCTGCTTTTATAATGCCCCTCAAAACGACTCTAGTGAATTGTTCCTGGGCTCAGTGACTTTTACCAATTGTGCTGAGATCATTAATACCACTGAGCATGGTTGCCTCTCTCCTGGCATGGTCTTAGTTTGTGGGAATAATTTAGCACAGGATCTGGTCCCTGCAGAGGCAGAGGGCAAATGTCCTTGCTGTCCAGGTATTGGCAATGTAACTGGTAAATGCCAATTTGTAGTTGACAGGCTCTTTCCCTTCTGAATGTCCATCTCTGCTGAGAGGGGAGGAGGAAATTTAACTAGAGGACTTAAAAAGGCATCTTTTCCTTTTAATTGAGGTTCATTGAGGAAAACAGTGGTTCCCTCATAGTCACTATCAGGCCAACTCTCTGAGTGTGGATTCACATGGCTAGTTTGGCATCAGTTAGCAACTAGTAACTAGGAGGCTTGGGCTTCCCAGGTGGCACGACTGGTAAAGAGCCTGCCTGCCAATGCAGGAGACATAAGAGACATAGGTTCAATCCCTGAGTTGGAAAGATCCCCTGGAGGAGGGCACAGCAACCCACTCCAGCCCAGAGAATCCCATGGGGGAGGAGTCTGGCAGGCTACAGAGCATGTGGTCACAGAGTCGGACGTGACTGAAGCGACTCAGCATGCACACACACAACTAGGGGATTCCAAAGTGGCTCAGCAGTAAAGAATAGGCCTGCAGTCTGGGAGCCTCGGGTTCAGTCCCTGGGTCAGGAAAATCCCCTGGAGTAGGAGAAAATGGCAATCCACTCCAGTATTCTTGCCTGGGAAATCCCATGGATAGAGGAGCCTGGCCGCCTGCAGTCCATAGGTTTGTAAAGAACTGGACATGATTAAGTGACTGAGCAAACACGGCAACAAACTAAGTACTAGGATTTTTAGTGTACTTAAAATTTATCTCATAGATTTGGTGATACCCGTTAGAGTCATAAATCACCCCATTATAAGATATCACCAAAACGCTTACCTTAGTGGTCGTTTCAAATTTTAACACCAATTTCACCCTGACCACCACCAACTGCTCCCTTACCCCCCCTTTTAGAGTGACCCCGATTGGCTTTAATAATAACACCTGCTTTTATAATGCCCCTCAAAACGACTCTAGTGAATTGTTCCTGGGCTCAGTGACTTTTACCAATTGTGCTGAGATCATTAATACCACTGAGCATGGTTGCCTCTCTCCTGGCATGGTCTTAGTTTGTGGGAATAATTTAGCACAGGATCTGGTCCCTGCAGAGGCAGAGGGCAAATGTCCTTGCTGTCCAGGTATTGGCAATGTAACTGGTAAATGCCAATTTGTAGTTGACAGGCTCTTTCCCTTCTGAATGTCCATCTCTGCTGAGAGGGGAGGAGGAAATTTAACTAGAGGACTTAAAAAGGCATCTTTTCCTTTTAATTGAGGTTCATTGAGGAAAACAGTGGTTCCCTCATAGTCACTATCAGGCCAACTCTCTGAGTGTGGATTCACATGGCTAGTTTGGCATCAGTTAGCAACTAGTAACTAGGAGGCTTGGGCTTCCCAGGTGGCACGACTGGTAAAGAGCCTGCCTGCCAATGCAGGAGACATAAGAGACATAGGTTCAATCCCTGAGTTGGAAAGATCCCCTGGAGGAGGGCACAGCAACCCACTCCAGCCCAGAGAATCCCATGGGGGAGGAGTCTGGCAGGCTACAGAGCATGTGGTCACAGAGTCGGACGTGACTGAAGCGACTCAGCATGCACACACACAACTAGGGGATTCCAAAGTGGCTCAGCAGTAAAGAATAGGCCTGCAGTCTGGGAGCCTCGGGTTCAGTCCCTGGGTCAGGAAAATCCCCTGGAGTAGGAGAAAATGGCAATCCACTCCAGTATTCTTGCCTGGGAAATCCCATGGATAGAGGAGCCTGGCCGCCTGCAGTCCATAGGTTTGTAAAGAACTGGACATGATTAAGTGACTGAGCAAACACGGCAACAAACTAAGTACTAGGATTTTTAGTGTACTTAAAAATTTATCTCATAGATTTGGTGATACCCGTTAGAGTCATAAATCACCCCATTATAAGATATCACCAAAGTTAACAGGGTCAATTGCAGAAGCAACACATGGAAACTACACTACTTCATGAAATAAACTCATGTTTATTTATTTTTATAGAAAGTTAAAAATGCAGTTTAAACAAAGGTAGATCTGTCTACCACTTCTATCACCTCATCATTTTTAGAATTTAGATTAACATTGCCTCTCCGTCCAGGGAACAATATGTTCTAACATTCCGGAGTAATTTTGCTACCTGAGAATCTGTGAAAAAATGATCTCAAGCAGAGAAGCAACCAGAAAAATAATCTACCAGTACTTCTAGTTTTTTTTAAATATTATAATTTCACCATTAAATTTGTCTTGTGAGTTAAAAATCAGTCGATCATCCTATCGTTTTTCACACTTGATGCTTAACTACTGTCAACTACAAACTGGCATTTACCAATTACATTGCCAAATGCTTGGACAACAAGGACATTTGCCATCTGCCTCTGCAGAGACCAGACCCTGTGCTATTGAGACCTGCTGACCTTCAACACCCACTGAAGGAGATCAGGGTGGGGTAGAGGCACTCTTTGCTCCAGGGAATCTAGTGGGGCAGGTCTTTAGACAGGTGGATGCTTTTAGGAACAGCTTTTGTTATCTCAATCCTTGCATCTCCTCATATTTAGAAAAGCACTTAAATCTCTTCATGGTGACATTAGACCCTTGTGACTGGGGACCTTTGTAAAATGACCCCCTTGCCAAAACCCTTAAATATTGGCCCTCCTCCTGCTGCCTCTTTGGAGCAGTTTCTCAGAGCTATCTGGGGTGCTGTCTCCGGGCTGCAGTCCTAATTATGCCCCAAATAAAACTTAACCCACAACTCTCAAGTTGTTCATCTTTTAGTCAACACTGCTCTTTTCTCTTCTAGAATTTCACTGTAAAAGACTCACAGACTTAAATGAAATCAGAGGAACACTTCTTTTCAGACAGGAGAAGGTGAAGCAATTGGCCCAATTTAGGAAAGTGTAAACTCATGCTGCTTTCAACCTGAGGTCTCCTGCATTGCAGGAAGATTCTTTATCATCTTACTACCAGGCAAGTTGTGTTGGCCCAGACGGTAAAGAGTCTGCCAGAAATGCGGAAGACCTGGGTTCAATCCCTAGATCCAGAAGATGCCCTAGAGAATGATATGGCAACTCACTCTAGTATTCTTTCCTGGAAAATCCCATGGACAGAGGAGCCTGCTGGGCTAAGATCCACAGGGGTCACAAAAAGTTGGACACAACTGAGTTACTGACACTATGGTTTAGAAGTCCAGAGTTTCTGTCATCAGTAGAATTGATTTGTAAAATGAGGGCAAATACACAAAATAACATGTATTAAAGTATACAAACAACAGCAAGTTATTACTCAAAAACTTTTCATGCAAGGGTAAAGAACCCGCCTGCCAGTGCAGGAGACATAAGAGACACAGGTTTGATCCCTGAATTAGCAAGAATCCCTGGAGAAGGTGTCATAGGCAGACTCAGGAGAATTTTTAGACATATATTGGGCCTTAGGATATAAAGAAACTAGTGAAGATGACTCAGATAATCCTCGAATCCCAGATGAACTTCTGAGACCTAGAATTCGCCCCTTGGAAAGCAATATTAGCACTGATGGAGAAGAGGACTAGGTGAATATGATGATACCCAAAGGTGGGATATATACTAACCCAAAAGGCAAAAGATTTGTGTTTAAGTCAGGATTTGTCCTCTAGCAATGAGAAATTTATGACTCACCCCATGCCCTTTCGGCAGAGCTCCACTCACAAGTGAAGCCTAATCCAAAAATCTAATAGTGAATAGGAATTCTTTTTGGCACAACCCACTTCACAATGGAAATCCCTATGGCAACATTCCAATCTTATCTGTTTACTTTCTTAGGGATAAGGTAGTTTAGTTTTCGGGCTGAATAACCTACTCTGGTCTAGCTCAGGTAAAGTTCCATGTCATAAAATCCTGGAGCAGTGTTTTCTTTAAGACATGAGTTCGAATCAATGAGTAGGGAATAGTTTTATTTTTAGATTGACGTGATTTTTTAGGCTATGGTTTTATTGTTAAAAAAGCAGAAGAGAAGTGGTGGCACATACGGCTGAGGCTAACGTTAAGTGCCATTGTTCCTTCCTTTTGATCCCTATAATTTTTAATGAATGTAGAAACAATGTCTTACTTTACCAGGCAAGTTGTGTTGGCCCAGACGGTAAAGAGTCTGCCAGAAATGCGGAAGACCTGGGTTCAATCCCTAGATCCAGAAGATGCCCTAGAGAATGATATGGCAACTCACTCTAGTATTCTTTCCTGGAAAATCCCATGGACAGAGGAGCCTGCTGGGCTAAGATCCACAGGGGTCACAAAAAGTTGGACACAACTGAGTTACTGACACTATGGTTTAGAAGTCCAGAGTTTCTGTCATCAGTAGAATTGATTTGTAAAATGAGGGCAAATACACAAAATAACATGTATTAAAGTATACAAACAACAGCAAGTTATTACTCAAAAACTTTTCATGCAAGGGTAAAGAACCCGCCTGCCAGTGCAGGAGACATAAGAGACACAGGTTTGATCCCTGAATTAGCAAGAATCCCTGGAGAAGGTGTCATAGGCAGACTCAGGAGAATTTTTAGACATATATTGGGCCTTAGGATATAAAGAAACTAGTGAAGATGACTCAGATAATCCTCGAATCCCAGATGAACTTCTGAGACCTAGAATTCGCCCCTTGGAAAGCAATATTAGCACTGATGGAGAAGAGGACTAGGTGAATATGATGATACCCAAAGGTGGGATATATACTAACCCAAAAGGCAAAAGATTTGTGTTTAAGTCAGGATTTGTCCTCTAGCAATGAGAAATTTATGACTCACCCCATGCCCTTTCGGCAGAGCTCCACTCACAAGTGAAGCCTAATCCAAAAATCTAATAGTGAATAGGAATTCTTTTTGGCACAACCCACTTCACAATGGAAATCCCTATGGCAACATTCCAATCTTATCTGTTTACTTTCTTAGGGATAAGGTAGTTTAGTTTTCGGGCTGAATAACCTACTCTGGTCTAGCTCAGGTAAAGTTCCATGTCATAAAATCCTGGAGCAGTGTTTTTCTTTAAGACATGAGTTCGAATCAATGAGTAGGGAATAGTTTTATTTTTAGATTGACGTGATTTTTTAGGCTATGGTTTTATTGTTAAAAAAGCAGAAGAGAAGTGGTGGCACATACGGCTGAGGCTAACGTTAAGTGCCATTGTTCCTTCCTTTTGATCCCTATAATTTTTAATGAATGTAGAAACAATGATGTACTGCTTATAATCTGATAAGAGATAAGGAGCGAGCTCGAGCCCACATTGCAAGTGAGACCGACCAGCTTGTGTGACTGACCAGCTTGTGTGACCAACTGACTGGTTTGTAAGCCACATGGACTGAGTTACAAGTGGCAAGAAAAACGGCATATTTTTCCTACAAAAAGGGGGAAATAGATTGTAAGGGAGCTCACTCACAGAACTCAGATGCGCCTGAGGTGAGACTGAAGCTCTCCAGCTCTGGAGTAAGAAATCTGTTATTGTTGATTGAGTTCTGAAGTTTGAGTTATTATTGATTTGAGTTCTGAAGTTTTGAAATGTCTTTTGAATTATTGAAGGATTACATTCTGATTATGTGACTGATTGCTTATTGACTTAGAAGTTCTTTATGCTAATAAATCTGATCTTGACTTGAACTCCACGCCTTTTTACTGTTGAAGTTCTATTCTCTAATATTTGAGGGAGCTGCATTGTGTAGGTCGAAAGTTCTCTGAAAATAGTATAGACGTAATTTAGCATTCCCTCGCATCTATTGATCAGAGATAAGTGACTGCACATTGCCCGCGACAAAGGAAATGGCAACCCACTCCAGGATTCTTGACTGGAGAATCCCTATGATCAGAGGACCCTGGTAGGCTACAGTTCATGGGATCACAAAGAGTCAGACACAACTGAAGCAACTGGGCAAAAAAAAGAAAGAAATTCAAAGAAGTGGGGCAAGGAAACATGATACAAATAACAGAAAATGCTCTAGAAATGAACCTATCCACATAAACACCTGGAAAATCAAAGGGACTACTTTCTTAGGGATAAGGTAGTTTAGTTTTCGGGCTGAATAACCTACTCTGGTCTAGCTCAGGTAAAGTTCCATGTCATAAAATCCTGGAGCAGTGTTTTTCTTTAAGACATGAGTTCGAATCAATGAGTAGGGAATAGTTTTATTTTTAGATTGACGTGATTTTTTAGGCTATGGTTTTATTGTTAAAAAAGCAGAAGAGAAGTGGTGGCACATACGGCTGAGGCTAACGTTAAGTGCCATTGTTCCTTCCTTTTGATCCCTATAATTTTTAATGAATGTAGAAACAATGATGTACTGCTTATAATCTGATAAGAGATAAGGAGCGAGCTCGAGCCCACATTGCAAGTGAGACCGACCAGCTTGTGTGACTGACCAGCTTGTGTGACCAACTGACTGGTTTGTAAGCCACATGGACTGAGTTACAAGTGGCAAGAAAAACGGCATATTTTTCCTACAAAAAGGGGGAAATAGATTGTAAGGGAGCTCACTCACAGAACTCAGATGCGCCTGAGGTGAGACTGAAGCTCTCCAGCTCTGGAGTAAGAAATCTGTTATTGTTGATTGAGTTCTGAAGTTTGAGTTATTATTGATTTGAGTTCTGAAGTTTTGAAATGTCTTTTGAATTATTGAAGGATTACATTCTGATTATGTGACTGATTGCTTATTGACTTAGAAGTTCTTTATGCTAATAAATCTGATCTTGACTTGAACTCCACGCCTTTTTACTGTTGAAGTTCTATTCTCTAATATTTGAGGGAGCTGCATTGTGTAGGTCGAAAGTTCTCTGAAAATAGTATAGACGTAATTTAGCATTCCCTCGCATCTATTGATCAGAGATAAGTGACTGCACATTGCCCGCGACAAAGGAAATGGCAACCCACTCCAGGATTCTTGACTGGAGAATCCCTATGATCAGAGGACCCTGGTAGGCTACAGTTCATGGGATCACAAAGAGTCAGACACAACTGAAGCAACTGGGCAAAAAAAAAAAAAAAAAAGAAATTCAAAGAAGTGGGGCAAGGGGAAACATGATACAAATAACAGAAAATGCTCTAGAAATGAACCTATCCACATAAACACTGAGCAAACGCTCCAGGGATATTACCTACAGTCATGCTACAGCACTAAAATGACATAATCCCCAGTAAGTAATCATTATCACATTCCAACTATGTGATTTACCTTATAAACGCTTTCCTATGAAACTTCTACATTTATTGGTCTGATCTCATTCACATCTTTCAGTTAATAATGAAAACCTACTATTGTCTCTACTTAGCGGATGTTCCCTAAGACGAGAGGAATGAAATGAACACTGGAGGATGATTAGGGTAAGTAATTCACAAGGTCACTAGCAGAATTTGATCCCGCAGCTTTAACATCTAATTTAGTGCTCTGTAAGGACAAGATAATGTATCTAGCTGTTCAGGGTTTTAAGGAAAAAGTTAAAATGGAAACATAAGGCATAATATTGATGGATTTCATCATCATCATCAGTACAGACATTTTGAGTACACACATGCCCTCACTGTTCTTCTAGGAGGTAAACAAGGTCAGTTACAGTGACAAGCTCCTCTTAATTACCTGCAACACTATAAACATACACACAAGAATACTAACAAGTTAATTACGTTTAATAAGTTACCTCTTCTAAGGCATTCCACAGTTCCTCATCCGTATGCTCATTAAAGGGATCCAAACTGTTCCTCACTGTTCCAGTAAATAAAACAGGTTCCTAAATAACCCAAAATAGGGAATGTTATTACCATAACCTCTTTTCATTGTATTCCAATGCTGACAAAACAGAACAGATTCAAATATCAAAATTCACTATAGTTATATAACCTACTTATTCATTGTGTAGGTCGAAAGTTCTCTGAAAATAGTATAGACGTAATTTAGCATTCCCTCGCATCTATTGATCAGAGATAAGTGACTGCACATTGCCCGCGACAAAGGAAATGGCAACCCACTCCAGGATTCTTGACTGGAGAATCCCTATGATCAGAGGACCCTGGTAGGCTACAGTTCATGGGATCACAAAGAGTCAGACACAACTGAAGCAACTGGGCAAAAAAAAAAAAAAAAAAGAAATTCAAAGAAGTGGGGCAAGGGGAAACATGATACAAATAACAGAAAATGCTCTAGAAATGAACCTATCCACATAAACACTGAGCAAACGCTCCAGGGATATTACCTACAGTCATGCTACAGCACTAAAATGACATAATCCCCAGTAAGTAATCATTATCACATTCCAACTATGTGATTTACCTTATAAACGCTTTCCTATGAAACTTCTACATTTATTGGTCTGATCTCATTCACATCTTTCAGTTAATAATGAAAACCTACTATTGTCTCTACTTAGCGGATGTTCCCTAAGACGAGAGGAATGAAATGAACACTGGAGGATGATTAGGGTAATTAATTCACCAGGTCACGAGGAGAATTTGATCCCAGCTTTAACATCTAACTGAGTGCTCTGCTAAGGACAAGATAATGTACCTATTTGTTTTAGGGAAAAAGTTAAAATGGAAACATAAGGCATAATATTGATGGATTTCATCATCATCATCAGTACAGACATTTTGAGTACACACATGCCCTCACTGTTCTTCTAGGAGGTAAACAAGGTCAGTTACAGTGACAAGCTCCTCTTAATTACCTGCAACACTATAAACATACACACAAGAATACTAACAAGTTAATTACGTTTAATAAGTTACCTCTTCTAAGGCATTCCACAGTTCCTCATCCGTATGCTCATTAAAGGGATCCAAACTGTTCCTCACTGTTCCAGTAAATAAAACAGGTTCCTAAATAACCCAAAATAGGGAATGTTATTACCATAACCTCTTTTCATTGTATTCCAATGCTGACAAAACAGAACAGAATTAAAATACAAAATATCAAAATTCACTATAGTTATTAATAACAAAGTTTCAAATGTATTTACAAAATTATATCTTTAGAATAATTTTCTGTCGTGCAAAGGGTACCTCAAAATTTCCTTCAGACTAGCGAACACTAACCAAAAAAAATGTTGAAGTTTCTTTATCTTAAGGAAAAAAAAAAAAACTGAAGAAGAGAAAGAAGATTTGATTTTTTAAGAAAATGCCATCCTGCTAATTAATATCTGTTTAAGCACACACACACACACAAACTGAGGATATAATTATTTGAGAAATTTTACATCCACATAAATCAATTGTCAATCCTGGTGTGTTACTGGGAAATACCAATAGCAGAATTAGTAGAGGTTTGTGTCTCAACGCAAAACTATTAAATATTTACACACTGGCAGTGAAGGATAGACTAGGCTATTTTCTCCATTAAGCAAATTGTCTTCTGGGATCTGGAATCCACATATGTGAAACAAACATGGCCAAACATGCAAAGAGAATGTCAACTTCTGGGGCCTAAAGCACCTCTGTCTATGAGGAGATCACCTCTGATTCTCCATCAGCTGATCCCCACATTCTCGCCCCATCAGGACTACCTGCCTCACAGAACCTCACTAAGACTAGGATACCTGAAACCCATTGTGACGCCCAACACAATAAAATTATTTAGACAGCTTTCCAATTATTCTTCGGGAGAAGCCACAAGTAAACTACTCTGGAAATATATGGTTCCTTATGAATTTGAAGAGAGAATCTTGTACATTAGCTCATGCAGGCCATTTAAGTTTCTTCTGGAAGGATCCAGTAACCTAAGCCAGAAGATTACAGGCAACAGAGAAGAGCCCAACAGGCTCCTTTCAGTGAAGGGGTAGAACAAGGGGATGCACATGTGTGGAAACAAGAGGAGACCTGAGTCTTCCACAAGTGCCCAGAACTGCTTGGTCTTGGGGCTGGACTTTTTTCCTTCACTTCACAAAAGCCTGAAAAGAAAGATGAAAAAGACATTTCTTTTCCCCAGGCAAGAAGAAAAATGACACTCAGAGAGCTTCCTGTACCTTCTTTCAATATGGTCTCAATTTTAAACCTGGTGAGAGAGAAATAGATACAGAAGACTCAGGGTGCGCCACCAAGAAAGATGTACCCTTAAGCAAAATCCAAAAATTAACAAACATTTTACAGGGAGCTTTATTTATAAAAAGTTGACTAACTGGCCAATGCACCCCCCAAAGCACTGAAAATCACTGTCCATAAGATGTTTCAAAATGATTACTGAATAGAATTGAAAAATATGAGACCCAAATTTAAGGTCTCCCTTAAGACGCTTGAATTTAGGATCAAAGACTAAATGACCATCTAAGCAAGGGTAAGAGTTCCTTGTCAGAGAAATAACCATCATTCTACTTCAGATTTTTATGGGGGGAAAAAAATCCTTTTTACTCTTTGCAATGATCAACCCTAAAATTCCCACATGCAGGCAGTTTCTCAACAGTTTCCATGAGGTCTACACAAAAGGAGTGGCCAGACAAGGGGAGGCTCATCCCCAGTACTCCTCTCTCTCCTCTTCTCCATCTTCCCTCCATTCTTCAGGTCCTTTCAGATTAGCAGCTACTCTCTGAATATAATCTCAATCCATATTCCTCCTGGAGAACATAACTACCTCAGATCCTCAGCACAAAGGACACACATACTTCAGCTACTTGTTCTGTTTAAGGAAATTGCTTAAGAAGAGCTTTCATTTTTCTTATGGCTGAAATTTTGAACACAAACTGAGGAGTACCATCTTAAGAACACAGTGTGTATCTTTGAAAGATCCCCCAGGACTGATGATCTATCTTCCCACTCCCCTGCCTCTGGTTCCTATCCAGGTCCTTGTTGTTATCACACCTTCCTGGTTCTGACCTGTTCATGATGGGGTCAGGAATGAGCCTGGGAAAGAGAGAGACAACTCCGGAAGCTTGCTGCTGCTCCTAGGATCACAGGGAGCAGGGAGCAAGGGAAGATGATGTGGGCCTGGATCACACAGTGGGGCACCCAAAGAAACAGCACAGCTCTGGACCCTGCCCTCTGCAGAGTCTGCTCTCCGCCTCCCCGGTTCCCTAAATCAGTGTTGAGACAGAAGCGTCACTGTTTCCTACTCATTTTGGGGGTGGGGAGAGATGTAAGTTTTCTGTACTTAGACAAGTGACTTAAAATAGCCAAACCAACAGTTTCTCCACCTCTCAATCAGCAAGACCTTGTAAAGAGAAAGGGCTCTTGACTGGGGAGGGGTAAGATTTTGAGTATCTTTTCCTGACACTTTCTAGCCCAAGACATGTAAGTGATCAAACCCAATTCTGAACTGATACTGTCTAATGAGGGACAGAGTAGTAGGAGTAGTATCTTCTGGGTTTGCTCCATAGTGATTCACTCCTGTCATGGTTTGGGGAATCCTCTGAGTGGGATGGTAGAGAAAAGGGGAAAATATCTGATGAGTACAACACTGCTGAAGAACTGATGCAGTCACAGTGTGGTGTTGGGGAAGACTCGAGAGCTCCTTGAACTGCAAGGGGATCAAACCTGTCATTCCTAAGGGAAATTGATCCTGAATAGTCACTGGAAGCACTGATGCTGAAACTCCAATACTTTGCCACCTGATGCAGAGGACCCACTGGAAAAGACCCTGACGCTGGGAAAGATGGCACACTGACTCAGTGGACGTGAGTTTGAGCAAACTCCAGGAAAGAGTGAAGGACAGAGAAGCCTGGCATGCTGCAGTTCATGGGGTCACAGAGTCTCACAGGACTTAGCAAGTAAACAACATTATTGAAAAAAAAAAAGTTTGGAGTCAGACAGTTCTAAATTCTGACTCTACCATTCATTAGTTATTAGACCCAGGGTAAGTTACTAATCTTCACAAGACGAAGTTCCCTTGGAAACAGGATAGCTTTGCTGGGCTCCTGTGAGAATTTGGAACAACAATGAAGTTCTTGGTATGAATTGCTAGATCATATGATAATTCACCTTTAACTTTTTTGAGAAACCAACTTGTTTTCCATAGTAGATGCACTATTTTACATTCCTACCAGCAATGAATAAACTTTCTAATTTCTCTACATCTTTGCCAACACTTGTCATTTTCCTTCTTTCTTTCTTGTTTTGATAGTTGACATCTTAAGGAGTGTTAGGAGGCATTTCACTGTAGCCTGAAATAAGAATATCTTGGTACCTGGATATATACATTACCATATGTAAAATTAGACATCCAGTGGACATTTGCTGTATGATGTAGGGAGCTCACATATGGTGCTCTTTGATGACTCAGAGTGAGGGGACAGCAGGGCACATGGAAGGAGGTTCAAGAGGGAAGGGTAGGGGCTTCCCCTGGTGGTAGATCCCACGTGCCGCTGGAGCGCTGGACCCATGTGTCCAATCACCGAGCCGGAGCTCTGGCGATGCACTCAGAGCCGGTACTCTGACAACAGAGACCACCGCAATGGGAAGCCCACAAGAGCCAAAGAACAAAGACGGCTGAAAATAGACAAATCCCCATGTTGGGGAATCCTCTGAGTGGGATGGTAGAATAAAGGGGAAAATATCTAACGAGTACAACACTGCTGAAGAACTGATGTGTTCACAGTGTGGTGTCAGAGGAGACTCGAGAGCTCCTTGAACTGCAAGGGGATCAAACCTGTCATTCCTAAGGGAAATTGATCCTGAATAGTCACTGGAAGCACTGATGCTGAAACTCCAATACTTTGCCACCTGATGCAGAGGACCCACTGGAAAAGACCCTGACGCTGGGAAAGATGGCACACTGACTCAGTGGACGTGAGTTTGAGCAAACTCCAGGAAAGAGTGAAGGACAGAGAAGCCTGGCATGCTGCAGTTCATGGGGTCACAGAGTCTCACAGGACTTAGCAAGTAAACAACATTATTGAAAAAAAAAAAGTTTGGAGTCAGACAGTTCTAAATTCTGACTCTACCATTCATTAGTTATTAGACCCAGGGTAAGTTACTAATCTTCACAAGACGAAGTTCCCTTGGAAACAGGATAGCTTTGCTGGGCTCCTGTGAGAATTTGGAACAACAATGAAGTTCTTGGTATGAATTGCTAGATCATATGATAATTCACCTTTAACTTTTTTGAGAAACCAACTTGTTTTCCATAGTAGATGCACTATTTTACATTCCTACCAGCAATGAATAAACTTTCTAATTTCTCTACATCTTTGCCAACACTTGTCATTTTCCTTCTTTCTTTCTTGTTTTGATAGTTGACATCTTAAGGAGTGTTAGGAGGCATTTCACTGTAGCCTGAAATAAGAATATCTTGGTACCTGGATATATACATTACCATATGTAAAATTAGACATCCAGTGGACATTTGCTGTATGATGTAGGGAGCTCACATATGGTGCTCTTTGATGACTCAGAGTGAGGGGACAGCAGGGCACATGGAAGGAGGTTCAAGAGGGAAGGGTAGGGGCTTCCCCTGGTGGTAGATCCCACGTGCCGCGGAGCGGCTGGACCCATGTGTCCAATCACCGAGCCGGAGCTCTGGCGCGCATGCACTCAGAGCCGGTACTCTGCGACAACAGAGACCACCGCAATGGGAAGCCCACAAGAGCCAAAGAACAAAGACGGCTGAAAATAGACAAATGAAAGACCAATAGAAGTGGCCCGCCCACTCCCCTCCCTCCCCAACCTGACCCTTGCCCAAAGTAAATAAATAAATAAATCTTTAAAAAAAAAAAAAAAAAAAGGAGGGGCGTATGTGTATCCATGGTTGATTTATGTCAATATATGACAGAAACCAAAGCAGTATTGTAAAGCAATTACCCTCCAATTAAAAATAAACAAATTAACTTTAAAAAACCCAAAAGCATTTAGAGTAATTAACAGTATTTTAGAGGCCACGGGTAGGTAGCAACAGCTGTTCTCAGTCATAAGTCACAAGTCCACATTCTCCCTCCCTTTGACTGTCATGTTCTGTATGCTTCTTAATAAACAGGCATTTCAGGGCACATGACACCTACATCCCAGGAAGCACATTTTCTGGCTCTTTTGTCTCATCTATTATCTGTTTCTCATCTCAAGAGCATAAACATGCTAGACCTCCTTTGATGAGCAGATGATTATGGAGTGTTAAAAAAAATTAAAAAAAAAAAAACAAAACCAGCAAGTCCGTCAAAGCAGAGGGCAAGACAGAAGATGAGGACATGGGGACTATATTGCCCTTGGCTGTGCACCTGCAGGGCAGTAACTGCTCAGTATTCATGAAATCATGTGGAGTGGATGGACCACAAGGAATAACAGGAGCTTCTACTGTGCATATGATCTAGTCTCCAAAACACTCCTGGAAAGTCATACTTTTTTCAGAGACAGAAGAAAAGAAGACAGACTCAGAGCCCAGGAAGAAAAGGTCGTGTCAGTGCTCCATCATCATAGCAGTCACGTGTGGAATCTACATGAAGCACTCCACACACACTGCCTTACTTTGTCCTCACAACACATCTTGAGTTTAGTACTATTAGGTGCCTTGTAAGGCAGAGAAAATTAATGTGCAAAGAGATGGAATTTCACATCCCATGTTCTTCCTCACTATATTAATGGCTGAACTGTCAAAGTCTCCCCCAAAACAACCATACACTCTAGAATCCTCAAAGCTCTACTGTTTCACACAACACCCTCCAGGGTGATAATCATCTTTGAAATGATGCCCTCATTCTCTACAGCAAAATTCCATCTGTAGAACACTTAAAATTCATGTTTCCCTATAGGAAACGTTCCACCACTAACAAACCATTTATCCTTTTGTTCTCAGAATTATGTGGTTATCAGCGGATAACATTGTGGAACCTGAGGAAGTCTGAGTCCAGAAATCTATCTCAGTAAGTTACTAAACCACATGCACATAAAACTAACAAATGAACAAAGAAACAAAACCTGGCATCTGAAGAAAGCGTCCCTGAAAATGCCTGCTGATAAAAATATGCTCTATTGGAGGGAGAAAGGATCAATCTTTTCATGTAATTTGAAAAAAAATCAAATTAAAACAAGTAAACTTAAGTGCCTTATAAAAAGAACATGTGAGAATGTTCAGATGTGCATACCTGAGGTGCAACTGACATTTTCTTCCTTAAATCATGAAGTCCAATTTGGGCTGTCAAGTTTTTATCAATCGAAATTGTACCTTGGAACTCTGATAACCTAAAAAGGGCTGAAATGAGGGAACTTTTTCCAGCTCCTCTTCTTCCCACGATGCCAACCTGTAAAGAGATCCAGGAGGGAATAAGAATTAACAAGACGCAATAGATCTAGGAAAATCCCTGATGGCTGAAGATGGATTTTAAGACTTCTATGTAGTGGATGAACCACAAAGAATGACAGAAGCTTCTACTGTGCACATGATCTAGTCTCCAAGACACTCCTGGAAAGTCATACTTTTATCAGAGACAGAAGAAGAGAAAACAGACTCAGAGCCCAGGAAGAAAAGGTCGTGTCAGTGCTCCATCATCATAGCAGTCACGTGTGGAATCTACATGAAGCACTCCACACACACTGCCTTACTTTGTCCTCACAACACATCTTGAGTTTAGTACTATTAGGTGCCTTGTAAGGCAGAGAAAATTAATGTGCAAAGAGATGGAATTTCACATCCCATGTTCTTCCTCACTATATTAATGGCTGAACTGTCAAAGTCTCCCCCAAAACAACCATACACTCTAGAATCCTCAAAGCTCTACTGTTTCACACAACACCCTCCAGGGTGATAATCATCTTTGAAATGATGCCCTCATTCTCTACAGCAAAATTCCATCTGTAGAACACTTAAAATTCATGTTTCCCTATAGGAAACGTTCCACCACTAACAAACCATTTATCCTTTTGTTCTCAGAATTATGTGGTTATCAGCGGATAACATTGTGGAACCTGAGGAAGTCTGAGTCCAGAAATCTATCTCAGTAAGTTACTAAACCACATGCACATAAAACTAACAAATGAACAAAGAAACAAAACCTGGCATCTGAAGAAAGCGTCCCTGAAAATGCCTGCTGATAAAAATATGCTCTATTGGAGGGAGAAAGGATCAATCTTTTCATGTAATTTGAAAAAAAATCAAATTAAAACAAGTAAACTTAAGTGCCTTATAAAAAGAACATGTGAGAATGTTCAGATGTGCATACCTGAGGTGCAACTGACATTTTCTTCCTTAAATCGTGAAGTCCAATAGAAGCTATAATGATATCATCAATCCGAATTTCACCTTCAGGCTCTGATAATCTAAAAAGAGCACCAATGAGGGAACTTTTTCCAGCTCCTGTTCTTCCCACAATGCCAACCTGTAAAGAGATCCAGGAGGGAATTGAGAATTAACAAGACGCAATAGATCTAGGAAAATCCCTGATGGCTGAAGATGGATTTTAAGACTTCTATGTAGTGAATAGTCTCTGTTTCTCAACCATGGCACTGTTGACATTATGGGACAGATAACTCATTGTTGGGGGCTTGGGGGAGCCTGTCCTGTGCCTTGCAGAAATTTGGCAGCATCCTTGGAGTCTATCCACTGGATACCACACACGATCCCCAAACTGTGACTGCCAGAAGTGACAGATATTCACAAATGTCCCAGATTGAGACCCCTGGTCCCCAAAACAGCTAAAAGTAACAGAATCAATCTACTGACAGTAAAAAGCAAGCAGTCTCCTAAGTGGTCCATAAAAGGTTCACTTTTTTTTTTTTAAAGATTTATTTATTTATTTTGGGCGGGGGTCGGGTTGGGGAGGGAGGGGAGCGGGCAGGTCACTTCTATTGGTCTTTCATTTCTCTATTTTCATCCATCTTTGTTCTTTGGCTCCTGTGGGCCTCCCATTGTGGTGGTGTCTGTCGTTGCAGAGCGCCGGCTCTGGGCTCATGCGCTCCAGAGCTCTGGCTTGGTAATTGGACACATGGGTCCAGCCGCTCCGCGGCACGTGGGATCTTCCCAGGCCAGGGATCGAAGGGTTCACTTTTAAATTAGCTCCACTCCTACTGTTTGGGTATTTTGGCCTTGAAAAGTACGTGTGTATTTTATAGAGATGTCAAAAGGTCAAGTCAGAAATGTTATTCATAAACAAGTACTCACTTCCTCAGGGACCTATTATTTAAGAGGAACTAATCTTTTGTAGAAAAATGAAATCATTTCCTCATATTAAATATTTTAATTACATTCTATCTTGAAAGAAAATACCTTAGAATTATAAAATGTAGGTCTCAATATCTTAACAGTGGGCAGTAGACAAAATGCGCATAACGAGTCAACAGCAACACAAACAACATTTGCTATTTATATAGGACCTTTAGAGCAGTTCGAATGGCATTTTATTAACAAATTAATAGTTATAATTGCACCATGGAAACATATTTGCCCACTGTCAGTCTAGTCATTAAAAGGAAAGCCTAGAGAAATTAAGTACATTAAGAGTAAGATTAGAGAATCTATATAATGCACATAAAATGCTGGTGAGGAATAAAACTGCACTTAAATATGCACACAGAAACTGGCCTTCTGCTCCCAATGAGTTTGCCCAACTGTAAATCCCTTAAATATACTTCCCAAGATATGATTTCATTTCTAACCCCATTAGAAACCTGGGGTTGATGACAGTTTAAGACATGCTTTCTATCATTTGTAAATTACTTCAGTAACATTTTAAAACTCATGACTTTAAACAGAGAACAACTAAATCTTTCTGGGCACTGTAGTCAGAATCGCTGGAACTTTTCATATCTTCTCATTTGAATACTTCTAAAGCTGGATTTAGAAAAAGCAGAGGAACCAGAGATCAAATTGCCAACATCCCATGGATCACAGAAAGAGCAAGGTCATTCCAGAACACGTACTTCTGCTTCACTGACTATGCCAAAGCCTTTGACTGTGTGAGTAACAACAAACTGTGGAAAATTCTGAAAGTGAAGGGAATACCAGACCACCTTACCTGCCTCCTGAGAAACCTGTATGCAGGACAAGAAGCAACAGAACTGGACGTGGACCAACAGACTGGTTCCAAATTGGGAAAAGAGTAGGTCAAGGATGTATATTGTCACCCTGCTTATTGAATTTACATGCAGAGTACACCATGTGAAAAGCCAGTCTAGATGAAGCACAAGCTGGAATCAAGATTGCCAGGAGAAATATCAATAATCTCAGGTATGCAGATGACACCACCTTCATGGCAGAAAGCAAAGACAAACTAAAGAGACTCTTTTTTTTTTTTTTTTTTAAATATTTATTTATTTATTTATTTTGGGGCGGCAGGGAGGGGTGGGGTGAGGCGGGGAGGGAGTGGACGGGTGAGCCGCTTCTATTGGTCTTTCATTTGTCCATTTTCATCCGTCTTTGTTCTTTGGCTCCTGTGGGCCTCCCATCGCGGTGGCCTCTGTCGTCGCAGAGCACCGGCTCTGGGCACACGTGCTCCAGAGCTCCGGCTCAGTAATTGGACACATCGGTCCAGCCGCTCCGCGGTACGTGGGATCTTCCCAGGCCAGGGCTCGAACCGGCGCCCCTTGCACTGCAAGGCGGTGTCCTTACCCACTGGACCACCAGGGAAGCCCCTAAAGAGACTCTTGATGGACGTGAAAGAGGACCATGGAAAAGCTGGCCTAAAACTCAACATTCCAGTAACAAAGGCCATGGCATCTGGTCCCATCACTTCATGGAACATAGACGGGGAAAGAGTGACAGATTTCCCTTTCTTGGACTGCAAAATCAATGCAGATGGTGACTGCAGCCATGAAATTAAAAGATACTTGCACCTTGGAAGAAAGGCTATGACAAACCTAGACAGTATATTATAAAGCAGAGACATCACTGTGCTAACAAAAGTCTCTATAGTCAAAGCTATGGCTTTTCCAGTAGTCACGTGTGAATGTGAAAGTTGGACCATAACGAAGGTTGAGCACCAAAGAATTGATGCATTTGAACTGTGATGTTGTAGAAAACTCTTGAGAGTCCCCTGGACAGCAAGGAGATCAAATCAGTCAATCCTAAAGGAAATAAACCCTGAATATTCATTGGAAAGACTGATGCTGAAGCTGAAGCTCCAATATCTGAGGCAAGTCATGTTTTGCTTCACTGACTATGCCAAAGCCTTTGACTGTGTGAGTAACAACAAACTGTGGAAAATTCTGAAAGTGAAGGGAATACCAGACCACCTTACCTGCCTCCTGAGAAACCTGTATGCAGGACAAGAAGCAACAGAACTGGACGTGGACCAACAGACTGGTTCCAAATTGGGAAAAGAGTAGGTCAAGGATGTATATTGTCACCCTGCTTATTGAATTTACATGCAGAGTACACCATGTGAAAAGCCAGTCTAGATGAAGCACAAGCTGGAATCAAGATTGCCAGGAGAAATATCAATAATCTCAGGTATGCAGATGACACCACCTTCATGGCAGAAAGCAAAGACAAACTAAAGAGACTCTTTTTTTTTTTTTTTTTTAAATATTTATTTATTTATTTATTTTGGGGCGGCAGGGAGGGGGTGGGGTGAGGCGGGGAGGGAGTGGACGGGTGAGCCGCTTCTATTGGTCTTTCATTTGTCCATTTTCATCCGTCTTTGTTCTTTGGCTCCTGTGGGCCTCCCATCGCGGTGGCCTCTGTCGTCGCAGAGCACCGGCTCTGGGCACACGTGCTCCAGAGCTCCGGCTCAGTAATTGGACACATCAGTCCAGCCGCTCCGCGGCATGTGGGATCTTCCCAGGCCAGGGCTCGAACCGGCGCCCCTTGCACTGCAAGGCGGTGTCCTTACCCACTGGACCACCAGGGAAGCCCCTAAAGAGACTCTTGATGGACGTGAAAGAGGACCATGGAAAAGCTGGCCTAAAACTCAACATTCCAGTAACAAAGGCCATGGCATCTGGTCCCATCACTTCATGGAACATAGACGGGGAAAGAGTGACAGATTTCCCTTTCTTGGACTGCAAAATCAATGCAGATGGTGACTGCAGCCATGAAATTAAAAGATACTTGCACCTTGGAAGAAAGGCTATGACAAACCTAGACAGTATATTATAAAGCAGAGACATCACTGTGCTAACAAAAGTCTCTATAGTCAAAGCTATGGCTTTTCCAGTAGTCACGTGTGAATGTGAAAGTTGGACCATAACGAAGGTTGAGCACCAAAGAATTGATGCATTTGAACTGTGATGTTGTAGAAAACTCTTGAGAGTCCCCTGGACAGCAAGGAGATCAAATCAGTCAATCCTAAAGGAAATAAACCCTGAATATTCATTGGAAAGACTGATGCTGAAGCTGAAGCTCCAATACTCTGGCCATCTGACGTGAAGAAGACAACTCACTGGAAAAAGACCCAGATGCTGGGAAAAATAGAAGGGGAAGGGGGCAACAGAAGATGAGATGGTTGAATGGCCTCACTGAGCCAACGGAGATGAATTTGAGCAAACTCCAGGAGATGGTGAAGGACAGGGAAGCCTGGTGTGCTGCAGTCCATGGGGTCGCAAAGTGCCAGACACAACTGAGCAACTGAATTGACCTGACCTGAAAGTTTTGACTCTTAGTTTGTCAAATTGATCCCGCCCATTTTAAAAGAGAATTTATCTTTGTATAGATTAAGTGTAATAAAAGTGGGGTTTGCTAATTTTATGTTTACAAAGATAATAGAAGACATTTGGTGCTTTATGTTAAACTCTAATTAATAAAGATGGGCTATTCTCTGCATATAGGCAGGCTGTAGTGTGCATATAGTGGCTTGCACGTTCTGTGTACATCCAGGCCTCAAAGATATTTCAGATTTGTTTCCACACCACCTCAATAATGTGAATACCACAAAATAGAGCAAGTTATATGAATGTTTTATTTCTCTATGCATATAAAAGTTATGCTTATACTATATTATAGTCTACTACATATACTACAGAATTTTGTATAAAAACCAATATTCACACCTTAATTTTCAAATACTTTACTGCAAAATGTGCTAACTACAATCTGAGGGTTTATCAGGTGGTAACATTAAAGAATGCTAACCACAAATCAGAATAACAAATATAATAATAATGCAGTGGTTTGAAATACTGTGAGAATTACCAAAATGTTACACAGAGACATGAAATGAGAACATGTTACTGGAAAATGGTACTAATGTGCTTCCTAGACACAGCATTGCCAGAAATGCTTAATTTACGTTAAAAAAATGCATTATCTGTGACACATGATAAAAATAGATATACCTGTGTTTCTTGGTGTTCTCATGCATAAATCTACACATTCAGGACCCAGATGACAGCTGTGTCTGTGAGAATGTGTCCATGTTCCGTGCCATCAGCTCTACTGAAAGAGATCCATCTGTGCAAATGGCAACATCTGCAGACTTTGGATACATGTTCTGAGCTATGCAGGGGCACCAGGGCTGCTCATGACCACAGGACTGTGAGCTCCAGACTCCAGTGCAGAGAGGAAGTAAAACGTGGGACTTTGCTGGCAGTCCAGTGGTTAAGATTCTGTGCTTCCACTGCAGGGGACATCAGTTCAATCCCTGGTTGGGAACTAGGATCCCACATGCCATGTGGATGCACATCCCCCTCCCTAGAGAGAAAGGCAACTCAAAGAAAACATGGATCTGGCTATTTTCACAGTTTAGGTATCAAAACTATATGCTTCTCGTGGCTTAGTTTGTCAAATTGATCCCGCCCATTTTAAAAGAGAATTTATCTTTGTATAGATTAAGTGTAATAAAAGTGGGGTTTGCTAATTTTATGTTTACAAAGATAATAGAAGACATTTGGTGCTTTATGTTAAACTCTAATTAATAAAGATGGGCTATTCTCTGCATATAGGCAGGCTGTAGTGTGCATATAGTGGCTTGCACGTTCTGTGTACATCCAGGCCTCAAAGATATTTCAGATTTGTTTCCACACCACCTCAATAATGTGAATACCACAAAATAGAGCAAGTTATATGAATGTTTTATTTCTCTATGCATATAAAAGTTATGCTTATACTATATTATAGTCTACTACATATACTACAGAATTTTGTATAAAAACCAATATTCACACCTTAATTTTCAAATACTTTACTGCAAAATGTGCTAACTACAATCTGAGGGTTTATCAGGTGGTAACATTAAAGAATGCTAACCACAAATCAGAATAACAAATATAATAATAATGCAGTGGTTTGAAATACTGTGAGAATTACCAAAATGTTACACAGAGACATGAAATGAGAACATGTTACTGGAAAATGGTACTAATGTGCTTCCTAGACACAGCATTGCCAGAAATGCTTAATTTACGTTAAAAAAATGCATTATCTGTGACACATGATAAAAATAGATATACCTGTGTTTCTTGGTGTTCTCATGCATAAATCTACACATTCAGGACCCAGATGACAGCTGTGTCTGTGAGAATGTGTCCATGTTCCGTGCCATCAGCTCTACTGAAAGAGATCCATCTGTGCAAATGGCAACATCTGCAGACTTTGGATACATGTTCTGAGCTATGCAGGGGCACCAGGGCTGCTCATGACCACAGGACTGTGAGCTCCAGACTCCAGTGCAGAGAGGAAGTAAAACGTGGGACTTTGCTGGCAGTCCAGTGGTTAAGATTCTGTGCTTCCACTGCAGGGGACATCAGTTCAATCCCTGGTTGGGAACTAGGATCCCACATGCCATGTGGATGCACATCCCCCTCCCTAGAGAGAAAGGCAACTCAAAGAAAACATGGATCTGGCTATTTTCACAGTTTAGGTATCAAAACTATATGCTTCTCTGGTGGCTCAGAGGGCAAAGAATCCACCTGCAATGGGGGAGACCTGGGTTCATTCCCAGGATGAGAAGATACCCTGTAGAAGGGAAAGGCTACCCACTCCAATATTCTTGCCTGGAGAATTCCATGATTTGTAGATGGGTCACAAAGAGTCAGACACGACTGAGCAACTTTCACTTTCTCTTTCAGTGTCTTTTCTGGGATAGCAATGGGTTTTACCAATTGCCCATGAAGAGCGTCACCAGTATCAGGAAGCTTGCATTCTTCTATCTAAAGACACTTGGAGAAAATCTTATTTTAGCTGCTTTGCGTTGCTCCTTTCTGTTTTTTCCCAAACCCGGTCAAGGTAAGTCTCTGATGATCACACCAACTTGTTACACACTGGCACCTGGATCTCTCTTTATAAATCAAACTCAACATAATCAATACTCAGTGCCCCACACAAACCATCCCCTTCCTCCTTCTTCCCCTCCTTACTCTCATGATTTCTTTCCCAGGCTCACAGGCTCCATTGTCCACCTTACTTCCAGCTTCCCTGAGTTCAACATGGTGCCAGGCCCTTGAAGACTCAATCCCTCATCCTAAGATCCACCTACAGCACCTGAATCCCAGGCTGCGCTACATTTTAAAAAACAAAATAAACACTTTCCTTGGTCATTATTAGTACAAATGAATTTGAAAAGTAAATAAATACCAGCTACAACCCCAGCACTCTGATAAAACTATCTTTAAGATGGTAATGTTTTTACTTTCTAGACTTCTGTATGTGTACTTAAAGACATATATTCACATATTTAAACAAAATGGTATTATTATAAAGATACTGCTACAATGTGTTTCCATTTAGTATTTCATAAAAATATTTACTTCAATGGCTACATAATATTGCAGTATATGTGATCATTTATATAACAAACCTCCCACTGGTGGATCTTTAGGCAGTTTCAAATAGCTTTCTATGATGAATACCTCAGTGTGAAATCTCTGCAAACCGCCTTAATCACTTCCTTCAGATAAATTCTCAGATATGGAATTGCTGAGACTCAGTTATAAACATTTCCAGAGGAAGTTGTTCAGCTGCCAACCCTGAAAAAATTCCTGCACCTTCCCAGGTGTTATAGCTTTGTTTTAATTGACATCAGTCTGTTTCCAAAAGGGCAAAGAATCCACCTGCAATGGGGGAGACCTGGGTTCATTCCCAGGATGAGAAGATACCCTGTAGAAGGGAAAGGCTACCCACTCCAATATTCTTGCCTGGAGAATTCCATGATTTGTAGATGGGTCACAAAGAGTCAGACACGACTGAGCAACTTTCACTTTCTCTTTCAGTGTCTTTTCTGGGATAGCAATGGGTTTTACCAATTGCCCATGAAGAGCGTCACCAGTATCAGGAAGCTTGCATTCTTCTATCTAAAGACACTTGGAGAAAATCTTATTTTAGCTGCTTTGCGTTGCTCCTTTCTGTTTTTCCAACCAGGTCAAGGTAAGTCTCTGATGATCACACCAACTTGTTACACACTGGCACCTGGATCTCTCTTTATAAATCAAACTCAACATAATCAATACTCAGTGCCCCACACAAACCATCCCCTTCCTCCTTCTTCCCCTCCTTACTCTCATGATTTCTTTCCCAGGCTCACAGGCTCCATTGTCCACCTTACTTCCAGCTTCCCTGAGTTCAACATGGTGCCAGGCCCTTGAAGACTCAATCCCTCATCCTAAGATCCACCTACAGCACCTGAATCCCAGGCTGCGCTACATTTTAAAAAACAAAATAAACACTTTCCTTGGTCATTATTAGTACAAATGAATTTGAAAAGTAAATAAATACCAGCTACAACCCCAGCACTCTGATAAAACTATCTTTAAGATGGTAATGTTTTTACTTTCTAGACTTCTGTATGTGTACTTAAAGACATATATTCACATATTTAAACAAAATGGTATTATTATAAAGATACTGCTACAATGTGTTTCCATTTAGTATTTCATAAAAATATTTACTTCAATGGCTACATAATATTGCAGTATATGTGATCATTTATATAACAAACCTCCCACTGGTGGATCTTTAGGCAGTTTCAAATAGCTTTCTATGATGAATACCTCAGTGTGAAATCTCTGCAAACCGCCTTAATCACTTCCTTCAGATAAATTCTCAGATATGGAATTGCTGAGACTCAGTTATAAACATTTCCAGAGGAAGTTGTTCAGCTGCCAACTGACCCTCCAAAAATATGACACCATTTTCTACTTCCAACATTTCCCCTGCACCTTCACAGACCAGGTGTTATAGCTTTGTTTTAATTGACATCAGTCTGTTTCCAAAGAGTAGAATCCCTTTCTCAGGACATCTTGCTGAAGGCACAGCAGCTCATGGCCGGCCCACCATCTGCCCACTCTGGTCCACATGCTCTCACTCCCAGATTAACCTCCTGGAGGCTGGCCTGATGCCCATCACTCCACCCCGGGACGTCTCTTCTACAAAACTGTCCCCAATGGCCACTCCATCCTTCATCTTCATGACTCAGCTTCCTTGGGGTCACTAGGCAGTTGTGAGGACTGAATGTGAAAATGTGTGTGTTACACATCTGGCAGTTCATTTCCCTTAACACTAAGCAGACACCCAGCTCTTCTTTCACAGAATCAGGGCACCTGCCTTTGTTCCTGCTGGTCCCGCCTCCCAGAATGCCTTTCACAAAGACTTCCGCCTGCGAAACCCTAACCACGGGTCACTAGGTCTGTCTCACACGCCGGATTCCTCAGAAATAGTCTCCCTGTCCCCTCCTGTGGGCCTGCCCCATCACTAACAGATATTCTACTTTTCCTAAGCTTCAATAAAAATCATGACTTTCTTCTATCTTATGAAGCTAATATAGCCATGTTCTTGTTTCTTCAGCTGAACTGTACTTGTTGACAGCAGAATACATATTGGATTGACTTTGTCTTATTTGTATTACCTGTAGTGTCCTGAGACAAAGACAATTCCATAGGGGGCTGAGGTTTTTGACTCAGGCCAGAGAAATTATGGAAAATCTATAACCATATTATTTAGGCATATGATAAGGCAAACAAAGATAGACACAGCAGACGGATCCTCTAGCCATAAATACAACCTCATTTTCATGGGACAGACAACAACTTCCACAGTGTAAGTGGCTATGGTCAATTTACACCCTGTAAAAATGACAAGTATCTTTGTCTAAGCATCTACTCTGATCTCTGTGCTGGGTGCTTTGCATGTCTTACCTTGTTTAAGTTGTCCAAAACCCCTACAGGTTACATTCTATCATTTCTATTTTGCAAAAGAGAAGATCCAGGCTTAATTAGTCTGCCTGAAATAACAGAGCCCATAAGTCATAGGATGGACTCAAATCCACACCTGTTGGCCTCTTTTCCAACTGTGAATGGCCTCCTTATCACTTGGGTGGCCTGGCATCTTATGTCCCTCTATTTACCCAGCAGCTCATGGCCGGCCCACCATCTGCCCACTCTGGTCCACATGCTCTCACTCCCAGATTAACCTCCTGGAGGCTGGCCTGATGCCCATCACTCCACCCCGGGACGTCTCTTCTACAAAACTGTCCCCAATGGCCACTCCATCCTTCATCTTCATGACTCAGCTTCCTTGGGGTCACTAGGCAGTTGTGAGGACTGAATGTGAAAATGTGTGTGTTACACATCTGGCAGTTCATTTCCCTTAACACTAAGCAGACACCCAGCTCTTCTTTCACAGAATCAGGGCACCTGCCTTTGTTCCTGCTGGTCCCGCCTCCCAGAATGCCTTTCACAAAGACTTCCGCCTGCCGAAACCCTAACCACAGGTCACTAGGTCTGTCTCACACGCCGGATTCCTCAGAAATAGTCTCCCTGTCCCCTCCTGTGGGCCTGCCCCATCACTAACAGATATTCTACTTTTCCTAAGCTTCAATAAAAATCATGACTTTCTTCTATCTTATGAAGCTAATATAGCCATGTTCTTGTTTCTTCAGCTGAACTGTACTTGTTGACAGCAGAATACATATTGGATTGACTTTGTCTTATTTGTATTACCTGTAGTGTCCTGAGACAAAGACAATTCCATAGGGGGCTGAGGTTTTTGACTCAGGCCAGAGAAATTATGGAAAATCTATAACCATATTATTTAGGCATATGATAAGGCAAACAAAGATAGACACAGCAGACGGATCCTCTAGCCATAAATACAACCTCATTTTCATGGGACAGACAACAACTTCCACAGTGTAAGTGGCTATGGTCAATTTACACCCTGTAAAAATGACAAGTATCTTTGTCTAAGCATCTACTCTGATCTCTGTGCTGGGTGCTTTGCATGTCTTACCTTGTTTAAGTTGTCCAAAACCCCTACAGGTTACATTCTATCATTTCTATTTTGCAAAAGAGAAGATCCAGGCTTAATTAGTCTGCCTGAAATAACAGAGCCCATAAGTCATAGGATGGACTCAAATCCACACCTGTTGGCCTCTTTTCCAACTGTGAATGGCCTCCTTATCACTTGGGTGGCCTGGCATCTTATGTCCCTCTATTTACCCAGAGGGACAAAGGGGAGAGGCACAGTTGCCTACTGTATAGATCCTATGGCAGAGAGTTAAAGCCCAGTGTTGATACTGATGAATATACAATATTGGGTGGGACAAGAGGGCTAACTTCTTTCATAGAAAGCTGAGTTTTTTAACTTGGGCTAGAGAAACTTATGGAAAATCTATTACCATACTGCCCCACTCATATCAGTGTGTGGGACAAGAGAGCACCTGAGGTCAGGTGGGCCGGTTGTCAGCAGGAAGAACCAGCACCCACAGCCGGGCTGGGAGAGAAACCTGCAGTAAGTGGGGCACCTGGTGGCCAGGGAACAGGTTAAACAGACCTAGTGCCTTGCTTGGGGCAACAAGACTATTCTTGATGCCACCAGGTGGTGAAAGAACCGCACATACACTGCTGAGCTGGGCTGTCTCTGACCCCTGATCCACTCAGGGCTGAGCCTGTGGGAAGTCCCTTCAGCCCCATAGGAGGCTGGTGTGGGGAAGGACAGACCACAGGATGAAAACTGCCTGTGATGAAGACAGACTCCACCGGAAAGATGCAAATAAGTGCAGTGGAATCACATGCTTTGCAAAATATGAAAGTAAGTAAATCTGTAGGAAAGAATGTCACAGAACATTCTAGAACTTCCTGTTCAGCCTTAACAGAGATTCAGATAATTCTTGAGCTTAATTTCAAACTGTCAAAGGACATTTCTTGGAAATCACATTTATCAGTCATCAAAAACTACCCATGAGAGAAAAAGGATTTACTGAAAGATTTTGTTCAAATGTGATGCTGAGTCAAGAGGTCTGGGTGGGCCTGAGGCTCTGCATTTCTAAGAAGCTCCAGGAGATGCAGCTGCTTCTGCCCTGGCTCCACAGTCTGAGTCACAGGGAATCGGGAAGCCGGCAGGGGAAGTGGGACAAGCTGGCAACGAGGGGAGGGGTTGCTGAGGAAATATTAGGTAAAAAGGAGAAAATGTCAGAAACCAATATTTTTGGATAGGCTACCCTGGTGGTTCAAGGTAAAGAATCCACCTGTCAATGCAGGAGATGCAAGTTTGATCCCTGGGCGGAAAAGATCTCTGCAGAAGGAAATGGCAACCTGCTCCAGTCGTCTTGTCTGGGAAATCCCACGGACAGAAAAGCCTAGTGGGCTATGGTCCATGGGGTCCCCAAAGTCAGACATGACTTAGTGACTAAACAACAAAAAAAATACTTCTGCACATTACAGCAAGGCATTGCAAATATCTGTAAACATGTATTATTCCAGCTCTGAGCAAGAAAAAATAAATAAATAAATAAATATACCTCTAGAGCTGTAAAATGCTTTAAAATGACCCAAGACTCTCTAAAATGATGAGATCAACCATAAAATCATCTCAATGAAAAATGAAACCCATGTTCAGGATCTACCCAGGAAGCCTAGGGTGCTATTTATGTCATTTTGGTTCTTTATTTTACTTGCTACTTCTTCCATGAACTAGAAACCTGTGTGGTGCCCATTAGATGTTCTGTTGACTCTAACCTGAAGGAATCAGGAGAGCAGAGGACATGATAGAAAGAGAAGAGAGCCCCCCTTCTGCTGGATGGGCTTACTCCCATGACCCCACCCTTTCCTGCCCAGCAGCCTCTCTCAATCAAATCCAGCAGCAACGGGGCAGGGTGTCAGGGGCTGGGACTGGTGAGCAGGAGAGGGAGGCTGGGGTGGACACGGGTGGAGTGGAATCAATTCATGAGCACGCTGCCCATGTATCACCTCTGAACACAAGACTGAAGCCAACAGTGATCCTTCCAGTGGATCAAGACACAGATCAAAGGTCAACTTACTGCAGTTATTGTCTCCAAATTCAATTCGCCTTCCAACATTTTAGAATCTCAAAAATCCTATGAATCACAGGTTTTAAGAAGGAAGAATAAGAATCTGTTATGTTTGTAAGTTGTACTACAGAGTTTCTTAGATAATTCACATTTTATCACTTCAGGAAAATTTTAAGACAAGTGCAAGGTGACACAACTACACATTGTCTGACAGGAAGCAAACATCACCCACGGTGCTCTCAGGGACAGGACTGCATCAGGAGCTGTGGTTAATGTTTTCCCAGCACGGCAGTTTTCAACCTTCTTCCTGACCTACCAAGAGCCTAGAAATAATTAGGAGGGAGCTGTGGCCCTGTGACTAACTGAAGCTGCTCCCTGAGTATAATTTGGGCAAGAAGTTCAATATTCTTTCATGGTACAAGGGTATCATGCATTATATTATGGCTACAGTTCACCTGAGAGGTCTGTGCTGCTAGAGTTTCAAAGACCAATTCTTTCAGTTGTTGAAGGAACTGTGTGTATAATTTGGTTATTGGCTACTCACACCTATGTGTTATTCACCCTCACAACCAGCAGTCCCTTAGCACCCTCACTGTGCTCTGCAAGATGCTACTTTAGGGGGTACAATATGAAAACAATATGCTGCTTGATTTTAAAAGGCCTCAAGTTTGTAGCTCAGCTGGTAAAGAATCCACCTGCAATGTGGAAGAACTGATTTGATCCCTGAGTCAGGAAGATCCCCTGGAAAGGGGATAGGCCACTCACTCCAGTATTCTTGCCAGAACTTCATGAATTGTCCATAGGTGGCAAAGAGTAGGACATGACTGAGTGACTTCATTTCCACTTTCAAGGTACTGTGGGATACAGACCTCAAATTACAAAGCATGACAAAAGTGCTATTTTTACTTTAATTATGGTAAAATTCATAAACATAAAATTTAACTATTTTTAAGTGAAGAATTTGGTGTCTATTACATTCACATTGTTGTGCAACCAAGCTTGAGAATTTCTTTTTATGTGCTTCATAAAACTAAAATTCTATACCCACTAAATAAACACTCTCCATTTCCCCTCCTGTCCCTGGAGATCACCACCCTACTTCCTGTCTTCTTGAATTTCACTACTCTAGGAACCTCACATAAATGGAATCTTTTTTCCTTTTAGGAACTCTAAGTATGAACATTTTAACAAACATAAGGTTTTAAGAAGGAAGAATAAGAATCTGTTATGTTTGTAAGTTGTACTACAGAGTTTCTTAGATAATTCACATTTTATCACTTCAGGAAAATTTTAAGACAAGTGCAAGGTGACACAACTACACATTGTCTGACAGGAAGCAAACATCACCCACGGTGCTCTCAGGGACAGGACTGCATCAGGAGCTGTGGTTAATGTTTTCCCAGCACGGCAGTTTTCAACCTTCTTCCTGACCTACCAAGAGCCTAGAAATAATTAGGAGGGAGCTGTGGCCCTGTGACTAACTGAAGCTGCTCCCTGAGTATAATTTGGGCAAGAAGTTCAATATTCTTTCATGGTACAAGGGTATCATGCATTATATTATGGCTACAGTTCACCTGAGAGGTCTGTGCTGCTAGAGTTTCAAAGACCAATTCTTTCAGTTGTTGAAGGAACTGTGTGTATAATTTGGTTATTGGCTACTCACACCTATGTGTTATTCACCCTCACAACCAGCAGTCCCTTAGCACCCTCACTGTGCTCTGCAAGATGCTACTTTAGGGGGTACAATATGAAAACAATATGCTGCTTGATTTTAAAAGGCCTCAAGTTTGTAGCTCAGCTGGTAAAGAATCCACCTGCAATGTGGAAGAACTGATTTGATCCCTGAGTCAGGAAGATCCCCTGGAAAGGGGATAGGCCACCCACTCCAGTATTCTTGCCAGAACTTCATGAATTGTCCATAGGTGGCAAAGAGTAGGACATGACTGAGTGACTTCATTTCCACTTTCAAGGTACTGTGGGATACAGACCTCAAATTACAAAGCATGACAAAAGTGCTATTTTTACTTTAATTATGGTAAAATTCATAAACATAAAATTTAACTATTTTTAAGTGAAGAATTTGGTGTCTATTACATTCACATTGTTGTGCAACCAAGCTTGAGAATTTCTTTTTATGTGCTTCATAAAACTAAAATTCTATACCCACTAAATAAACACTCTCCATTTCCCCTCCTGTCCCTGGAGATCACCACCCTACTTCCTGTCTTCTTGAATTTCACTACTCTAGGAACCTCACATAAATGGAATCAGAGTTTTCATTCCTTTTGTGACTGGTTTATTTCATTTAGCAAGATGTCCTCAAGGTCTTATACATAGGTTAGAATGTTCTTCCCTCTTAAGGCTGAGTAATAGTTCATTGTAAGGACTTTGTTGCTTCCGTCTTTTGGCTACTATGAGTACAGGTGTACCATAAATGCTATTTTAAAGGAATATATAAGACACTGAGGAAGAATACAGGATCTCACAAAAACAGACACATTAGATATGACTCAGAAATTGAGGAAACTTTCACCACACAGATGATGGAGGGGAAGGGTCTCTGAGATAAAGGGCAGCATGCACACTGGAAGTGGGAGGATCTACACATGACTTGAGCATAATGGATGTACATAAGTTGAGACATACTGGCTGGAGACATAGCTGGGTGAAGAGCTTCCTGCTACCTTGTCTTTAAGACTCTGCCCTAGTCGGAGCTGAGGGCCCAAGGTGAGTGTGTAAGGAACAGCAGACATAGACACTGGCAGGCCCAGGTCATGAGCCTCTTGGTCGTTTCCTACGTGGATATTTCCTCTGCTCCTCTCAGGTTCTTTTTATCCACTTTGAGCAAGTCTCTGAGCTCTGCCTTTGTGGGGGCCTCTGGTTCCTGAGCCTTGACTAAATCATGATTCTGGACTTTTCTATGATGGCCCCAAGATGGCCACACAGTTCTGGACCTAGGGCTGCACTCTGATTCCAGCAGCAGCTCACCCAGGTCAGTAAGGATCAGATCTGTGCTAAAGAAAGAAGCAGACTGTGGGCAGGAGGGCTGTGGGATGGCAGCTCCATGTGTGTTAGCAGAGGACAAGTCTACAGGAAGCATTTACAGTGGGGGTGCTTCCCAGGTGGCTCAGTGGTAAAGAACCACCTGCCAGTGGAGGAGATGTGAGTTCAATCTCTGCATTGGGAAGACCCCCTGAAGTGGGAAATATCAACCCACTCCAGTAATCTTGCCTGGGAAATCCCACGGACAGAGAAGCCGCGTGGGTTTCACTCCATGGGGTTGCAAAACAGGCGGGTCACGACTTAGTGACTAAACAACAACGTCAAGCGGAGGAGGCTGTACCAGAGGGCACCATGGGAGTAGGAGGAGATTTCAGAAATGCAAAGAAGGATGGAGAGGAGGGAGATATTGGAGAGTTTGGGACAAAGAGGTAGGGCTGACTTCCAAGACTCTGCATGAATAATCAGGTGTCATATAGAGTGTCCTGGGTCAGGTTACGTTCCAGCCCCAGAGCCCAAAGCCCACCAACCCCCATGAAGCAGCTCACAACACAGGAAAGAAATGCTGGGATCCCCAGCCCATGTCCAAGAAAGATTTACATACAATGTCACTGACCTAATCTGCATCCATGAGGAACACAGTTTCCCTGACACAGGGACAAAGAAGCCAAGAGCAAATACAGCACTAAATCTTTAGCAGGATTTTAAAGAGGAAATGGCTTAACACCTTTTCTCTTGAGTAAACTTACATAAGATTGAGACATACTGGCTGGAGACATAGCTGGGTGAAGAGCTTCCTGCTACCTTGTCTTTAAGACTCTGCCCTAGTCGGAGCTGAGGGCCCAAGGTGAGTGTGTAAGGAACAGCAGACATAGACACTGGCAGGCCCAGGTCATGAGCCTCTTGGTCGTTTCCTACGTGGATATTTCCTCTGCTCCTCTCAGGTTCTTTTTATCCACTTTGAGCAAGTCTCTGAGCTCTGCCTTTGTGGGGGCCTCTGGTTCCTGAGCCTTGACTAAATCATGATTCTGGACTTTTCTATGATGGCCCCAAGATGGCCACACAGTTCTGGACCTAGGGCTGCACTCTGATTCCAGCAGCAGCTCACCCAGGTCAGTAAGGATCAGATCTGTGCTAAAGAAAGAAGCAGACTGTGGGCAGGAGGGCTGTGGGATGTCGTCTTCTTGTGTGTTAGCAGGGGACAAGGCTACAGGAAGCAGTTACAGGGGGGGTGCTTCCCAGGTGGCTCAGTGGTAAAGACCCACCTGCCAGTGGAGGAGATGTGAGTTCAATCTCTGCATTGGGAAGACCCCCTGAAGTGGGAAATATCAACCCCCTCCAGTAATCTTGCCTGGGAAATCCCACGGACAGAGAAGCCGCGTGGGTTTCACTCCATGGGGTTGCAAAACAGGCGGGTCACGACTTAGTGACTAAACAACAACGTCAAGCGGAGGAGGCTGTACCAGAGGGCACCATGGGAGTAGGAGGAGATTTCAGAAATGCAAAGAAGGATGGAGAGGAGGGAGATATTGGAGAGTTTGGGACAAAGAGGTAGGGCTGACTTCCAAGACTCTGCATGAATAATCAGGTGTCATATAGAGTGTCCTGGGTCAGGTTACGTTCCAGCCCCAGAGCCCAAAGCCCACCAACCCCCATGAAGCAGCTCACAACACAGGAAAGAAATGCTGGGATCCCCAGCCCATGTCCAAGAAAGATTTACATACAATGTCACTGACCTAATCTGCATCCATGAGGAACACAGTTTCCCTGACACAGGGACAAAGAAGCCAAGAGCAAATACAGCACTAAATCTTTAGCAGGATTTTAAAGAGGAAATGGCTTAAACCAACCTTTTCTCTTGAGTAAATGTGTGGTTCCAGGTCCTTCAATACCAGAGGCCCATCCAAGCTATATCTGAAGTTCACAAAGAAAAACTTAATGTCTCCTCCATGGGGCCAAGAAGGTGGTGGACGATGCTCGAGTTCCCAGGGCGCTTCTTTCTCAAGCTCTGTGTATTCAGTCACCCTTTCTACTGAAGTCATCTGAAACACATATGACATCACAGGAGTTAGGATCAGAGAGTCTTGTTTATAAATGTCCAGAGAATGTAAATGAAACATTCTGCTTTTACATTTTTGTATTTGCTTTTCTATGGTTAAGAATCTCTCAGGTCTTAGCATCTGTAAAGGACAGAAGTGGGAATTTAATGAGGCCTTTGATCTTATAACATGTTGACTTATAGCTACTTGCTTCAAATTGATATCAAAATTAAAAGAATTAGAAAAACAAATTTTAAGATTTTATTGATCTACTTTTTACACATACACAACAACAACAAAAGAATAGAATTTTGTCAAAGAAAAAAATTTATGAACACCAATCAGTGATCCGTGGCTACAGAAGGGCCATGGGTTAAAGATGAGCAGAACTGAGGGTCATCCAACTCTCTTGTAACAATTAATCACTTTCTATTCTGTTAGAAGAGTGGTATGGAAATATTTTGTTTTTACTATTTTTCTCCATTTAGGAGAAGGTGAAATGCACACATTGACTAAGGTCTCTTAAACAACAGTAACTCTATGCTTTTGCTGGCTCATTCTGAGAGGGAGTTTATGCCACCAGAGAGAAGGAACACCAGCAAATTCAGGTGTTCAGCACATACAAGAATAAATTCTAAAATGGGTGTTGAGGAGATAAAGGAAATAAACAAACCTCAAAATAGTGAAATCTTTTTTAATCAAAAAGGAGGAAGACCAATTAAGAGGCAAAGGTACCAATGAAGGACCAAGCTGGAGAAACACAGCTTCAAATGACAGAGGAGGAGATAGACAAATTATCTGAAAGAGAATTCAGAAAAGCTATTCTAATGAGGATGCAAAACACCAAAAACAGAATATTAGAGGAAATTAGTGCATTGAGAAGAGACATGCAAGAAATGAAAAATAAGCAAATAGAGACCACCAACTCAATTGCTGAACTCAAAAATACTATAGAAGGTCTCAACAGTAGAGTATCAGAGGCTGAAGAATGCATAAGTGAGCTGGAAGACAGAATGGTGGAAATAAGTGCTGAAGAACAGAACAAAACGGAAAGAATTAAAAGAACTGAGGATAGCCGTAGAGACCTATGGGACAATATCAAACACACCAACATTAGAATTATAGGAGTTCCAGAGGAAGAAGAGGGGAAGAAAGGCTACGAAAACATTCTTGAAGAGGTTATACTTGAAAACTTCCCCAGCATGGGAAAGGAAATAGTCAACCACGTCCAAGAAGCACAAAGAGTTCCATACAGGATAAACCCCAGAAGAAACACACCAAGGCACATTCTAATCAAACTAACGCAGACTAAATATAAAGACAGAATACTAAAAGCAGCTAGGAGCAAACAACAAATAACACATAAAGGAAACCCCACAGGTCTAACTGCGGATCTTTCAACAGAAACCCTGTAGGCCAGAAGAGAATGGCAAGACACATTTAAACGGCTAAAAGAGAATGACCTCCAACCAAGAATTCTCTACCCAGCAAGAATCTCATTCAGAATTGATAGAGAAGTCAAAAGCTTCACAGATAAGCAAAAACTAAAGGAATTCTGTACCACAAAACCAGCCCTACAACAAGTGTGAAAGGGCCTGATATAGCCAATAAATACAAGAGTAGGAGAAGTCCTACAAATCAAACCCCAAACTTCTAAGAAGATGACAATAGGAACATTATTATCAATAATTACTTTGAATGTAAACAAACTAAATGCTCCAACCAAACGACACAGGCTGGCTGAATGGATCCAGAAACATGACCCATATATATGCTGTTTACAAGAGACCCACTTCAGACCTAGAGACACTCATAGACTGAAATTGAAAGGCTGGAAAAAGATATTCCATGCAAATGGAAATCAAAAGAAAGCTGGAGTAGCAATCCTCATATCAGACAAAATAGATTTTAAAGCAAAGAAGATTCTAAGAGACAAGGCAGGTCACTACATTATGATTAAGGGATCTATCCAAGAGGAAGACATAACAGTCATGAATATCTATGCACCCAACACAGGGGCACCTCAATACATAAGACAGATACTTTCAGACATAAAAGAATAAATCAATAATAACACAGTAATAGTAAGAGACTTTAACACTCCTCTAACACCAATGGACAGATCATCAAAACAGAAAATTAATAAAGAAACACAAGCCTTAAATGCCACATTAGAAAAGATGGACCTCATTGATATCTTTAGGGCGTTCCATCCAAAAGCAGAAGAATACACTTTCTTTTCAAGTGCTCATGGAACATTCTTCAAGATAGACCACATCTTGGGCCATAAATCTAACCTCAGTCAATTCAAGAAAACTGAAATGATATCAACCATCTTCTTGGACCACAGTGCAATGAGACTAGAGATCAAATACAGGAAAAAAAAAAAAAAAAAACGCTAAAAACACAAACACATGGAGATTAAACAACACATACCTGAAAAACCAACTGATCATTGAGGAAATCAAAGGAGAAATTTAAAAAGTCCTAGAAAAAATAACAATGAACACACAACTGTGCAAAACCTATGGGATACCGCAAAAGCAGTTCTAAGAGGGAAATTTATAGCAATACAATCCTACCTCAAGAAACTAGGAAAATACGAAGCAGATAACCTAAACGTACGCTTAAAACAACTGGAGAAAGAAGAACAAAAACATCCCAAAGCCAGAAGAAGAAGAGAAACTATAAAGACTAGAGCAGAAATAAATGAGAAAGAAATGAAAGAAACTATAGTACGGATAAATAAAACAAAAAGTTGGTTCTTTGAAAAGGTAAACAAAATTGACAAGCCACTGGCCAAACTCATCAAGAAAAAGAGAGAGAAGAACCAGATCAACAAAATCAAAAACGAAGAAGGAGAGATTACAACAGAGAATGCAGAAATTCAAAGGATTCTAAGGGACTATTATGAGCAACTCTATGGCAACAAACTGGACAACCTGGAAGAAATGGAGAGTTTCTTGGGGAAGATTAATCTCCCAAGATTGAGCCAGGAAGAAACAGAAACTTTGAACAACCCAATCACAAGCTCAGAAATCGAATTTGTGATCAAAAATCTACCCAAAAATAAAAGTCCAGGGCCAGATGGCTTCACAGCCGAATTCTACCAAACATTCAAAGAAGAGCTAATGCCTGTCCTTCTAAAACTCTTCCAAACAATTGCACAGGAAAGAACACTTCCAAACACATTCTACGAGGCCACCATCACCCTGATACCAAAACCAGGCAAAGACAATACAAAAAAGGAATATTATACGCCAATTTCACGGATGAGCTTAGATGCCAAGATCCTCAACAAAATCCTAGCAAACAGAATTCAACGACACATCAAAAAACTCATACATCACGATCAAGTCGGGTTCATCCCAGGCATGCAAGGATTCTTCAATATCTGCAAATCAATCAATGTGATACACCATATCAACAAATTGAGAGACAAAAATCACATGATCATCTCAATAGATGCAGAAAAAGCCTTCAACAAAGTACAACATCCACTTATGATAAAAACTCTTCAGAAAATGGGCATAGAAAGAACCTGTCTCAACATAGTGAAAGCCATATATGAGAAGCCCACAGCGAACATTATCCTCAGTGGTGAAAAACTAAAAGCATTCCCTCTAAGATCAGGAACAAGACAGGGGTGTCCACTTTCACCACTACTATTCAACATAGTCCTGGAAGTTCTAGCAATGGCAATAAGAGAAGAGAAAGAAATCAAAGGAATCCAGATTAGAAAGGAAGAAGTCAAGCTCTCTCTTTTTGCAGATGACACGATATTATACATAGAAAATCCCAAAGACACTACTACAAAACTACTAGAGCTAATCAACGAATTCAGAAAAGTCTTAGGATACAAAGTCAATACACAGAAATCACTGGCATTCCTATACACAAACAATGAAAAATGAAGAAGGAGAGATTACAACAGAGAATGCAGAAATTCAAAGGATTCTAAGGGACTATTATGAGCAACTCTATGGCAACAAACTGGACAACCTGGAAGAAATGGAGAGTTTCTTGGGGAAGATTAATCTCCCAAGATTGAGCCAGGAAGAAACAGAAACTTTGAACAACCCAATCACAAGCTCAGAAATCGAATTTGTGATCAAAAATCTACCCAAAAATAAAAGTCCAGGGCCAGATGGCTTCACAGCCGAATTCTACCAAACATTCAAAGAAGAGCTAATGCCTGTCCTTCTAAAACTCTTCCAAACAATTGCACAGGAAAGAACACTTCCAAACACA
>JAIOJX010000003.1:16370500-16420500 GCA_022376925.1 Tragulus kanchil | reverse complement strand
ACGGATGGCCCTTCTGTAGCCACAGATCACTGATGGGTGTCCATAAATCTTTTCTTTGACAAAATTTTATTCTTTTGCTGTTGTTGTGTATGTGTAAAAAGTAGATCAATAAAAGTGCAAGGGGCGCCGGTTCCATCCCTGGCCTGGGAAGATCCCACGTGCCGCGGAGCGGCTGGACCGATGTGTCCAATTACCGAGCTGGAGCTCTGGAGCGCATGCGCCCAGAGCCGGTGCTCTGTGACAACAGAGGCCACCGCGATGGGAGGCCCACACGGGCCAAAGAACAAAGATGGATGAAAATGGACAAATGAAAGACCAATAGAAGTGGCCCGCCTGTCCCCCTCCTTCCCCAACCCGCCCCGTAAATAAATAAATAAATCTTTAAAAATAATAATAATAATAAAATATATATATATATATATATATATATATATATATATATATATATACACATCTTTTTCTCAATCTTATGTGTGCCATGTCAGCAGGTTTTATACTCATCATAAACTGTCTTCAAATACAGTACATGTCTCTGTGTATGTATGTGTGTGTGCTCAGTCATGTCTGCTCTTTGTGACCCCATGGACTGCAGCCTGCCAGGCGACTGAGTCCATGGATTTCTCCAGGCAAGACTACTGCAGTGGGTTGCCATTTCTTTCTTCAAAATGTCTCTGTTGGAGGGAAGTTCTGAAATTGTGGAGAGAATGTAAACTAATTTCCTAGGGGATTGTTTACCTTTGCTTCTTAATTGGTCTTCCTCCTTTTTGATAAAAAAAGATTTTAGTATTTTGAGGTCTGTTTATTTAATTGTTTCCTCCATCTCCCCCACTCCCGTTTTAGCATTTAATCCTTTATGTGCTGAACACCTGAATTTGCTGGTGTTCCTTCTTTCTGGTGGCATAAACTCCCACTCAGAATGAGCCAAGAAAAACATAGAGTTATTGTTGTTTAAGAGGCCTTAGTCAATGTGTGCATTTCACCTTCTCCTAAATGGAGAAAAACAATAAAGACGAAATATTTCCATTCCAGTCTTCTAACAGAATAGAAAGTGATCGATTATTAGAAAAGAGTTGAATGACCCTCTAGTTCTGTTCATCTTTAACGGATGGCCCTTCTGTAGCCACAGATCACTGATGGGTGTCCATAAATCTTTTCTTTGACAAAATTTTATTCTTTTGCTGTTGTTGTGTATGTGTAAAAAGTAGATCAATAAAATCTTAACATTCATTTTTCTAATCCTTTTAATTTTGATATCAATTTGAAGCAAGTAGCTATAAGTTAACGTGTTATAAGATCAAAGGCATCATTAAAGTCCCACTTCTGTCCTTTACAGATACTAAGACTTGAGAGATTCTTAACCATAGAAAAGCAGATACAAAGTGTAAAAGTAGAATGTTTCATTTACACTCTCTGAACATCTATAAATAAGACCCTCTGATCCTAACTCCTGTGATGTCATATGTGTTTCAGATGACCTCAGTAGAAAGGGTGATTGAGTACACAGAGCTTGAGGAAGAAGCGCCCTGGGAACTCAGGTTTCATCCACCACCTTCTTGGCCCCATGGAGGAGAAATTGGCTTTGCCTATGTGAACTTCAGGTATAGCTTGGATGGGCCTCTGGTATTGAAGGACCTGAGACAACGCATTGACTCAAGAGAAAAGGTTGGTTTAAGCCATTTTCCTCTTTAAAATCTACCTAAAGATTTAGTGCCGTATTTGCTCTTGGCTTCCTTGTGCATGTGTCAGGGGAACCCTGGTTTTCATGGATGCAGATTAGACCAGTGACATTGTATGTGAATCTTTGGACATGGCCATGGGCTGAGGATCCCAGCATTTCTTTCCTGTGTCGTGAGCTCCCTCATGGTGGTTGGTGGGCTTTGGGCTCCAGGGCTGGAATGTAACCTGACCCAGGACACTCTATGTGACACCTGATTATTCATTCAAAGTCTTGGAAGTCAGCCCTGCCTCTCTGTCCCAAACTCTCCAAAGTCCCCCTCTTCTCCATCCTTCTTTGTATTTCTGAAATCTCCTCCTGCTCCCAGGGTGCCCTCTGGTGCAGCCTCCTCCTCTTGTCCTTTGTTGTTAAGTCACTAAGCCATGACTGATTCTTTTGGAACCCCATGGAGTGAAACCCACCAGGCTTCTCTGTCCATGGAATTTTCTAGGCAAGGCTACTGGAGTGGGTTGACATTTCCCACTTCAGGGGGTCTTCCCAACCCAGGGATTGAACTCACATCTTCTCTATTGGTAGGTGGATTCTATACCACTGAGCCACCTGGGAAGCACCCCCACTGTCCCTTAACCCTTCCCATAGACTTGTCCTCTGCTAACACACATGTAGCTGCCATCCCACGGCCCTCCTGCCCCACAGCATAGGTCTGATTCTTACTGCCTGGGTGAGCTGCGCTGGAAACATAGTGCATTCCTAGGTCCACTCCATTTAGGAACTGTGTGGCCATCTTGGGGCCATTAGCGAAGAGTTAAGAATCATGACTCAGTCAAGAGTGAGGGACCAGAAGTCTGATCCTAACTCCTGTGATGTCATATGTGTTTCAGATGACTTCAGTAGAAAGGGTGATTGAGTACACAGAGCTTGAGGAAGAAGCGCCCTGGGAACTCAGGTTTCATCCACCACCTTCTTGGCCCCATGGAGGAGAAATTGGCTTTGCCTATGTGAACTTCAGGTATAGCTTGGATGGGCCTCTGGTATTGAAGGACCTGAGACAACGCATTGACTCAAGAGAAAAGGTTGGTTTAAGCCATTTTCCTCTTTAAAATCTACCTAAAGATTTAGTGCCGTATTTGCTCTTGGCTTCCTTGTGCATGTGTCAGGGGAACCCTGGTTTTCATGGATGCAGATTAGACCAGTGACATTGTATGTGAATCTTTGGACATGGCCATGGGCTGAGGATCCCAGCATTTCTTTCCTGTGTCGTGAGCTCCCTCATGGTGGTTGGTGGGCTTTGGGCTCCAGGGCTGGAATGTAACCTGACCCAGGACACTCTATGTGACACCTGATTATTCATTCAAAGTCTTGGAAGTCAGCCCTGCCTCTCTGTCCCAAACTCTCCAAAGTCCCCCTCTTCTCCATCCTTCTTTGTATTTCTGAAATCTCCTCCTGCTCCCAGGGTGCCCTCTGGTGCAGCCTCCTCCTCTTGTCCTTTGTTGTTAAGTCACTAAGCCATGACTGATTCTTTTGGAACCCCATGGAGTGAAACCCACCAGGCTTCTCTGTCCATGGAATTTTCTAGGCAAGGCTACTGGAGTGGGTTGACATTTCCCACTTCAGGGGGTCTTCCCAACCCAGGGATTGAACTCACATCTTCTCTATTGGTAGGTGGATTCTATACCACTGAGCCACCTGGGAAGCACCCCCACTGTCCCTTAACCCTTCCCATAGACTTGTCCTCTGCTAACACACATGTAGCTGCCATCCCACGGCCCTCTCGCCCACGGCATAGGTCTGATTCTTAGTCACCTGGGTGAGCTGCTGCTGGAATCATAGGGCAGCCCTAGGTTCATTCCATATAGAAACCGTGTGGCCATCTTGGGGCCATTAGCGAAGAGTTAAGAATCATGACTCAGTCAAGAGTGAGGAACCAGAAGCCCCCACAAAGGCAGAGCTCAGAGACTTGCTCAAAGTGGATGAAAGCAACCTGAGAGGAGCAGAGGAAGATCCACATAGGAAACGACAGAGAGACTTGTGACCTGGGCCTGCTGGTGTCTATGTCTGCTGGTCCTCACACGCTCACCTTGGGCCCTCAGCTCAGACCAGGGCAGAGTCTTAAAGACAAGGTAGCAGGAAGCTCTTCACACACATACGTATCTAGCCACTATGTCTCAACTTAGGTACGCCCCTTATGTTCAAGTCATGCATAGATCCTCCCACTTCCAGTGTGCGTGCTGCCATTTATCTCAGAGACCCTTCCCCTCCGTCATCTGACTGGTGAAAGTCTCCTCAATTTCGGAGTCAAATCTAATGTGTCTGCTTTTGTGAGATCCTGTATTCTTCTTCAGTGTCTTATATATTCTTTGAAAATAGCATTTTTGGTACACCTGTGCTCACAACAGCCAAAAGGCAGAAGCAGCAAAGTCCTTACAATGAAATATTCCTCAGCCTTAAAAAGGAAGAAAATTTTAACCTATGGAGAAGACCTTGAGGATATCTTGCTAAGTGAAATAAGCCAGACACAAAAGGAATGAATACTCTGATTCCATTTATGTGAGGTTCCTAGAGTAGTCAAATTCAAGAAGACAGAAAGCAGGATGGTGATCTCCAGGGACTGGGGGAAGGGAAATGGAGAATGTTTGTTTAACGGGTATAGAATTTCAGTTTTATGAAGCACATAAAAAAATTCTCAAGCTTGGTTGACAACAATGTGAATGTAATGGACATCAAATTCTTCACCTAAAAATGGTTAAATAAACTCTTCACTTAAAAATAGTTAAACTTTATGTTTGTGGATTTAACCATAATTAAAATAAAAATAGCACTTTTGTCATGCTTTGTAATTTGAGGTCTGTATCCCACGGTACCTTAAATGTGGAAATGAAGTCGCTCAGTCCTGTCCAACTCTTTGCCACCTATGGACAAGTCATGGAGTTCTCCAGGGGAGAATACTGGAGTGGGTGGCCTATTCCCTTTCCAGGAGATCTTCCTGACTCAGGGATCAAACCAGTTCTCCCGCATTGCAGGTGGATTCTTTACCAGCTGAGCTATAACCTTGAGGCTTTTTAAAATCAGGCAGCATACTGTTTTCATATTTTTCCCCCTAAAGTAGCATCTTGCAGAGCACAGTGAGGGTGCTGAGGGACTGCTGGTTGGGAGGGTGAGTGAGTGACACACAGGTGTGAGCAGCCGGTAACCAAAGTATACACACAGCTCCTTCAGCAACTGAAAGAGTTGGTCTTTGAAGCTCTAGCAGCACAGACCTCTCAGGTGAACTGTAGCCATAATATAATGCATGATACCCTTGTACCATGAAAGAATATTCAACTTATTGCCCAAAGTTGGGCAATACTCAGGGAGCAGCTTCAGTTAGTCACAGGGCCGCAGCTCCCTCCTGATTATTTCTAGCCTCTTCGTAGGTCAGGAAGAAGGCTGAGGACTGCCGTGCTGGGAAAACACTCACCACAGCTCCTGATGCAGTCCTGTCCCTGAGAGCACTGTGGCTGATGTTTGCTTCCTGTCAGACAGTGTGTAGTTGTGTCACCTTGCACTTGTCTTAAACTTCCTGAAGCAATAAAATGTGAATTATCTAAGAAACTCTGTAGTACAATTTATGAGCATAACAGATCCTTACTCTTCTTTCTTAAAGCCTGTGATTCATAGGATTTTTGAGACTCTAAAATGTTTGAAGGTGAATTGAATTTGAAGACAGTTAATCACTACAGTCAGTTGCCCTTCGATCTGTGTCTTGATCTGCTGGCAGGATCCCTGTTGGCGCCAGTGTTGTGTTCAGAGGTGACACCTGGGCAGCGTGCTCATGAATTGATTCCACTCTACCCGTGTCCACCCCAGGCTCCCTCTCCTGCTCACCTGTCCCAGCCCCCGACACCCTGGCCCTTTGGTGTTGGATTTGATTGAGAGAGGCTGCTGGGCAGGAAAGGGAGGGGGCCACGGGAATAAGCCCACCCAGCAGAAGTGGGGCTCTCTTCTCTTTCCATCATGTCCTCTGCTCTCCTGATTCCTTCAGGTTAGAGTCAACAGAACATCTAATAGGCACCACACAGGTTTCTAATTCATGGAAGAAGTAGCAAGAGAAAATAAAGACCCAAAATGACATAAATAGCACCCTAGGCTTCCCGGGTAGACTGGAGCGGGTTGCCATTTCCTTCTGCAGGGATCTTTTCCTCCCAGAGATCAAACTTGCATCTCCTGCATTGACAGGTGGATTCTTTACCTTGAACCACCAGGGTAGCCCATGCAAAAATATTAGTTTCTGACATTTTCTCCTTTTTACCTAGTATTTCCTCAGCAACCCCTCCCCTCGTTGCCAGCTTGTCCCACTTCCCTGCCAGCTTCCTAATTCCCTGTGACGCAGACTGTGGAGCCAGGGCAGTGGCACCTGCATCTCCTGGAGCTTCTTAGAAATGCAGAGCCTCAGGCCAACCAGACCTCTTGACTCAGCATCACATTTGAACAAAATCTTTCAATAAAATCCTTTCCCTCCCATGGGCAGTTTTTGATGACTGATAAGTGTGATTTCCTAGAAATGTCCTTTGACAGTTTGAAATTGAGCTCAAGAATTAGCCGAATCTCTGTGAAGGCTGAGGAGGCAGTTCTAGAATGTTCTGTGGCATTCTTATCCTACAGATTTACTTACTTTCATATTTTGCAAAGCATGTGATTCCACTGCACTTATTTGCATCTTTCCGGTGGCGTCTGTCTTCATCACAGGCAGTTTTCATCCTGCTGTCTGTCCTTCCCCACACCAGCCTCCTGTGGGGCTGAAGGGACTTCCCACAGGCTCAGCCCTGAGTGGATCAGGAGTCAAAGACAGCCCAGCTCAGCAGTGTATGTTTGGGTCTTTCACCACCTGATGGGGTCAAAAATGAGTCTTGTTGCCCCACGCAAGACAATGGGTCTGTTTAGCCTGTTCCCCAGCTACCATGTGCCCACTTACTGCAGGTTTCTCTCCCAGCCCGGCTGTGGGTGCTGGTTCTTCCTGCTGACAGCCGGCCCACCTGACCTCAGGTACTCTCTTGTCCCACACACTGATATGAGAGGGGAAGTATGGTAATAGATTTTCCATTTCTCTGGTCCAAGTTAAAAAACTCGGCTTCCTATGAGAGACGTTAGCCCTCTTGTCCCACCCACTATTGTATATTCATCAGTATCAACACTGGGCTTTAACTCTCTGCCATAGGATCTATATGGTAGGCACCTTTGCCTCTCCCCTTGTCTCTCTGGGTAAATAGAGGGACATAAGGTGCCAGGCCACCCAGGTGATAAGGAGGCCATCCAAAGATGGAAGAGAGGCCAACAGGTGTGGATTTGAGTCCATCCTGTCACTTATGGGCTCTGTTATTTCAGGCAGACTAATGAAGCCTTGATCTTCTCTTTTGCAAAATAGAAATGATAGAATCTAACCTGTAGGGCTTTTGTACAACATAAACAAGATGAGACATGCAAAGCACCCAGCACAGAGATCAGAGTAAATGCTTAGACAAAGATGCTTGTCATTTTCACAGGGTGTAAATTGACCATCACATTTGAAAAAATCTTTCATAAATCCTTTCTCCATGGGAGTTTTTGATGACTGATAAATGTGATTTCCAGAAATGTCCTTTGACAGTTTGAAATTAGCTCAAGAATTATCCAAATCTCTGTGAAGGCTGAGGAGGCAGTTCTAGAATGTTCTGTGGCATTCTTATCCTACAGATTTACTTACTTTCATATTTTGCAAAGCATGTGATTCCACTGCACTTATTTGCATCTTTCCGGTGGCGTCTGTCTTCATCACAGGCAGTTTTCATCCTGCTGTCTGTCCTTCCCCACACCAGCCTCCTGTGGGGCTGAAGGGACTTCCCACAGGCTCAGCCCTGAGTGGATCAGGAGTCAAAGACAGCCCAGCTCAGCAGTGTATGTGGGTTCTTTCACCACCTGATGGCATCAAGAATAGTCTTGTTGCCCCACGCAAGACAATGGGTCTGTTTAGCCTGTTCCCCAGCTACCATGTGCCCACTTACTGCAGGTTTCTCTCCCAGCCCGGCTGTGGGTGCTGGTTCTTCCTGCTGACAGCCGGCCCACCTGACCTCAGGTACTCTCTTGTCCCACACACTGATATGAGAGGGGAAGTATGGTAATAGATTTTCCATTTCTCTGGTCCAAGTTAAAAAACTCGGCTTCCTATGAGAGACGTTAGCCCTCTTGTCCCACCCACTATTGTATATTCATCAGTATCAACACTGGGCTTTAACTCTCTGCCATAGGATCTATACAGGTAGGCACCTTTGCCTCTCCCCTTGTCTCTCTGGGTAAATAGAGGGACATAAGGTGCCAGGCCACCCAGGTGATAAGGAGGCCATCCAAAGATGGAAGAGAGGCCAACAGGTGTGGATTTGAGTCCATCCTGTCACTTATGGGCTCTGTTATTTCAGGCAGACTAATGAAGCCTTGATCTTCTCTTTTGCAAAATAGAAATGATAGAATCTAACCTGTAGGGCTTTTGTACAACATAAACAAGATGAGACATGCAAAGCACCCAGCACAGAGATCAGAGTAAATGCTTAGACAAAGATGCTTGTCATTTTCACAGGGTGTAAATTGACCATAGCCACTCACACTGTGGAAGTTGTTGTCTGTCCCATGAAAATGAGGCTGTGTTTATGGCTAGAGGATCCGTCTGCCATGTCTGTCTTTGTTTGCCTTATCATATGCCTAAATAATATGGTTATAGATTTTCCATAATTTCTCTGGCCTGAGTTAGAAACCTCAGCCCCTATGGAATTGTCTTTGTCTCAGGACACCACAGGTGATACAAATAAGACAAAGTCAATCCAGTATATATTCTGCTGTCAACAAGTACAGTTCAGCTGAAGAAACAAGAAAATGGCTATATTACCTTCATAAGATATAAGGAAGTAATGATTTTTATTGAAGCTTAGGAAAAGTAGAATATCTGCTAGTGATGGGACAGGCCCACAGGCGGGACAGGGAGACTCTGAGGAGTTAGACCTGTAAGACAGACCTAGTGACCTGTGGTTAGGGTTTCAGCAGGCGAAAATCTTTTAATAAAAGGTATTTGGGAGGTGGGACCAGCAGGAACAAAGGCAAGTGCCCTGATTCAATGAAAGAAGAGCTAGGTGTCTGCTTAGTGTTAAGGGAAATGAACTGCCCAGTGTGTAACACACACATTTTCACATTCAGTCCTCACAACTACCTAGTGACCCCAAGGAGGCTGAGTCATGAAGATAGAAGGATGGAGTGGCCATTGGGGATAGTTTTGTAGAAGAGACGTCCCGAGGTGGAGTGATGGGCATCCAGGCCAGCCTCCAGGAGGTTAATCTGGGAGTGAGAGCATGTGGACCAGAGTGGGCAGATGGTGGGATGGGGCCATGAGCTGCTGTGCCTTCAGCAAGATGTCCTGAGAAAGGGATTCTACTCTTTGGAAACAGACTAATGTCAATTGAAACAAAGGTATAACACCTGGTCTGTGAAGGTGCAGGGAAATGTTGGAAGTAGAAAATGGTGTCATATTTCTGGAAGGTCAGTTGGTAGCTGAACAACTTCCTCTGGAAATGTTCATAACTGAGTCTCAGCAATTCCATATCTGAAAATTTATCTGAAGGAAGTGATTAAGGTGGTTTGCAAAGATTTAACACTGAGGTATTCATCACAGAAAGCTATTTGAAACTGCCTAAAGATCCACCAGTGGGAGGTTTGTTATATAAATGATCACATATATTGCAATATTATGTAGCCATTAAAATAAATATTTTTATAAAATACTAAATGAAAATGCATTGCAGTATCTTTATAATAATACCATTTTGTTTAAATATGTGAACATATGTCTTTAAGTACATATACAGAAGTCTAGAAAGTAAAAGCATCACCATCTTAAAGGGTGGTTTTATCAGAGTGCTGGTTGTTGCTGGTATTTATTTACTTTTCCAATTCATTTGTACTGATAATGATCAAGAAAGTGTTTATTTGGTTTTTAAAATGTAGTACAGCCTGGGATTCAGGTACTGAAGGTGGATCTTAGAATGAGGGATTGAGTCTTCAAGGGCCTTTGGGACCATGTTGAACTCAGGGAAGCTGGAAGTAAGGTGGACAATGGAGACCTGTGAGCCTGGGAAAGAAATCATGAGAGTAAGGAGGGGAAGAAGGAGGAAGGGGATGGTTTGTGTGGGGCACAGAGTATTGATCATGTTGAGTTTGATTTATAAAGAGAGATCCAGGTGCCAATGTGTAACAAGTTGGTGTGATCATCAGATGCTAACCCAGACCTGGTTGGAAAAACAGAAAGGAACAATGCAAAGCAGCTAAAATAAGATTTTCTCCAAGTGTCTTTAGACAGAAGAACACAAGCTTCCTGATACTGGTGATGCTCTTCTTGGCAATTGGTAAAACCCATTGGTGTCCCAGAAAAGACACTGAAAGAGAAAGTGAAAGTTGCTCAGTCATGTCTGACTCTTTGTGACCCATCTACAAATCATGGAATTCTCCAGGCAAGAATATCGGAATGAGTAGCCTTTCCCTTCTACAGGGAATCTTCTCACCCTGGGAACGAACCCAGGTGGATTCTTTCCCTCTGAGCCACCAGAGAAGCATAAGTTTTGATACCTAACTGTAAAATAGCCAGAACCAGCTTTCTTTGAGTCTCAGCAATTCCATATCTGAGAAATTTATCTGAAGGAAGTGATTAAGGTGGTTTGCAAAGATTTAACACTGAGGTATTCATCACAGAAAGCTATTTGAAACTGCCTAAAGATCCACCAGTGGGAGGTTTGTTATATAAATGATCACATATATTGCAATATTATGTAGCATTAAATAAATATTTTTATAAAATACTAAATGAAAATGCATTGCAGTATCTTTATAATAATACCATTTTGTTTAAATATGTGAACATATGTCTTTAAGTACATATACAGAAGTCTAGAAAGTAAAAGCATCACCATTTTAAAAGGATGGTTTTATCAGAGTGCTGGTTGTTGCTGGTATTTATTTACTTTTCCAATTCATTTGTACTGATAATGATCAAGAAAGTGTTTATTTGGTTTTTAAAATGTAGTACAGCCTGGGATTCAGGTACTGAAGGTGGATCTTAGAATGAGGGATTGAGTCTTCAAGGGCCTTGGCACCATGTGCGGGAACTCAGGGAACTGGAAGCAAGGTGGACAATGGAGACCTGTGAGCCTGGGAAAGAAATAAATGAGAGTAAGGAGGGAAGAAGGAGGAAGGGGATGGTTTGTGTGGGGCACTGAGTATTGATCATGTTGAGTTTGATTTATAAAGAGAGATCCAGGTGCCAATGTGTAACAAGTTGGTGTGATCATCAGATGCTAACCCAGATTGGGTTGGAAAAACAGAAAGGAACAATGCAAAGCAGCTAAAATAAGATTTTCTCCAAGTGTCTTTAGACAGAAGAACACAAGCTTCCTGATACTGGTGATGCTCTTCTTGGCAATTGGTAAAACCCATTGGTGTCCCAGAAAAGACACTGAAAGAGAAAGTGAAAGTCGGTCAGTCATGTCTGACTCTTTGTGACCCATCTACAAATCATGGAATTCTCCAGGCAAGAATATCGGAATGAGTAGCCTTTCCCTTCTACAGGGAATCTTCTCACCCTGGGAACGAACCCAGGTGGATTCTTTACCCTCTGAGCCACCAGAGAAGCATACAGTTTTGATACCTGAACTGTAAAAATAGCCAGAACCAGCCTTTCTTTGAGTTGCCTTTCTCTTAGGGAGGGAGATATGCATCCACATGGCATGTGGGATCCTAGTTCCCAACCAGGGATTGAACCAACGTCCCCTGCAGTGGAAGCACAGAATCTTAACCACTGGACTGCCAGCAAAGTCCCACGTTTTGCTTCCTCTCTCACTGGAGTCTGGAGCTCACAGTCCTGTGGTCATGAGCAGCCCTGGGTGCCCCTGCATTTACCCTAAGTCTATAAATGTTGCCATTTGCACAGATGGATCTCTTCAAGTAGAGCTGATATCATGGGAACATGGACACATTCTCATAGACACAGCTGTCATCTGGGTCCTGAATGTGTGGATTTATGCATGAGAACACAAAGAAACTCAGGTATACCTATTTTTATCATGCATCACAGATAATACATTTTTAAACATAAATTAAGCATTTCTGCAATGCTGTGTCTAGGAAATACATTAGCACCATTTTCCAGTAACATGTTCTCATTTCATGTCTCTGTGTAACATTTTGGTAATTCTCACAGTATTTCAAACCATTTCATTATTATTATATTTATTATCCTGATCTGTGATTACTGTTCTTTAATGTTACTACCTGATAAGGCCTCAGATTATAGCTAGCACTTTTTGCAGTAAAGTATTTGAAAAATTAAGGTATGAATATTGGTTTTTATACAAAATTTTATACAAAATTCTATGTAGTAGTATAGTAGTATAGTATACTGCAGTAGTAAATATAACTTTTATATGCACAGAGAAACAAAACATTCATATAACTTGATCTGTTTTGTGGTATTCACATTACTGAGGTGATATGGAACCAAATCTAAAATATCTTTGAGGCCTGGATGTACACAGAACATGCAAGCCACATATATGCATACAACAGCCTGCCTATATGCAGAGAATGGCCCATCTTTATTAAATAGAGTTTAACATAAAGCACCAAATGTCTTATATTATCTTTGTATACATAAAATTAGCAAACCCCACTTTTATTACACTTAATCTATATTAAGATAAATTTTTTTGAAATGGGTGGGATCAATTTGACATAGATTAAGAGTCAAAACTTTCAGTTCAGTTCAGCTGCTCAGTCATGTCTGACTCTTTGTGACCCCATGGACTGGAGCACACCAGTATTTCCTGTCCTTCACCATCTCCTGGAGCTTGCTCAAACTCATGTCCACTGACTCAGTGAAGCCATTCAACTGTTTCATCTTCTGTTGTCCCCTTCTATTTTTCCAGCATCAGGGTCTTTTTCCAGTGAGTCGTCTCCACATCGGCCAAAGTATTGGAGCTTCTGTTTCAGCATCAGTCCTTCCAATGAATATTCAGGGTTGATTTCCTTTAGGATGGACTGGTTTGATCTACCTGCTGTCCAAGGGACTCTGAAGAGTTTTTTCCAGCACCACAGTTCAAAAGCATCAATTGTTTGATGCTCAGTCTTCATTATGGTCCAACTTTCACATCCATATATGACTACTGGAAAAGCCATAGCTTTTTACTATAGAGACTTTTGTTGGCAAAGTCTCTGCTTTATAATATACTGTCTAGGTTTGTCATAGCTCCTTTTCCGAGGAGCTAGCATCTTTTAATTTCATGTCTGCAGTCACCATCTGCAGTGATTTTGGAGTCCAAGAAAATGAAAGCTGTCACTGTTTCCTTGTTTGCCCATCTACTTGCCATGAAGTGATGGGACCAGATGCCATGACTTTTGTTTGTTGAATGTTGAGTTTTAGGCCAGCTTTTCACGGTCCTCTTTACCTTCATCAAAAGTCTCTGTAGTTTGTTTTGCTTTCTGCTAATTAGGTGGTATCTGCATACCTGAGGTTATTGATATTTCTCCCAGCAATCTTGATTCCAGCTTGTGCTTCATCCAGACTGGCATTTCACATGATGCACTCTGCTATAAATTCAATAAGCAAGTTGAGAATATATAGCCTTGATCAACTCCTTTTCCTATTTGGAAACAGTCTGTTGTTCCATGTCTGGTTCTAACTGTTGCCTTCTTGTACCATGAGAGTGATTGGACCAAATCCAAAAAAAATGCACTATATGCATAAAAGCCTGCCTATATGCAGAGAATGGCCCATCTTTATTAAATAGAGTTTAACATAAAGCACCAAATGTCTTATATTATCTTTGTATACATAAAATTAGCAAACCCCACTTTTATTACACTTAATCTATATTAAGATAAATTTTTTTAAATGGGTGGGATCAATTTCATAGATTAAGAGTCAAAACTTTCAGTTCAGTTCAGTTGCTAAATCAGGTCTGACTCTTTGTGACCCCATGGACTGGAGCACACCAGTATTTCCTGTCCTTCACCATCTCCTGGAGCTTGCTCAAACTCATGTCCACTGCATCAGTGGTGCCATTCAACCAATTCATCTTCTGTTGTCCCCTTCAATCTTTCCGAGCATCAGGGTCTTTTCCAATGAGTCGACTCTTCACATCAATGGCCAATGTATTGAAGCTTCAGCTTCAGCATCAGTCCTTCCAATGAATATTCAGGGTTGATATCCTTTAGCATTGACTGGTTTGATCTTCTTGCTGACCAAGGGACTCTCAAGAGTCTTCTCCAACACCACAGTTCAAAAGCATCAATTCTTTGGTGCTCAGTCTTCTCCATGGTCCAACTCTCACATCTATACCTGACTACTGGAAAAGCCATAGCTTTGACTATAGAGACTTTTGTTGGCAAAGTCTCTGCTTTATAATATACTGTCTAGGTTTGTCATAGCTCCTTTTCCGAGGAGCGAGCATCTTTTAATTTCATGTCTGCAGTCACCATCTGCAGTGATTTTGGAGTCCAAGAAAATGAAAGCTGTCACTGTTTCCTTGTTTGCCCATCTACTTGCCATGAAGTGATGGGACCAGATGCTGTGGTCTTTGTTCTTTGAACGTTGAGTTTTAGTCCAGCTTTTTCACTCTCCTCTTTCACCTTCACCAAGAGGTTCTTTAGTTCCTCTTTACTTTCTGTCACAAAGGTGATGTCATCTGCATACCTGAGGTTATTGATATTTCTCCCAGCAATTTTGATTCCAGCTTGTGCTTCATCCAGACTGGCATTCCGCATGATGAATTCTGCATATAAATTCAATAAGCAAGTTGAGAATATATAGCCTTGATCAACTCCTTTCCCAATTTGGAAACAGTCTGTTGTTCCATGTCTGGTTCTAACTGTTGCTTCTTCTTGTGCATACAGGTTTCTCAGGAGGTGGATAAGGTGGTATAGTATTCCTTAAATTTCAGAATTTGCCACAGTTTGTTGTTACTCACACAGTCAAAGGCTTTGGCACAGTCAGTGAAGCAGAAATACATGTTCTGGCATGACCTTGCTCTTTCTGTGATCCATGGGATTTTGGCAATTTGATCTCCAGTTCCTCTGCTCTTTCTAAATCCAGCTTTAGAAGTGTTCAAATGAGAAAATATGAAAAGTTCCAATAATTCTGATTACAGTGCCCAGAAAGATTTAGTTGTTCTCTGTTTAAAGCCATGAGTTTTATAATGTTACTGAATTAATTTACAAATGATAGAAAGCATGTCTTAAACTTTCATCAGCCCCAGGTTTCTAATGGGGTTAGAAATGAAATCATATCTTGGGAAGCATGCTTCAGGTAATTTACAGTTGGACAAACTCATATTTGAAAGCAGTTTTATTCCTCACTGGCATTTTACCTGCATTATATGGATTCTTTAATCTTAATGTACTTAATTTCTCTATGCTTTATTTTAATGACTAGACTGAAACTTAACATGTATGTTTCCATGGTGTGATTGTAAGTATTAATTTGTTAATAAAATGCCTTTTGAACTACTCTAATGAAAGGTCCCATATAAATAGCAAATGTTGTTTGTGCTGCTATTGACTCATTATGTGCATTTTGTCTACTGGCCACTGTCTTTAAGATACTGAGACCTACATTTTATTATTCTAAGGTATTTTCTTTTAAGATAGCATATGATTAAAGTATTTAATATGAGGAAGTGACTTCATTTTTCTACAAAAGAAAAATAACAGATTCTTTTAAATAATAGATCCCTGAGAAAGTGAGTACTTGTTTATGAATAACATTTCTGACTTGACTTGTTGACATCCCTATAAAATACACACATAGTTTTCAAGGCCAAAATATCCAGACAGTAGGAGTTAAGCTAATTTAAAAGCGAACTTCTTATGGACCACTTAGGAGACTGCTTGCTTTTTACTCTCAGTAGATTGATTCTGTTACTTTTAACTCTTTGGGGACCAGGGGTCTCAACCAGGGACATCTGTGTATCTGTCACTCTGGCAGCCACAATTTGGGATCTGTGTGGTATCCAGTGGGTAGACTTCTGGGATGCTTTGATACGGTTTCTCAAAGCGAGGTGCGAATCAGTTTATTCCTTAAATTTGCAGAATTTGCCAAAAAGGTTTGTTGTTTATTTCACAGGTTTCGGGGTTTTTCCAAATTTCAGAATTTGCCACAGTTTGTTGTTACTCACACAGTCAAAGGCTTTGGCAAGTCAGTGAAGCAGAAATACATGTTCTGGCATGACCTTGCTCTTTCTGTGATCCATGGGATTTTGGCAATTTGATCTCCAGTTCCTCTGCTCTTTCTAAATCCAGCTTTAGAAGTGTTCAAATGAGAAAATATGAAAAGTTCCAATAATTCTGATTACAGTGCCCAGAAAGATTTAGTTGTTCTCTGTTTAAAGCCATGAGTTTTATAATGTTACTGAATTAATTTACAAATGATAGAAAGCATGTCTTAAACTTTCATCAGCCCCAGGTTTCTAATGGGGTTAGAAATGAAATCATATCTTGGGAAGCATGCTTCAGGTAATTTACAGTTGGACAAACTCATATTTGAAAGCAGTTTTATTCCTCACTGGCATTTTACCTGCATTATATGGATTCTTTAATCTTAATGTACTTAATTTCTCTATGCTTTATTTTAATGACTAGACTGAAACTTAACATGTATGTTTCCATGGTGTGATTGTAAGTATTAATTTGTTAATAAAATGCCTTTTGAACTACTCTAATGAAAGGTCCCATATAAATAGCAAATGTTGTTTGTGCTGCTATTGACTCATTATGTGCATTTTGTCTACTGGCCACTGTCTTTTAAGATACTGAGACCTACATTTTATTATTCTAAGGTATTTTCTTTTAAGATAGCATATGATTAAAGTATTTAATATGAGGAAGTGACTTCATTTTTCTACAAAAGAAAAATAACAGATTCTTTTAAATAATAGATCCCTGAGAAAGTGAGTACTTGTTTATGAATAACATTTCTGACTTGACTTGTTGACATCCCTATAAAATACACACATAGTTTTCAAGGCCAAAATATCCAGACAGTAGGAGTTAAGCTAATTTAAAAGCGAACTTCTTATGGACCACTTAGGAGACTGCTTGCTTTTTACTCTCAGTAGATTGATTCTGTTACTTTTAACTCTTTTGGGGACCAGGGTGTCTCAACCAGGGACATCTGTGAATATCTGTCACTTTTGGCAGCCACAATTTGGGGATCGTGTGTGGTATCCAGTGGGTAGACTCCTGGGATTCTGCTAAACTTCCTACAAGGCACAGGACAGGCTCCCCAAGCCCCTAACAATGAGTTATCTGGCCTATAATGTCAACAGTGCCACAGTTGGGAGACATAGACTACCGTTTATATAGCACTTTTAAAATTCATCTTCAGCCATCAGGGATTTTCCTAGGTTTATTGCATCCTATTAATTCTTTTTTTTTTTTTTTGTTAAAGATTTATTTATTTATTTACTTTGGGCGGGGGTCGGGTTGGGGAGGGAGGGAGCGGGCGGCCACTGCTATTGGTCTTTCATTTCTATTTTCATTCGTTTCGCTTTGGCCCTGTGGGCCTCCCATCGGTGGCGTCTGTCGTGCAGAGCAGCGGCTCTGGGCACATGCGCTCCAGAGCTCCAGCTCGGTGATTGGACACATCAGTCCAGCAGCTCCGCGCACGTGGGATCTTCCCAGGCCAAGGATTGAACCGCGCCTTGCACTGCAAGGCGGTGTCCTTACCCACTGGACCACCAGGGAAGCCCACATCCTCTTAATTCTTAATCTCCTGGATCTCTTTACAGCTTGGCATTGTTGGAAGAACAGGAGCTGGAAAAGTTCCTCATCGCTGCCCTTTTCAGATTGTCAGAGCCTGAAGGTGGCATTTGGATTGATGGTATCTGGACAACCTCTATTGGACTTCATGATTTAAGGAAGAACATGTCAGTTGCACCTCAGGTATGCACGTCTGAGCATCGTCACATGTTCTTTTTAGAAGACACTGAAGTTTACTTGTTTTAATTTGATATTTTTTTGAATTACATGAAAAGATTGATCCTTTCCCCCTCCAATAGAGCATATTTTTAGCAGCAGGTATTTTCAGCAGACACTTTCTTCAGATACCAGGTTTTCTTTCTTTGTTCATTTGTTAGGTTTATGTGCATGTGATTTAATAACTTACTGAGATAGATTTCTGGACTCAGATATCACCAGGCTTTCATCTATCTTTGTTCAGTGGAACTTGTTTATGAATAACATTTCTGACTTGACTTGTTGACATCCCTATAAAATACACACATAGTTTTCAAGGCCAAAATATCCAGACAGTAGGAGTTAAGCTAATTTAAAAGCGAACTTCTTATGGACCACTTAGGAGACTGCTTGCTTTTTACTCTCAGTAGATTGATTCTGTTACTTTTAACTCTTTTGGGGACCAGGGTGTCTCAACCAGGGACATCTGTGAATATCTGTCACTTTTGGCAGCCACAATTTGGGGATCGTGTGTGGTATCCAGTGGGTAGACTCCTGGGATTCTGCTAAACTTCCTACAAGGCACAGGACAGGCTCCCCCAAGCCCCTAACAATGAGTTATCTGGCCTATAATGTCAACAGTGCCACAGTTGGGAGACATAGACTACCGTTTATATAGCACTTTTAAAATTCATCTTCAGCCATCAGGGATTTTCCTAGGTTTATTGCATCCTATTAATTCTTTTTTTTTTTTTTTGTTAAAGATTTATTTATTTATTTACTTTGGGGGTCGGGTTGGGAGGGAGGGAGCGGGCGGCCACTGCTATTGGTCTTTCATTTCTATTTTCATTCGTCTTCGTTTGGCCCTGTGGGCCTCCCATCGCGTGGCGCTGTCGCAGAGCAGCGGCTCTGGGCGCAGGCCCTGCAGAGCTCCAGCGCAGTGATTGGACACGTCGGTCCAGCAGCTCCGCGCACGTGGGATCTTCCCAGGCCAAGGATTGAACCGCGCCTTGCACTGCAAGGCGGTGTCCTTACCCACTGGACCACCAGGGAAGCCCACATCCTATTAATTCTTAATCTCCCTGGATCTCTTTACAGCTTGGCATTGTAGGAAGAACAGGAGCTGGAAAAAGTTCCCTCATCGCTGCCCTTTTCAGATTGTCAGAGCCTGAAGGTGGCATTTGGATTGATGGTATCTGGACAACCTCTATTGGACTTCATGATTTAAGGAAGAACATGTCAGTTGCACCTCAGGTATGCACGTCTGAGCATCGTCACATGTTCTTTTTAGAAGACACTGAAGTTTACTTGTTTTAATTTGATATTTTTTTGAATTACATGAAAAGATTGATCCTTTCCCCCTCCAATAGAGCATATTTTTAGCAGCAGGTATTTTCAGCAGACACTTTCTTCAGATACCAGGTTTTCTTTCTTTGTTCATTTGTTAGGTTTATGTGCATGTGATTTAATAACTTACTGAGATAGATTTCTGGACTCAGATATCCTCAGGTTCCACAGTTTTAGTCACTGATAACCAGATAATTCTGAGAACAAAAGCATAAATGGTTTGTTAGTGGTGGAAAGTTTCCTATAGGGAAACGTGAATTTTAAGTGTCCTACAGATGGAATTTGCTGTAGAGAATGAGGACTTCATTGAGGATGTTGTGTGAAACAGTAGAGCTTTGAGGATTCTAGAGTGTATGGATGCTTTGGGGAGACTGTGACAAAGCCGTTAATAAATAATTTTTCCAGGAGGCAGTACCGAATAGTGAGGAAGAACACGGGACATCTCTTTGCACGTCAGTTTTCTCTCCCTTACAAGGCACCTAGAAGTACTAAACCCAAGATGTGTTGTGAGGACAAAGGAAGTCAGTGTGTGTGGAGTACTTCATGTAGATTCCATACATGGCTGCTGTGATGATGGAGCACTGCCATGACCTTCTCTTCCTGGGCTGAGTATGTCTGCTTTTCTTCTGTCTCTGAAAAAGTATGACTTCCTGGGAGTGTTTTGGAGACTGGATCATACGCACAGTAGAAGTTTCTGTCATTCCTTGTGGTCCATCCACTCCACATAATTTCATGAATACTGAGCAGTTACTGCCATGCAGGTGCACAGACAAGGGCAGCAGAGTCCCCGTGTCCTCATCTCTCATCTTCCCTCCTGCCCTCTGCTTAGACAGACCTGCTGTTGTGTTGTGTTTTTTTTTTTTTTTGAAGTTTTTTTTAATGCTCCATAATCATCTGCTCATCAAAGGAATCTCAGGAAAACATGCTCTTGAGATGAAAGACAGAGAGGAGAGAAGACAAAAGAGCCAGGCAAATGTGCTTCCTCTCATGTAGGCATAATATGCCCTGAAATGCCTGTTTATTAAGAAGCATACAGAACATGACAGCCAAAGGGAAGGAAAATGTGGACCTGTGTCTTATGACTAAGAACAACTGTTGCTATCTACCTGTGGCCTCCAAAATACCATTAATTCCTCTAAATACTTTTGCGTTTTTTAAGTTAATTTGTGTATCTTTAATTGGAAGGTAATTGCTTTACAATATCGTCTTGGTTTCTGTCATGTATCGACATGAATCAGCCGTGGATACACATACGCCCCTCCTTCTTGAACCTCCTTCCTGTGTGCCTCGTCATCCCCTCTCTGAGTCATCAGAGAGCACCAGATGTGCGCTCCCACATCACACAGCACAAGTCCACTGGCTGTCTAATATTACATGTGGTAATGTATATGTCTAAGTACTTTTGAAATCAAGATATTCTTATTTCAGGCTACAACGAAATGCCACCTCACACTCCTTAGGATGTCAACTATAAAAAAAAGAATGAAAGAAGGAAAATGACGAGTGTTGGCAAAGATGTAGAGAAATTAGAAACTTTATTTATTGCTGGTAGGAATGTAAAATAGTGCAGCTACTATGGAAAACAAGTTGTTTCTCAAAAAGCTAAAGGTGAATTATCATATGATCTAGGAATTCATACCAAGAACTTCATTATTGTTCCAAATTCTCACAGGAGCCCAGCAAAGCTATCCCCAGTTTCTAGTAAGGCAACTTCATCTTGTGAAGATTAGTAATTTACCCTGGGTCTAATAACTAATGAGTTGGTAGAGTCAGAACTTAGAACTGTCTGACTCCAAACTTATTGTTTTCAATAATGTTGTTCAGTTGCTAAGTCACATGCAACTCTTTGTGACAACGTGGACTGTAGCACACAAGGCCCTTCTGTCCTTCACTATGTCCTGTAGTTTGCTCAGACTCCCATTCATTGAGTCAGTGTGCCATCTTTCCCAGCATCAGGGTCTTTTCCAGCGGGTCGGTTCTTTGTGTCAGGTGGCAAAGAATTGGAGTTTTAGCATCAGTCTTTCCAGTGACTATTCAGGGTTGATTTCCCTTAGGATTGACAGGTTTGATCTCCTTGCAGTCCAAGGAGCTCTCAAGAGTCTCCTCTGACACCACACTGTGAACGCCTCAGTTGTGCTATACTCATCTGATTTTTCCTCTTTTTCTACCATCCCATTCAGAAGATTCCCCAAACCTTATAAAAGGAGTGAATCATTATGGAGCAAACCCAGAAGATACTACTCCTCTACTCTGTCTCTGATTGGACAATATCAGCTCAGAAGTGGGTTTGATCACTTACATGTCTTGGGCTAGTAAGTGTCAGGAGAAGATACTCAAAATCTACCCTCCCAGCCAAGAGTCCTTTCTCTTTACAATGTTTTTTTGGTCTAATTCTTAACCCTTTATGTCCCCACCATCCCACCCTCTAAGTCATCAGAGAGCACCAGATGTGAGCTCTACATCATACAGCAAATTTCCACTGGCTGTCTAATTTTAAATATGGTAACGAGGTGTCTCAGTACCTTTGAAACCAAGGTATTCTTATTTCAGGCTATAGAGAATGCCACCTCACACTCCTTAAGATGTCAACTATCAAAACAAGAAAGAAAGAAGGAAAATGACAAGTATTGGCAAAGATGTAGAGAAATTAGAAACTTTATTTATTGCTGGTAGGAATGTAAAATAGTGCAGCTACTATGGAAAACAAGTTGTTTCTCAAAAAGCTAAAGGTGAATTATCATATGATCTAGGAATTCATACCAAGAACTTCATTATTGTTCCAAATTCTCACAGGAGCCCAGCAAAGCTATCCCCAGTTTCTAGTAAGGCAACTTCATCTTGTGAAGATTAGTAATTTACCCTGGGTCTAATAACTAATGAGTTGGTAGAGTCAGAACTTAGAACTGTCTGACTCCAAACTTATTGTTTTCAATAATGTTGTTCAGTTGCTAAGTCACATGCAACTCTTTGTGACAACGTGGACTGTAGCACACAAGGCCCTTCTGTCCTTCACTATGTCCTGTAGTTTGCTCAGACTCCCATTCATTGAGTCAGTGTGCCATCTTTCCCAGCATCAGGGTCTTTTCCAGCGGGTCGGTTCTTTGTGTCAGGTGGCAAAGAATTGGAGTTTTAGCATCAGTCTTTCCAGTGACTATTCAGGGTTGATTTCCCTTAGGATTGACAGGTTTGATCTCCTTGCAGTCCAAGGAGCTCTCAAGAGTCTCCTCTGACACCACACTGTGAACACATCAGTTCTTCAGCAGTGTTGTACTCGTTAGATATTTTCCCCTTTATTCTACCATCCCACTCAGAGGATTCCCCAACCATGACAGGAGTGAATAATTATGGAGCAAACCCAGAAGATCCTAGTCCTACTACTCTGATCCTCATTGGACAGTATCAGTTTAGAAGTGGGTTTAATCACTTACATGTCTTGGGCTAATAAGTGCCAGAAGAAAATACTCAAAATCTTACCCCTCCCCAGTCAAGAGCCCTTTATTTTTATAATGACTTGCTGGCTCAAAGGTAGAGGAACTCTGTTGGTTCGGTTACTTGAAGTCACTTGTCTAAGTGCAGAAAACTTAGATCTCTCCCCACCCTCAAAACGAGTAGGAAGCAGTGATGCTTGTGTCTGAACACTCGGATTTAAGGAGCAGACTCTGCAGAGGGAGAACCCAGTGCTGTGCTGTTTCTTTGGGTTTCCCCACTGGGTGAGCCAGGCCCACATCATCCTCCCTGGCTCCCTGCTCCCTGTGATTCTGCGAGCAGTAGTGAGCTTCCAGGGTGTTCTCTGTCTTTCCCAGGCTCATTCCTGTTTCTGCTGACCCCACCATGAACAGGTCAGAACTGGGGGAGATGTGATAACAACAAGGACCTGGGTAGGGACCAGAGGCTGGGGAGTGGGGAGATAGATCATCAGTCCTGGGGGAACTTTCAGAGATGAACACTGTGTTCTTAAGATGGTACTCCTCAGTTTGTGTTCAAAATTTCAGTCATAAGCAAAAATGAAAGCTCTTCCTAAACAATTTCCTTAAACAGAACAGGTAGCTGAGGTATGTGTGTCCTTTGTGCTGAGGATCTGAGGTAGTCATGTTCTCCAGGAAGAACATGGATTGAGATTATGTTCAGGGAGTGGCTGCTAATCTGAAAGGACCTGAAGAATCAAGGGAAGATGGAGAAGAGGAGAGGGAGGAATGTTGGGGATGAGCCTCCCTTAAAACCTGAAGTAAAATGATGATTATTTCCCTGACAAGGAACTCTTACCATTGCTTAGATGGTGATTTAGTCTTTGATCCCAAATTCAAGAGTTTTAAAGAAGACCTTAAATTTGGGTCTTATATTTTTCAATTTTATTCAATAATCATTTTGAAACATCTAGAAGAGGGTTTGATCACTTACATGTCTATGGAGCCCAACCTAAAAAGGTGTAAAGGAGAAAAAAATACTACTCCTCTACTCTGTCTCTGATTGGACAATATCAGCTCAGAAGTGGGTTTGATCACTTACATGTCTTGGGCTAGTAAGTGTCAGGAGAAGATACTCAAAATCTACCCTCCCAGCCAAGAGTCCTTTCTCTTTACAATGTCTTGTTGGTTGATAGGTGGAGAAACTCTGTTGGTTTGGCTACTTGAAGTCACTTGTCTAAGTACAGAAAACTTACATCTCTCCCCACCCCCAAAATGAGTAGGAAACAGTGACGCTTCTGTCTCAACACTGATTTAGGGAACCAGGGAGGCAGAGAGAAGACTCTGCAGAGGGCAGGGTCCAGAGCTGTGCTGTTTCTTTGGGTGCCCCACTGGGTGATCCAGGCCCACATCATCTTCCCTTGCTCCCTGCTCCCTGTGATCCTAGGAGCAGCAGCAGGTTTCCCGGAGTTGTCTCTCTTTTCCCAGGCTCATTCCTGACCCCATCATGAACAGGTCAGAACCGGGAGGTGTGATAACAACAAGGACCTGCATAGGAACCAGGGGCCCAGGGAGTGGGAAGATAGATCATCAGTCCTGGGGGAACTTTCAGAGATGAACACTGTGTTCTTAAGATGGTACTCCTCAGTTTGTGTTCAAAATTTCAGTCATAAGCAAAAATGAAAGCTCTTCCTAAACAATTTCCTTAAACAGAACAGGTAGCTGAGGTATGTGTGTCCTTTGTGCTGAGGATCTGAGGTAGTTGTGTTCTCCAGGAATAGCATGAATTGAGATTATATTTAGGAGTAGCTGCTAATTTGAAAGGACCTGAAGAATGGAGGGAAGATGGAGAAGAGGAAAGGGAGGAGCATTGGGGATGAGCCTCCCTTAAAACCTGAAGTAAAATGATGATTATTTCCCTGACAAGGAACTCTTACCATTGCTTAGATGGTGATTTAGTCTTTGATCCCAAATTCAAGAGTTTTAAAGAAGACCTTAAATTTGGGTCTTATATTTTTCAATTTTATTCAATAATCATTTTGAAACACCTTATGACCAGCGATTTTCAGTGCTTAGGGATTGGCTACGTAATCAACTTTTTGTAAATAAAGCTCCCTGTATAATGTCTTTTTAATTTTGAATTTTGCTTAAGAATACATCTTTCTTGGTGGCACACCCTGAGTCTTCTGTATCTATTTCTCTCTCACCAGACTTAAAATTGAGACAATATTGAGAGAAGGTACAGGAAACTCTCTGAGTGACATTCTTCATGATTAGGGAAAAGAAATGTCTGTCTTCATCTTTCTTCTCAGGCTTTATGAAGTGAGGAGGAGCAGTCCAGCCTCAAGGCCAGGCAGGATTTGAGGCTGGTGATTCTGAGTTGTTCTGGGCCCTTGTGGAATAGCCAGCTCTCCTCTTGTTCCCACACGTGTGCATCTCCTTGTTCTACCCTCTTCACTGAAGGAGCTAATTAGGCTCTCCTCTGCTGCCCATATTCTTGTGGCCTGGGTTACTGTATCCTTCCAGAAGAAACTTAAATGGCCTACATGAGCTGATGTACAAGATTCTTTCTTGAAATTCATAAGGAGCCATATATTTCCAGAGTACTTTACTTGTGGCTTCTCCTGAAGCAGAATTGGAAAGTTATCTAGATAGTTTTACTAGGGGTGGATGTCACAATGGGTTTCAGGTATCCTGGTCTTAAAGTTAGTAATGAGGTTCTGTGAGGCAGGTAATCCTGATGCACAGGGGAGAGAACGTGGGGATCAGCTGATGCAGAATCAGAGGTGATCTCTTCATGAACAGAGGTGCCTCAGGCCCCAGGAGTTGACATTTTCTTTGCATGTGTGGGGATGTTCGTTTCATACATATGGAAAGATTCCAGATCCCAGAAGGCAATTTGCCTAATGGAGAAAATAGCCTAGTCTACCCTTCAGTGCCTGTGTGTAAAGGTTTTAATAGTTTTGCGTTGAGACACAAACCTCTATTCATCCTGCTATTGGTGTTTCCCAGCAACACTCCAGGATTGACAATTGGTTTACGTGGATGTAAAATTTCTCAGATAATTATATCCTCAGTTGTGTGTGTGTGTGTGTGTGTGTGTTTAAACAGATATTTATTACCAGGATGGCATTTTTTAAAAATCAAATCTTCCTTTCTGTTCTTCAGTTCTTTTTTTTTTTCTTAAGATGAAGAAACTTCAACATTTTCTTCTGTTAGTGTTCATTAGTCTCAAGGATATTTTGTAACATGTTTTGTACAATGGAAATTTATTCTAGAGATATTGTTTTGTAAACGCATTTGAAACTTTATTACTAATAATTATAGTAAATATTGATATTTTGTATTTTAATTCTGTTCTGTCAGCACTGGAATAAAATGAAAAGATATTAAGGTAATAACATTCCCTATTTTGGACTATTAGGAACCTGTTTTATTCATTGGAACACTGAGGACAAATCTGGATCCCTTTAATGAGTATACTGATGAGGAACTGTGGACTGCCTTAGCAGAGGTAATTTATTAAACATAATTAACTTGTTAGTGTTAGTATTCTTGTGTGTACATTTATAGTGTTGCCAGTAATTAAGAGGAGCTTGTCACTGTAACTGACTTTGTTTACCTCCTAGGAAAATACTGATGACATGAGTGCACTTAAAATGTCTGTACTGATGATGATGATGAAAACCAACAATAGTATGCCACATGTTTCCATTTTAGCTTTTTCCCTAAAACAAATAGGTACATTATCTTGTCCTTAGCAGAGCACTCAGTTAGATGTTAAAGCTGGGATCAAATTCTCCTCGTGACCTGGTGAATTAATTACCCTAATTACCCTCCAGTGTTCATTTTGTTCCTCTGGTCTTGGGAACATCTACTAAGTGGAGACAGTGGTGGTTTTTCTTATTATCTAAAAGATGTGAATGAGATCAGACCAAAACAATGTGGAAGTTTCATAGGAAAGTGTTTATAAAGTTAAAAGGCATAGTTGGAATGTGATGATGATTATTTATTCGAGTTTAGGTCACTTTAACTCTGTAGCATGAATGCAGGTAACAGAACCCTGGAGCGTTTGCTCAGTTTTTATATGGATAGACTCATTTCTAGAGAATTTTCTGTTATTTGTGTCATGTTTTCCCTTGCCCCACTATTTTTTTCTTTTTAAGCTTTTGCTCCACTTTTTGAATTTTCTTTTATTTGCTGGGTCGCTTCAGGTGTGTCTGACTCTTTGTGACCCTGTGGACTGTAGCCTACCAGGGTCCTCTGTTCATAGGATTCTTCAGGCAAGAATCCTGGAGTGGGTTGCCACTTCCTTCTCCTCGGATTCTTGCTAACTCAGGGATCAAACCCGTGTCTCTTATGTCTCTTGCACTGGTAGGCGGGTTCTCTACCCTTGCATGAAAAATTTTTGACTAATAATTTGTTGTTGTTTGTGTATTTTAATGCATGCTATTTTGTGTATTTGCCCTCATTTTACAAATCAATTCTATTGATGACAGTAACTCTAGACTTCTAAATCATAGTGTCAGTAACTGAGTTGTGTCTGACTCTTTGTAACCCTTGTAGACCTGGCTCCTCTGTCCATGAGATTTTCCAGGAGAAAGTACTGGAGTGAGTTGCCATATCCTTCTCTGGGGAATCTTCTAGACCTAGGAATTGAACCCAGGTCTCCTGCATTCCAGGAAGACTCTTTACTGTCTGAACCAGTAGGACTTTCCTGGTGGTCAGATGATAAAGAATCTGCCTGCAATGCAGGAGACCCTGATTTGAAAGCAGCATGAGTTTTTGTTTCCTAAATCAGGCCAATTGCTTGTCTCCTGTTCAGAAAGAAGTGTTCCGCTGATTTCATTTAAGTCTGTGAGTCTTTACAGTGAAATTCTAGCAAAGAGAGGAGAGCAGTTAACTACATTATCTTGTCCTTAGCAGAGCACTCAGTTAGATGTTAAAGCTGGGATCAAATTCTCCTCGTGACCTGGTGAATTAATTACCCTAATTACCCTCCAGTGTTCATTTTGTTCCTCTGGTCTTGGGAACATCTACTAAGTGGAGACAGTGGTGGTTTTTCTTATTATCTAAAAGATGTGAATGAGATCAGACCAAAACAATGTGGAAGTTTCATAGGAAAGTGTTTATAAAGTTAAAAGGCATAGTTGGAATGTGATGATGATTATTTATTCGAGTTTAGGTCACTTTAACTCTGTAGCATGAATGCAGGTAACAGAACCCTGGAGCGTTTGCTCAGTTTTTATATGGATAGACTCATTTCTAGAGAATTTTCTGTTATTTGTGTCATGTTTTCCCTTGCCCCACTATTTTTTTCTTTTTAAGCTTTTGCTCCACTTTTTGAATTTTCTTTTATTTGCTGGGTCGCTTCAGGTGTGTCTGACTCTTTGTGACCCTGTGGACTGTAGCCTACCAGGGTCCTCTGTTCATAGGATTCTTCAGGCAAGAATCCTGGAGTGGGTTGCCACTTCCTTCTCCTCGGATTCTTGCTAACTCAGGGATCAAACCCGTGTCTCTTATGTCTCTTGCACTGGTAGGCGGGTTCTCTACCCTTGCATGAAAAATTTTTGACTAATAATTTGTTGTTGTTTGTGTATTTTAATGCATGCTATTTTGTGTATTTGCCCTCATTTTACAAATCAATTCTATTGATGACAGTAACTCTAGACTTCTAAATCATAGTGTCAGTAACTGAGTTGTGTCTGACTCTTTGTAACCCTTGTAGACCTGGCTCCTCTGTCCATGAGATTTTCCAGGAGAAAGTACTGGAGTGAGTTGCCATATCCTTCTCTGGGGAATCTTCTAGACCTAGGAATTGAACCCAGGTCTCCTGCATTCCAGGAAGACTCTTTACTGTCTGAACCAGTAGGACTTTCCTGGTGGTCAGATGATAAAGAATCTGCCTGCAATGCAGGAGACCCTGATTTGAAAGCAGCATGAGTTTTTGTTTCCTAAATCAGGCCAATTGCTTGTCTCCTGTTCAGAAAGAAGTGTTCCGCTGATTTCATTTAAGTCTGTGAGTCTTTACAGTGAAATTCTAGCAAAGAGAGGAGAGCAGTTAACCATCAGATGGGAATAGAATAATCCACTGATTTTTAACTCACAGAACAGATTTAACAGTGAAATTATAATATTAAAAAAAAAACTGGAAGCACTGGTAAATTATTTTTCTGGTTGCTTCCCAGCTTGAGATCATTTTTCACAAATTCTCAGGTAGCAAAATTACTCCAGAATGTTAGAACATACTGTTCCCTGGACAGAGAGGCAATATTAATCTAAATTCTAAAAATGATGAGGTGATAGAAGTGGTAGATAGGTCTACCTTTGTTTAAACTCCATTTGTAACTTTCTATAAAAATAAATAAACATGAGTTTATTTCATAAAGTAGTGTAGTTTCCATGTGTTGCTTCTGTAATTGACCTTGTTACCTTTGCTGGTATCACTTAGAGAAATCATCTCATTGTTATTTCCATAGGAATCACTTTTTATGATTATTTTAAAGAAAACCTACCAAATTTTTCATTGAAAAGCATACAGATGTGATTTAGAAATAATTCCTACAGGGGCTTCCCTGGTGGTCCAGTGGGTAAGGACACTGCCTTGTAGTGCAAGGCGCTGGTTCGATCCTGGCCTGGGAAGATCCCATGTGCCGCAGAGCGGCTGGACCGATGTGTCCAACTACCGAGCCGGAGCTCTGGGCGCATGCGCCCAGAGTCAGCGCTTGCGACAACAGAGGCCACCGCGATGGGAGGCCCACACGGGCCAAAGAACAAAGATGGATGAAACTAGACAAATGAAAGACCAGTGGAAGTGTCCCACCCACCCTCCCTCCCCACCCTGCCAAAATAAATAAATAAATAAATGTTTAAAAAAGAAATATTTCCTACAGAAACAATAATGGGGTGATTTATCACTCTAAGGGTATCACCAAATTTATGAGATAAATTTTTAAGTACACTAAAAATCCTAGTAATTAGTTTGTGGAAAAGATCTGCCTGCAATGCAGGAGACCCTGATTTGAAAGCAGCTATTTGAATCAGGCCAATTGCTTGTCTCCTGTTCAGAAAGAAGTGTTCCGCTGATTTCATTTAAGTCTGTGAGTCTTTACAGTGAAATTCTAGCAAAGAGAGGAGAGCAGTTAACCATCAGATGGGAATAGAATAATCCACTGATTTTTAACTCACAGAACAGATTTAACAGTGAAATTATAATATTAAAAAAAAAACTGGAAGCACTGGTAAATTATTTTTCTGGTTGCTTCCCAGCTTGAGATCATTTTTCACAAATTCTCAGGTAGCAAAATTACTCCAGAATGTTAGAACATACTGTTCCCTGGACAGAGAGGCAATATTAATCTAAATTCTAAAAATGATGAGGTGATAGAAGTGGTAGATAGGTCTACCTTTGTTTAAACTCCATTTGTAACTTTCTATAAAAATAAATAAACATGAGTTTATTTCATAAAGTAGTGTAGTTTCCATGTGTTGCTTCTGTAATTGACCTTGTTACCTTTGCTGGTATCACTTAGAGAAATCATCTCATTGTTATTTCCATAGGAATCACTTTTTATGATTATTTTAAAGAAAACCTACCAAATTTTTCATTGAAAAGCATACAGATGTGATTTAGAAATAATTCCTACAGGGGCTACCCTGGTGGTCCAGTGGGTAAGGACACTGCCTTGTAGTGCGAGGGGTGCCAGTTCGATTCCTGGCCTGGAAAGATCCCACGTGTTGCAGAGCAGCTGGACTGATGTGTCTAACTACCGAGCCGGAGCTCTGGAGCGCATGCGCCCAGAGTCAGCGCTTTGCGACAACAGAGGCCACCGCGATGGGAGGCCCACACGGGCCAAAGAACAAAGATGGATGAAACTAGACAAATGAAAGACCAGTGGAAGTGGCCCGCCCACACCCCGCCCTCCCCACCCTGCCAAAATAAATAAATAAATAAATGTTTAAAAAAGAAATATTTCCTACAGAAACAATAATGGGGTGATTTATCACTCTAAGGGTATCACCAAATCTATGAGATAAATTTTTAAGTACACTAAAAATCCTAGTAATTAGTTTGTTGCTGTGTTTGCTCAGTCGCTTAGTCATGTCCAATTCTTTACAACCCCATGGACTGTAGCCGGCCAGGCTCCTCTGTCCATGGGATTTCAGCAAGAATACTGGAGTGGGCTGCCATTTTCTCCTACTCTGGGGATTTTCTTGACCCAGGGACTGAACCCGAGGCTCCCAGACTGCAGGCCTACTCTTTACTGCTGAGCCCCTTTAGATTCCCCTAGTTGGGTGTGTTCATGCTATATCACTTCAGTCATGTCTGACTGTGACCACATGGGCTGTAACCTGCCAGACTCCTCCCCATGGGATTCTCTGGGCTGGAGTGGGTTGCTGTGCCCTCCTCCAGGGATCTTTCCAACTCAGGGATTGAACCTATGTCTCTAACGTCTCCTGCATTGGCAGGCAGGTTCTTTACCAGTAGTGCCACTTGGGAAGCCCAAGCCCCTAGTTACTAGTTGCTAACTGATGCCAAACTCGACATGTGAATCCACACTCAGAGAGTTCGCCTGATAGTGACTACAACGGAACCACTGTTTTCCTCAATGAACCTCAATTAAAAGGAAAACATACCTTTAAAAAAGAATTTTTTAGGTCGTCCTATTCTATCTCCTCCTCCCTCTTGGCAGAAATGGGCATTCAGAAGGAGAGAGTCTATGGATGCTGCCTGTCTCATCTTGCTTATTTTTCAAAATGTGCTCAAAGTACATTTTTTCATATATGGAAAATTAAGCAACATACTTAAACTGATGAAAGTTCATCAGAAATTAGTGATAATTGGGGCACTAAAAGTAAAGGCACCTCTATAAATATAACATGAATACTGCCTGAAGATGAATCAATTGATCACTCGAAGGTTAAAGGATTATAGTATATAAAATTCTGAAAACGAAACAAAGCACCTTAGGTACGCGGGTGTGGAGTTAAGCGTATGGTGTGGGGCTGCCCTGCTTAGCAGTGAAGAAGAGGCCTGCAGTGCAGGAGGTGCAGGTTCAGCCTCCTAGAGGAGGGCATGAACGCCCGGGTGGTGAGGGGAGGCTGCTACGGATGGGCATAAATTTTAAGTACACTAAAAATCCTAGTAATTAGTTTGTTGCTGTGTTTGCTCAGTCGCTTAGTCATGTCCAATTCTTTACAACCCCATGGACTGTAGCCGGCCAGGCTCCTCTGTCCATGGGATTTCACAAGAATACTGGAGTGGGCTGCCATTTTCTCCTACTCTGGGGATTTTCTTGACCCAGGGACTGAACCCGAGGCTCCCAGACTGCAGGCCTACTCTTTACTGCTGAGCCCCTTTAGATTCCCCTAGTTGGGTGTGTTCATGCTATATCACTTCAGTCATGTCTGACTGTGACCACATGGGCTGTAACCTGCCAGACTCCTCCCCATGGGATTCTCTGGGCTGGAGTGGGTTGCTGTGCCCTCCTCCAGGGATCTTTCCAACTCAGGGATTGAACCTATGTCTCTAACGTCTCCTGCATTGGCAGGCAGGTTCTTTACCAGTAGTGCCACCTGGGAAGCCCAAGCCCCTAGTTACTAGTTGCTAACTGATGCCAAACTCGACATGTGAATCCACACTCAGAGAGTTCGCCTGATAGTGACTACAACGGAACCACTGTTTTCCTCAATGAACCTCAATTAAAAGGAAAACATACCTTTAAAAAAGAATTTTTTAGGTCGTCCTATTCTATCTCCTCCTCCCTCTTGGCAGAAATGGGCATTCAGAAGGAGAGAGTCTATGGATGCTGCCTGTCTCATCTTGCTTATTTTTCAAAATGTGCTCAAAGTACATTTTTTCATATATGGAAAATTAAGCAACATACTTAAACTGATGAAAGTTCATCAGAAATTAGTGATAATTGGGGCACTAAAAGTAAAGGCACCTCTATAAATATAACATGAATACTGCCTGAAGATGAATCAATTGATCACTCGAAGGTTAAAGGATTATAGTATATAAAATTCTGAAAACGAAACAAAGCACCTTAGGTACGCGGGTGTGGAGTTAAGCGTATGGTGTGGGGCTGCCCTGCTTAGCAGTGAAGAAGAGGCCTGCAGTGCAGGAGGTGCAGGTTCAGCCTCCTAGAGGAGGGCATGGCAACCCACTCAGTATTTTCCTATACACAGAGGAGCCTGGCAGGCTGCCGTCCATGGGGTTGCAAAGAGTCGAACATGACTTAACAACAAAAAACTAGTATGTCTTGTCAAAAAAGGGAAGAAATCATGCAGTTAAATTGGTAGTATGTCTGTTAGGACACGAGTATATCTCATCATCCAGGAAACAAGGTGCAGAAATCTGGGTGTCAGCAGTCTGTGCACCAGGACCGTGGGGGCAGTCCTTGTGGCCACAGGTCCCATGTCCACTTCCAGGCTTTGTCTTAGGTGAACGGGCTCGCTCTCCCTTTACTGCTGCTCCTGCTCTAGTTAAAGCTCTTCCCCATCGATTGATTGCATTTCACTGTCTCCTTCCAGTTCATGCAGCCTTTCTTTTGAAAAGTAGGAGGTTCCACAAACTACAGAAACCATCTGACAGCTGGGTCGACCTCCTGTAAGGGACATCAGCACCTACTAAATACAGAACACACAATAGGTTACTATAAAAGTGTTTATGATGCTAGAAATGGGACTCCTTATAAGTTCAGTTTATTATTTTCAGATTTAATATGTTCTATTATTTTCCCAGTCTCAATAACCATCTGGAGTATTCTGTACTGAGATGTATAGTTTTGAATAGTATTATTTGCTCTGCTTTCCTTAAATTACTTAAAAGTGATATCATAGAGGCAGTAAATTATTAGAAGAATATGGTTTTTTACACTTAAAAATAGTGTTATATATAATCTGTATATATTTATAGAAAAATAGTGTTATATATGTTATCTATATAAATTGTTCATAATTCATAGGAACTTGAAATTCACTTATGTATTTCCCATATTCAGTTTGTAATTTATAGGAACAATTCATTTATGAATTTCCATATTTTCTTCATGATATTGTTGTTTAGTTGCTAATTTGTGTTTGAATCTGTGACCCCGTGGACTGTAGCTCACCAGGCTTCTCTGTCCGTGGGATTCCCCAGGCAAGAATGCTGGAGTGGGTTCCCATTACCTTCTCCAGGGGATCTTCCTGCCCCAGGGGTTGAACCTGTGGTTCCTGTCTTGGCAGGTGTACTCTTTATCACTGAGCCACCAGGGAAGCCCTCCTTCACTCATACAGCCAACAAATATACCAAGAGTTTGTTAGACATGACTGCAGATTCTGAGGCTCTCACAGGCATCAGAACGGACAAAGTCTACCCTTTTGGAGCTGAAATTCTCTTGGAGAAGATGGAAACCCTGCCAATGCATGTGTCACAAAGTCTCAGTGCTGATACATGCAAAGGAGGAAAATGAAGCAAAACATGAAGAGGGGCTAGCTGACAGCAGTAGTAATAATGGGCAACATCTATTGATTTGTTCTAAATTCTACATATGCTGACTCATTTTATGCTCTAACAATGTTAGGAGGCACCCAGCTTTATAATTATGATTTCATAGTCTTAGAGTTTAAGAAGCTAAGAGAGTAAGTTCAGGAACTTGCCCAGTTGGCACAGCCAGGCAGCACTTAAGCCCAGGGTGTTCAAACCTCCAGTTTTTTTTTTTTAAAATTTTTTTATTTATTTTATTTTTGGGCGGGGTCGGGTTAGGGAGGGAGGGAGCGGGGGCCCCTTCTGTTGGTCTTTCATTTCTATTTTCATCCGTCTTTGTTCTTTGGCCCGAGTGGGCCTACCGTTTATTATTCAATGGGTATTCTGTACTGAGATGTATAGTTTTGAATAGTATTATTTGCTCTGCTTTCCTTAAATTACTTAAAAGTGATATCATAGAGGCAGTAAATTATTAGAAGAATATGGTTTTTACACTTAAAAATAGTGTTATATATAATCTGTATATATTTATAGAAAAATAGTGTTATATATGTTATCTATATAAATTGTTCATAATTCATAGGAACTTGAAATTCACTTATGTATTTCCCATATTCAGTTTGTAATTTATAGGAACAATTCATTTATGAATTTCCATATTTTCTTCATGATATTGTTGTTTAGTTGCTAATTTGTGTTTGAATCTGTGACCCCGTGGACTGTAGCTCACCAGGCTTCTCTGTCCGTGGGATTCCCCAGGCAAGAATGCTGGAGTGGGTTCCCATTCCCTTCTCCAGGGGATCTTCCTGCCCCAGGGGTTGAACCTGTGGTTCCTGTCTTGGCAGGTGTACTCTTTATCACTGAGCCACCAGGGAAGCCCTCCTTCACTCATACAGCCAACAAATATACCAAGAGTTTGTTAGACATGACTGCAGATTCTGAGGCTCTCACAGGCATCAGAACGGACAAAGTCTACCCTTTTGGAGCTGAAATTCTCTTGGAGAAGATGGAAACCCTGCCAATGCATGTGTCACAAAGTCTCAGTGCTGATACATGCAAAGGAGGAAAATGAAGCAAAACATGAAGAGGGGCTAGCTGACAGCAGTAGTAATAATGGGCAACATCTATTGATTTGTTCTAAATTCTACATATGCTGACTCATTTTATGCTCTAACAATGTTAGGAGGCACCCAGCTTTATAATTATGATTTCATAGTCTTAGAGTTTAAGAAGCTAAGAGAGTAAGTTCAGGAACTTGCCCAGTTGGCACAGCCAGGCAGCACTTAAGCCCAGGGTGTTCAAACCTCCAGTTTTTTTTTTTAAATTTATTTATTTATTTTATTTTGGGCGGGGTCGGGTTAGGGAGGGAGGGAGCGGCGGGCCACTTCTGTTGGTCTTTCATTTCTCTATTTTCATCCGTCTTTGTTCTTTGGCCCGAGTGGGCCTACCGTTGTGGTGGCGTCTGCTGTCACAGAGCACCGACTCTGGGCGCATGCGCTCCAGAGCTCCGGCTCGGTGATTGGACACATCGTCCAGCGCCCGCTGCACGTGGGATCTTCCCAGGCCAGGGATCGAACCGGCGCCTTGCACTGCAAGGCGGTGTCCTTACCCACTGGACCACCAGGGGAAGCCCAAGCCTCCAGTTTTTGAGGGATGGTTGGGCTGGGCCTTTCCTGCTCATTGCAGCTTTTCTCCAGTTGTGGTCAGCAGAGGCTACTCTTCGCTGTGGTGTGTGGGTTTCTCTTTGAGGCAGCTTCTCTCTCTCACAGTGCTGCTCAGGCTCCACAGTTCACAGGCTTCAGTAGACTCTTGCATACTGGCTTGGTCGTTGCAGACTCTAGAGCGTGGGCTCCATAGTTGTGGCACATGAGGTTAGTTACTCTGTGCCATGTGGGACCTTCCCAGACAAGGGATGAACCTTGCATTGGCTGGCGAATTCTTAACCACTGAACCACTAGGGAAATTTCAAGTCTCCAATTTTTGTTTAAAATTATTTCAATTACAGGAACATGGAAGAAATAGTATGATAAACACAGATATACCTTCATCTAGATTTACTAGTTGTTAATGTTTTCCCATATTTTCTTTCTCTCTTGTATAATCTATATTTTGTTGAATCATTTTGTAAATTGTATAAATGTTTATTAAAACTTGAATTTCTTCTTTAAATACACAAATGTACACTTTTTAAGAACAAGGACATTCTCTTAGATAGTATGACATAATTATCCTGTTCAATAAATTTAATAGTAATATTACACTATTATGTAAAATGTTTTCAGACTCTTTAGTTGTAACTCCTAGTTATTATTGTCTACTGCCTCTATTGTCCTTTTTTCCATTTTAGTACTCAATTATAATTAGATTCTATGATTATACTGCAAAGGGCCTTCGTATTCATATTATTCTCATAACCATCCTGATTTATAAATGAAGACAGAGTCTCAGAAAACAGCATTTTCTGAAAAACATTTTCCTTCACAACCATTTTTCCTCATGATGCAGATTAGGCCAGACTTGAAGGAAAGTATAAAACCAAACTAGTGATGAAATGTCATCCCGTCAGAACAAGTGTGAGTCAGGATGTCAGCCTTAAGAAAGTCCAACCACCATAAATCAAAGCAAAATCTTCTCTGACCCACCAACTAAAATAGCAGAACTGAAAAGAAAAATGAACATATGGGACCTTATGAAACTTAAAAGCTTTTGTACAGCAAAAGAAATTACAAAAAAGTTCAACAGACACCCCACAGAGTGGGAGAAAATCATAGCAAATGAAACAACAGACAAAGAATTAATCTCCAAAATCTACAAGCAACTCAGACAACTCAGCACAGGAAAAAGAGCAGCCCAATCAAAAAATGGGAAAAAGATCTAAAGAGACGCCTCTCCAAAGAGGACATACAAATGGCCCAAAAATACATGAAACGATGCTCAACCTCGCTTATTATCAGAGAAATGCAAATTAAAACCACAATGAGATACCACCTCACACCTGTCAGAATGGCCATCATCAACAAATCGACAGACAACAAATGCTGGAGAGGGTGTGGAGAAAAGGGAACCCTCTTGCATTGCTGGTGGGAATGTAAATTAGTACAACCTCTATGGAAGACAATATGGAGATTCCTTAAAAAACTAAAAATAGAAGCACCCTATGACCCAGCAATCCCACTATTAGGCCTATATCCTGATGAAATCAAAAATGAAAGAGGCACCTGTACCCCAATGTTCATTGCAGCTCTCTATGCAATAGCCAGAACATGGAAGCAACCTAGATGTCCATCGACAAATGAATGGATCCAGAAGCTCTGGTACATATATACAATGGAATACTACTCAGCTGTTAAAAGAAATGCAGAAGACTCAGTCCTAATGAGGTGGCTGGCTCTAGAACCTATCATAAAAAGTGAAGTAAGTCAAAAAGAGAAAGACAAGTATAGTATACTAACTCATATATATGGGATCTAGTAAGATTGTCATGATAACACACGCAGTGAACTCATGAAAAAACAGAGAATAGACATAAAGACATGGTGGAGACCGTACAGTGGGAGGGAGTAACATGGAAACCTATACGGTCATGTGTAGAAAAGATAGCTATTGTCATTGTGCTAGGGGAATAGGAGTACCTACAACCACTTGGAGCGATGGTCTGGAGGGATGGGAGGGGGGAACTGGGTGGGGAGGGTCAAGGGATATGCATATGAATGATCTGGGAACATACATGTACAAAAATAAATAATAAATAAATAAATAAATAAATAAATAAAAAGAAAGTCCAACCACTTACACTGCAGTCCAGATCTTTCCTCTGGATTTTGTACACCTTTCATGCCAACACTAAGCACCAGTACCATGTTTAATCCTAACTTAGAATTCTGCTTTCTCGGGATTGGACTCCATCAGGAGCACAGTGCATGGTCGCATTCATAGACGTGCTCCGCATTTAAGATGTCATGAGATACTACTCCCTCACCCTTGGTGTGTTGTTATTAGACACTGCAATGTGCTGGATAACTGATTGGCCATCACAGTGAGAGGTAATTCTTGGACAGATTGATAGGAAGACCACTGAAGGAGGGGAGGAAGGGGAACAAATACTTTTTAGCCTACATGCCTTCACCTTGGTTGCCACGGCAACAGTCTGTTTTGCCTAAGACTTTAAGTCCAAGGGTTAATGATTATAACAACAGTGTATCTTGCTTGAGGGTGTGTTTATTCTTCTTAACAGGACCCAGTTCCTTCTGGCTGATTTTGTACCTATGTTATCTCAAGAGAGGGTTGTCCTTTACAACCCTGAGATATTCTTTTGATCTGTTATTAATACGCAACTGAACAAGTACATAATGTTCTGCCTAAACTAGAAAGGGGGCGCTCTTTCTGCCCCTTTGATTCCTGTGTCAGAAACTTTCTCTGTCCCTTTTTCCTTTAATAAAATTTTTGCTGCACGAAGCTCTGAGTGACTGAAGCTGCATCTTTTGGTCCCAGAGTGAAATTTTCTCCTTCTGAAATCACAAATCCAATACTGTTCACTGTAAGCTACCAACTCATCAGTCTGTTGGTCTATTTAATTTGAAGTGCATTTCTTCTTTGCTCTTTAACTTCAAGTGTAGCCTGAGTTTAGTTCTTGCTTTATAATATTTTCCCAAAATAAATATTTTTGAACTGACCCTACCACCAAATGTTCTTTGAGATTGTCTTTGGCAGTTTGTTTTTCCTACTGTTTATAAGTATACTTTTATAAATATAGGCTAGTATAAACATCACCTGTATCCATATTCTGGGGAAATAAGATGTCATGTCTTATTTTTGTGAGTTTTAATTTACTGGAAGACATTTGTGACACTAAGGAAAATCCACTTGATTTGCTCACTATTTATAGAATTAAACTTGGAAAAGAACCATCACCAGAATAAGCTCCAGGATTACTAATGTATAAGGTGCAGTTTACCAGTGTTTGAACTTCCGTGGTTTAAATTTTTGCAAAATGGTAAAATGCTGATAAGATTATATCTTCTGAGAACAAGACTCTCTTTAAAGATTTGTTAATTTTTTTTTGAATGTACCAACTCATATGCAAAATGAACTTTGGGAAACCTGACTCAACCATAAAGATCCTTTTAAGTTTTTGTTTAAACCACATTGGGAGACATAGCTTCACTTTTGGAGAGAATTCCTTAACTAATCTCTAGGTTCGGGTTTCTGGTGGATGTCATGTGGCCAGGATTGGGGTTACTGAGATCATTCTGTCAAGAGTTGATTCCATCTTCCTCAGTGAATGCTCATTGGAGGTAGCTCTCAGCATCACCTGGCTGTACATACAAGATAGATAAGACATCTTAGGACATCAAAGCTCTACTGTCTAAGAGGCTTGACTACCTCAGTAGCAGTGTTTTAGGTAAAATTTTATTCTTTCTGTGTCCACAGGTACAGCTAAAGAAGCCATCGAAAGTCTTCCTGGTAAAATGAATATGAAATTAGCAGAATCCGGATTGAACTTGAGTGTTGGACAGAGACAGCTGGTGTGCCTTGCCAGGGTTATTCTTAGAGCAAATCATATACTGGTTATTGACAAAGCCACATCACATGTGGATCCAAGGTATGGAACCGAGGCCCAGGAAACTGTGAATCTGACTTGTAAATGTGGGAAATGGGAAATATTTAGTGATGCTTAGAGATGTTTCTAAGTGCTCTCTTGGCCCCACAGATATCTCTTGATACCATTAATTCCAGAAAATGAAGAAACCAAGACATGTTATATGGTGTTAATATTGTTATGAGGCATCCTAAGAGAGCTAGACTCCTAAATCCAGCTCCTGCAAATGTCTAGCAATTTTGAGAGATTATTTTCCATTGTTTTATGAAGCACAGTAAATTTCTAAATAGACATTTTATACTTAGTTTTGTAGGATCAAGATTATAGGGCTTCCCCTGGTGGTCCAGTGGGTAAGGACACCGCCTTGCAGCGGAAGGGGTGCCGGTTCGATCCGTGGCCTGGGAAGATCCCCCATGCCACGGAGCAGCTGGACCTGTGTATCCAACTTCTGAGCCAGAGCTCTGGAGCACGTGCGCCGAGAGCTGGTGCTCTGCAGTGAGAAAGGCCACTGCAATGGGAGGCCCACACAGGCCAAAGAATAAAGATGGATGACAATAAATTAATGAAAGACCGATAGAAATGGCCAAAAAAAAAAAAAATGTTAAACAAAACGAGAGATCATATGGGAAAGTGTGGACTTTTAAAAGCATTATAAAAATATATGATATTTTTGAGTCTCAAGTCTGCTTTTCCTATCTTACTGAACTAAATCATCTTCTCTGATTGTAGGACTGATGTGTTAATCCAAAAAAAATACGTGAGAAATTTTTCCAGTACACTATAGTGACTGTCACACACAGATTGAGCAGTGTCCTTGACTGTGAGTGGATAATGGTAAGACCCTCACCGTTTTAGTTGTTTGCACCTATGTTCAATTTTTCAGCTTATCCTTCCTTGTAAAACTTGATAGGGACCTCTATAATTTAATTTTCTTTTGGTTTCTCGTCTCATTCTTGAAAATTAGTTCTCTTAATTATATGTACTTTCAGTATGCACTATTAAATAATATATTCAATAATCTTATATTTCCACATTAAAAGTTTATTTGAATTGTCATTTTTTCAGATGGCCAACCATGAAAATATTCCAAACCCAAGTTAGCTCCATGCTTCAAGGAGGTAGAGCACAGCATTTTCACTGTGTCACAGTTGTTTCAGTACTTTTGGAGTTTCCAGATTGCTAGATGTTTCTAAGTGCTCTCTTGGCCCCACAGATATCTCTTGATACCATTAATTCCAGAAAATGAAGAAACCAAGACATGTTATATGGTGTTAATATTGTTATGAGGCATCCTAAGAGAGCTAGACTCCTAAATCCAGCTCCTGCAAATGTCTAGCAATTTTGAGAGATTATTTTCCATTGTTTTATGAAGCACAGTAAATTTCTAAATAGACATTTTATACTTAGTTTTGTAGGATCAAGATTATAGGGCTTCCCTGGTGGCCCAGTGGGTAAGACACTGCCTTGCGTGCAAGGGACACCGGTTCGATCCTTGGCCTGGGAAGATCCCCCATGCCACGGAGCAGCTGGACCTGTGTATCCAACTTCTGAGCCAGCGCTCTGAAGTGCATGTGCCCAGAGCTGGTGCTCTGCAGTGAGAAAGGCCACTGCAATGGGAGGCCCACACAGGCCAAAGAATATAGATGGATGAAAATAAATAAATAAAAACCAATAGAAGTGGCCAAAAAAAAAACAAAAATGTTAAACAAAACGAGAGATCATATGGGAAAGTGTGGACTTTTAAAAGCATTATAAAAATATATGATATTTTTGAGTCTCAAGTCTGCTTTTCCTATCTTACTGAACTAAATCATCTTCTCTGATTGTAGGACTGATGTGTTAATCCAAAAAAAATACGTGAGAAATTTTTCCAGTACACTATAGTGACTGTCACACACAGATTGAGCAGTGTCCTTGACTGTGATTGGATAACGGTAAGACCTTCACCATTTCAGTTATTTCCATTTATGTTCAGTTTTTTCAGCTCATCCTTCCTTGTAAAACTTGATAGGAGCCTCCAGTAATTTAATTTTTGCTTAGTTTCTCCTCTCATTCCTGAAAATTTACTCAAGTACTTAACTATACTTTCAGTATGCACTATTAAATAATATATTCAATAATCTTATATTTCCACATTAAAAGTTTATTTGAATTGTCATTTTTTCAGATGGCCAACCATGAAAATATTCTAATCCCAAGGTGTAGCTCCATGCTTCAAGGAGGTAGAGCACAGCCATTTTCACTGTGTCACAGTTGTTTCAGTACTTTTGGATTCCTTAATCAAAAATTATCTTCTCATTTAGATTTCCAAGAGGTTGCTAGATAAGGTTGCTTTCAGAGGGGAGTCCATTGAGAAGAAACTGCCTCATGAGGAAAGCAGTATTTCAACTGAAAGGATTTAATATAGAAAATTTGCTACATAAGAATTCCTGCTTGTGCTTGATCATTAATTCATGACTTTGTGATCTCATGGGCTAAGCCCACCAGGCTCTTCTGTCCATGGAGTTCTCGAGACAGGAATACTGGAATGGGTTGCCATTTCCTATCTGCATCTCCTGCATTGGCAAGTGGATTCTTTACCGTTGGGTCACTAGGGAGGCCTATAAGAATTGCAGGGCTAGAAAAAAGAAAGGAAACACCGGGATGGTGACTTTAGGAAGCACCTAACATGTCCTAGAAAAGTTCTTCAGACTAAAGAACTCAGAAGAGTTGGTGCTGAAGCTTCCAAGGAGCGGTCACTGCCCAGTGATTGATCATGCTTGTGAGGGAGCATGAGGGGCTGGTTCTGCATGGCCTAATAGAGGGTGGGAGTTGGAGTCAGGTCTCACTGCTTAGGTGAGGCTGCACTAGTAGCAGAATCAGGTAGAACATTAGCTCTGGTTCCCACTTTCAGTCTCCCTCTAGTGCCCCATACCGCCAGAGCCTCATAAAAGCCATCAGCCAGAGTCCCTGAAATGCGACTTGCAAAGACCCAGTCTCCTCATCAGAGATGAGAGTTTGGAAATAAAGGTGAATCAGGGCTGAAAGACTGTAAATAAACCACCAACTAGTCTCTTACACGGTAGCTCTGATCTCTGGATATCTGTCTAGTATCTTCCTTCCAGGTTTGATTGGCTCTTTCCTCCTTGGTGATTTAATACTTTCTTCCTTAGCTTTATTACCTCCTTTCCTCCCTCTGTTCCTTTTCTTCCTCATTTTCATTGTGTCTCTTTCTTTTTCCCTGCTAAGTTTATAGTTATTTTCATTTAGGGACTGGGTGACATTCCAAGATTGCAGGACAGTGACTCTTAAATTTTAGAAATGTTTTGCATCAGGTATTTTTAGTCCTCATTTTGCATTCTTAAATGCTATTTGTCAAAGTAAACTTTTATTTACAGGCTTTACCCATCACTTTGTTATCTCGCCTCAGCATTGTATTGTGAAGACTGTCCCCAAAGCACCCTTCTTTCATAATAAATGAATGATGCTGTGAAATTTATTTGTTTCAAGTCCTCTGCCAGGTTTTAGATGCAGTAGCAGCAAGCTGGCTTGATCGCCAGCTCAATTAGGGTCTGTTCAAATAAATTCTTTACTCCCAAGTGTACCCTTCAGATTTATTTTTGATTTCTGGTGTTTTAGCATTTTGCTTCCCAGGTGGTGCTGTGGTGAAGAACCTGCCTGCTGATGCCAGAGACCTAGAGATGCGGGTTCGGGCCCTGGGTGGAAATCCCTTGGAGGAGGTGTTGCAGCCCACTCCAGGATTCCTGCCGGAGAATCCCATGGGCAGAGCCTGGTGGGCTAATTCATGGGGTCTCAAATTTTGTTTTTTGGCGTAGTCTGGTTCAGGGGGTCTGCACAGTGAGATCATGCATGCTGCAGAGCAGGCTGGTTCTGTGGCCAATAGATGGGAGTTGGAGTCAGGTCTCTGCTTAGGTGAGGCTGCACTTGCAGAATCAGGTAGAACATTAGCTCTGGTTCCCACTTTCAGTCTCCTCTAGTGCCCCATACGCCAGAGCCTCATAAAAGCCATCAGCCAGAGTGCTGAAATGCGACTTGCAAAGACCCAGTCTCCTCATCAGAGATGAGAGTTTGGAAATAAAGGTGAATCAGGGCTGAAAGACTGTAAATAAACACCAACTAGTCTCTTACACAGCTCTGATCTCTGGATATCTGTCTAGTATCTTCCTTCCAGGTTTGATTGGCTCTTTCCTCCTTGGTGATTTAATACTTTCTTCCTTAGCTTTATTCCCTTTCCTTCCTCCCTCTGTTCCTTTTCTTCCTCATTTTCATTGTCTCTTTCTTCTTTCCCTGCTAAGTTTATATGTTATTTTCTTGAGGGACTGGGTGACATTCCGAGATTGCAGGACAGTGACTCTTAAATCTTAGAAATGTTTTGCATCAGGTATTTTTCAGTCCTTCATTTTGCATTCTTAAATCCTGTTTGGAAAAGTAACCTTTTATTTACAGGTTTTACCTATCACTGAAGACTGTCCCCAAAGCACCCTTCTTTCATAATACATAAAGTGATGCTGTGAAATTTATTTGTTTCAAGTCCTTTGCCAGGTTTTAGATGCAGTAGCAGCAAGCTGGCTTGATCTCCAGGTCAATTAGGGTCTGTTCAAATAAATTCTTTACTCCCAAGTGTACCCTTCAGATTTATTTTTGATTTCTGGTATTTTAGCATTTTGCTTCCCAGGTGGTGCTGGGTGAAGAACCTGCCTGCTGATGCCAGAGACCTAAGAGATGCGGGTTCGTTCCCTGGGTTGGAAAAATCCCTTGGAGGAGGTGGCAGCCCACTCCAGGATTCTTGCCTGGAGAATCCCATGGACAGAGGAGCCTGGTGGGCTACAGTTCATGGGATTTCAAAGCGTTTGCATGAGTGGTAGAGACTCCTTTATTGTCTAATTCTTAGAAATACTGTCACTTTAGGATGTGTCGTTGGTTAAAGAAACTGAAGAAGGAGAGCATATGGAGGGCATGTCAGCTGGTCAGTTCTAAGCCTAATCCCTCAGCACATGATCTGCAGATGTGACCCTCTGTATCCCCTGAACCAGACACCTCTGAGGCTGTTATCAGAAGAGGTTCATTTGTTTAATACTTTACTTACAGATATCTCTGGTAAATTTTTATAACGTCAAAAATTTCTCTCTTGATCAGTGTCTATGAACAGGCCTCTAAAGTAGTTTTATGAAGCAAGGTACAGCTGGGCCCCTTCCCACCTTCCTAGTTTTGTCCCACTCTGCTCTCCCTCCTTCCTTTACAGCTAAAACCATGTTGATGGCCTTTAGTTCTCCAAATGCAGTGTTTACTCTGTCCACTGTCATGCTCTCTCTCTGCTGTTGGTAGCTGAGACTCAGGTGCCTGCAGTGGGAATGGCTAGATGGTTGGATTTGGGGTAGATGACAAAGTGGAGCCAAGTGGTGAATTGAATGAGGGATCTGAGGTGAGAGAGAGGAGTCGATGCTGGTCTGTGGGTGGAGACTGAGAATCAGGGTGAGTGCAGAAGATGGAGAGAGAGAGGAAGTGCAAGGGTTCTTTTGGAGCCTGTCATATTGTGATTACTGACCTTGTTTCTGTGGATGGACCTTGCCTTTCACTGTGGAACTGCCCTTCCCACTCCTGTGTTAGGAAACCTTCGGTTTAGAGCTCCCTGATTGAGGTCCTGGGGAGGTCCACCAGGAGATGTGAACGTGGCCACTTTCTTACATCCTGGTCTGAACTAGTTGTAGTTATTGACTCCTTTGGTAGGAATGCCAGGATTGAACCTCAGGGGAACAGGAGACATTCATCCCCCAGCTTCAGAGTTGGGAAACTGTGCTCCAGCCACCCCAGATATAAGCCTTGTATTTTGTTCTAGAGCTTCTGATTACCAGTTGGTTGTCCATTCAGCAAAACCATCACGAATAATGTTCTTGCTCAAATCTTTGATCTTTGAGGCAATCTTATTTTTATTGGTTGCTTTAGAAATACACATATACCTTATTTTCTTGCACTTCCCAAATACTGCATTTTTTACAAATTAAAGGTTTATGACAATCCTATGTTGAGCAAGCCTATGGACACTATTTTTTCAACAGTATTTGCTCATCTTGTGTCTCTGTGTCACCATTTGATAATTATCACAATATATCAAACATTTTCACTATCATTAGATTTGCTTTGGAAATATATATATATATATCATATATATCACCACACATATATATATATATTACCATATATATATATTTTAATTAGAGCATAATTACTTTACAATGTTGTGTTGATTTCTGGCATACAACAGCATGAATCCAGCCATAAGTATGTATGAATTCGCTCCCTTTTGAACCTTCCTCCCACCTCCCTCCCCATCTCACCTCTGTAGGATGTCACATAGCACTGACTTTGGGTTTCCTGGGAAATACAGCGAACTCCCACTGGCTGTTTTGCATATGGTACTGTATATGTTTAAATGCTATTCTCTCATATCATCCAGCCCTCTCCTTCCTCCACTGTGTTGAAAATGTCTGTGTCTCCTTTGGTGAGCTGCAAGTGTGATTGTCAGTACTGTCTTTGTAGATTCCATATGTATGCCTTAATATATTTGTCTTTCTCTTTCTCACTTGCTTCACTGTAATACACTCTAAGTTCAACTACCTTATTAGAACTGACTCAAATGTGTTCCCTTTTTACATCTGAGTAATATTCCATTGTGTATATGTACCACGACTGCCTTATCCATTCATCCGTCAGTAGATGTCTAGTTTGTTTCCATATCTTAGCTATTGTAAACAGTGCTGCAGTGAACATTGGTGTACATGTGTCTTTTTCAATTCTGGCTTCCTGAGGGTGTAGGCCCAATAGTGGGATTGATGTGTCATATGGTAGTTTTTCATTGAGTTCGTGAGTTTCTCTGAAACACTGAGGACAAAAGGAGAAAGGGGGTGACAGAAGTTGAGATGATTGGATGATATCACTGACTCAATGGACATGAGTTTGACCAAGCTCCAGAAGATACTGAAGGACAGAGAAGTCTGGAATGCTGCAGTTCGTAGAGTCACAAAGAGTTGGACACAACTTGGTGACTGAACAACAACAACAATGGTAACTTTATTCCTACTTTTCTAAGGAACCTCCATTTTGGCTGTATAATTTTGCATTCCAACCAACATTTTAAGAGTGTTCGCTTTTCTCCACACTCACTCCAGCATTTATTGTTTGTACACTTTTTGATGATGGCCATTCTGACTGTTGTGGGGTGATATCTCATTGTAGTTTTTTTTTTTTTTTTTAAAGATTTATTTATTTAAGGGCCACTTCTGTTGGTCCTTCATTTCTATTTTACCATCCGTTGTCTTCTTTGAGCTCCCTTTAGGTGCTCTGCCCACTTTTTGATTGGGTGGTCTTTGCTTTTCTCACATTGAACTGCATGACCTGCATGTATGTTTTGGAGATAAATTGTTTCCAGTAGCTTCATTTGCATTATTTTCATCCAATCTAAGGGTTGCTTTCACTTGCTAAGGTAGGTTTCCTTCATTGTGACCACAGAAAGCCTTTGTAGTGTTTAATTTGCATCCACGAGGTTTGTTTTTTTTGTTTATTGCCATTATTCTGGATGGGCTAATCTTTGAATGATTACTGTTTAGAGTTTCTGCCTATGTTTTCTCATTGAGTTTTTGCTAATTTCTGGTATTACTTTATGATCTTTTATCCATTTTGGGGTTTATTTTTGTGTTATTGCTATTGAGGTGTTCTAATTTCATTCTTTTACTTCATAGTTGGTCTTTACCCAGTACCAATAGTTGAAGAGACTTTTTTCTCCATTTGTATGTATTTGCCTCCTATGTCAAAGATACTTTGCCCATTATCTCTGGGCTTTCTATCTTGTTCCATTGGTCTGTATTTCTTTTCATTTGTCTTTAATATTTTGATTTATTTATTGTGTATGATGGTCGAGGAAGTTTATATGTTCATTCTTTTACAATCATATTGGTCTTTACATCACCAATTGTGAAACTATTTTTCTCCATCTATGATATCTTTGGCCTCGTTTGCATGATAAGTTGCACTTGAATGTAGATTTACTTCTGGGCTTTCTATCTTGCTTCCAATCCGGCTGGTAATTTCCAGTTTTGTCCAGTCCTAACTGTCTTCCGATAACTGTAGTCTTTAGTTTCATAGGGTCTTAATGCTCAGGAAGATTTATTTCCAGTTCTGTCTTAGTTGTTATAGAAGATTTATTCAATTCCATTTTTTTTCAGATTGCTTTGGATATTGGGGGTCTTTTACATTTCCACACAAATTGTGAAACTATTTTTTTCTAGTTCTATGAAAAGTGCTGTTGGTAGTTTGATGGGAATTGCATTGAATCGATAGATTGCTTTGTGTAGTGTAGTCATTTTTACTATATTGATTCTTCCAATCCAAGGACATGGTATATCTCTCCACCTGTTTGTGTCATCCTTAATTTCTTCCATCTGTGTCTTATAGTTTTATACATATGGGTCTTTTGTCTCTTTAGGTAAATTTATTTCTAAGTATTCTGTTCTTTTTGTTATAATGGTGAATGGGATTGTTTCCTTAATTTCTTTCTGATTTTTCATTGTGTAGGAATTCCAGGGATTCCTGTGAATTAATTTTATATCCTGTGAATTTACCATATTAATTAGTTCCAGTAACTTTCTGGTGGCATCTTTAGGGTTTTCTGTGTAAAGAATCATGCCATCTGCAGACAGTGAGAGTCTTGCTTCTTCATTTCCAATCTGGATTCCTTTTACTTCTTTTTCTCTCTGATTGCTATGGCTAGGACTTGCAAAACTATGCTGAGTAATAAAGGTGAGAGTGGGCACCCGTGTCTTGTTCCTGAATTTAGAGGAGATACTTTCAGTTTTTCACCGTTGAGGATGTTGTTGGCTATGGTCTCATATGGCCTTTATTATGTTGAGGTATGTTCCGTCTATGCCTAATTTTTTTTTTTTTTTAATCATAGATGGGTGTTGAATCTGTTCAAAGGCTTTCTCTGCATCTTTGGATGTTCAGTTTTGTTTCATTTGTTACATATGGTGTTAGCTTTGTTGTATTGACGAGTCCTTATCTCTCAACTGAGACCCTGACTAATGGATCCATGCTGCTCTATGTTTCTGCTGAAGATCTTGCATTAATGGTTTGTATCAGTTATGTGGCCTCAGAATCAGTTTGAGTTTTCTTCCTGCATTTCTAAGGTTTGTCACTGTGTTCATTTCTCTAAGCTTTGTAGAATTACTTGAATCTGGTCCTCTTGTTTGATTTTTTTTAGTTTATTTCTGTTGTGATTCATTCATGTTTTCTGTTTCTTCCTGGTTCAGTGTTTGGAAGGTTATATCTTTCTAAGAATTTGTCCATTTCTTCTAAGTTGTTCACTTCATTGGCATACAGTTTCTCAGAGTCTTCTCTTTTGATCCTTTGTATTTCTGTGCTGTCTGTTGTAATTTCTTCTTTTTCATCTCTAGTTTTATTGATTCGAGTCTTCCCCCTCTTTTTTTTTTTTTAAGATTTATTTATTTATTTATTTTGAGGGTGTGGGGTGGGGAGGGAGGGGAGCAGGCGGACTACTTCTATTGGTCTTTCATTTGTCTATTTTCAGCCGTCTTTGTCCTTTGGCCCGTGTGGGCCTCCCATCGCGGTGGCCTCTGTTGTCGCAGAGGACCGGCTCTGGGCGCATGTACTCCAGAGCTCCGGCCCGGTAATTGGACACATGGGTCCAGCCGCTCCACGGCACGTGGGATCTTCCCAGGCCAGGGATCGAGCCAGCGCCCCTTGCACTGCAAGGCGATGTCCTTACCCACTGGACCACCAGGGAAATCCCATTCTCCCTCTTTTTCTCAATGAGTCTATCTAATGGTTTGTCAATTTTGTTTATATTCTCAAAGAACCTGCTGTTAGTTTTATTGATATTTACTATAGTCTCCTTCATTTCTTTTTCATTTATTTCTGTTCTGATCTTTATGATTTCTTTCCTTCTACTGGCTTTGTTTTTGGTGGTTGCTGCTGTTTTTCTTCTTCTAGTTTCTATAGGAGTAAGAGTAGGCTGTTTATTTGATATCTCTCTTGCTTCTTGAGGTGGGCTTGTATTGCTATAAATGTCTCTTTTAGTATTACTTTTACTGCAGGTTTTGAGTTGTCATATTTTCGTTGTCATTTGTATCTGAGCATATTTTGATTTCCTTTCTGATTTCTTCAGTGATCAATTGTTTGCTCAGAAGCATATTGTTTAGCCTCTAGGTTTTTTTTTTTTTTTTTCTATAGTTGATACCTAATCTTCTAGCATTGTGATCAGAAAAGATGCTTGATGTGATTTCAGTTTTTTAAAATTTACCAAGGCTTTTGGTCCTTGATGTGATCTATCCTGGAGAATATTCCATCTGCACTTGAGAGAAAAGACAAAGCCTACTGTTTCTGGATGAAATGCCCTGTAGATATCAGTTAGGCGCAACTGCTCCATTGTATTGTTTAAAGCTTTTATTTCTTTATTAATTTTGGATGATCTGTCCATTGGTGTGAATGATTATTTTA
>JAIOJX010000003.1:16230000-16370000 GCA_022376925.1 Tragulus kanchil | reverse complement strand
TCCACTCTGAGAATTTACCAGGGGCTGCGGCCTGGCATCAGCTGACAGAAGGCGTCACAGCTCACCTTTCCTGCTCCCACAGGTCCAGCCACGGCTAAGAGTTCACCAGGTCTGACGGTAAAGGAGAGGCCTTGCAGGGCTGGGGAGTCTAATTCCTGTAAATTAAAATTTATAAAAATGGACCCATTTCAATAAAGTAATACACATTACTTCAGAAAGTAGAGAAAATAACATAATAGTCATTGATATGCTAATATAACCCACAATGATATGCTACTATATTGTCCTTCCTATTTTAAGATACTATGTCCTGGGGGTCTTTTCATCCAATTGTGGGTATCTCTGGGGGTTTGAAAGTGTTAGTTGCCTTTAGCAAGGCTCATTCTTTTGCCAGATTTCCACAAGGACACAGTTCTAAACAACCACTGAATTTTAGTAGCAGAAATGACAAGGGACTTGATTGAAATACAAACTGAATGATGCATACTAGCTTATTAAAATAACGTGCTTAGCAGAGCATTCAGTGTGTGGGAGTGGGGGGATGTCAATCATTTATGTTTTCATCATGACTCTTGGGTTTTTTTTGTTTTTTTTTCCTAGTTGATTCAACAGGTGAGTTGTTACACACTCCTTAGTGGATTCCGACTTCTATGGCCACCGTCCTGCTATGACCCTTGGTTTTAACTGTCCGTCTCATTCGTCTCCACAAGGTACAGCATAGGTATGTGGCATGCCAGGCCCTTCAATAAATAATCTGAAATCTCCACTAATCTCTCCATTTTCATTTGATAAAGAATGAACCTCAGCAGTACTCAGCAAGCAAAAAGGCACTTTATATGAAGAAGCCACTCTTGGTAAATAAAATCTAATAAATAACGGTGAAAGCTCTAATTTAACAAGAGTTCTAATTTAATGCCACCAACAACAAAAATGAGGAATAAATAAATCAATGATGACATCATGGGTCAAAATGATAAAGCCTCAATTTTATATTACATGCATTACCTGTCCTGGCTGAACAGGGAATAATAAAATACTTCTACTGAAATAATGGGCAATTTCTTTACTGTCTGAGCCACCATGAACCCAAAAGAAAACAACAACAAAAAGCAGGGAGCTATGTGCAATAGTATCCTACCCAGCATGTGGGAGGATAAAGTATTCATTGTGCCAATAACAAGTCACATTCCTGAGAGACTTATGAGTGAATATATATCTGTAAATATCATAAGTATTAAGAAAATTGCCAATAACTGCCTAACAAAAGAGTCTGAATTTAAAAGTCTGTATAATCCTCAAAATGAAAAATTTCTCTGGAAAGAAATGAACTAATTATAAAGCATTCACATACTAAAAAAACAGGACAATTATTTTTCATGACCAAAACCACCAGCTCCAGATTTTATAGGAATTATAAAATCTACCAATAAGAAGTTAGATTTTCATAAGAAATATTTTTAAATCTTCTCCACTTCTTTCTTCTTCTCTGACACTTAGAATTCCTATTCTACTATCTTTCACTCTGTCACGACTACATATAAACATCAGTTTCCTGTCACCGCCCCTCACAGTCTATCAGATCAGACAATGAGTTCCCTCCCAGTTCAGGCTTCAGGACTCGGCACTTCCCTGCCATGGCCAGAAGGGGACGGCACTCGACACTTTACTCTGTCACCGAGGCTCAGGGACACCGACTCAACAAGGAACTACCGACTTAAATCTCTCCATTTTTCATCATTAGTTTTCATAAAGTTGATTCAACAGGTGAGTTGTTACACACTCCTTAGTGGATTCCGACTTCTATGGCCACCGTCCTGCTATGACCCTTGGTTTTAACTGTCCGTCTCATTCGTCTCCACAAGGTACAGCATAGGTATGTGGCATGCCAGGCCCTTCAATAAATAATCTGAAATCTCCACTAATCTCTCCATTTTCATTTGATAAAGAATGAACCTCAGCAGTACTCAGCAAGCAAAAAGGCACTTTATATGAAGAAGCCACTCTTGGTAAATTAAGTCTTATAAATAATGGTCAAAGCTCTAATTTAACAAGAGCTCTAATTGAATACCACCAACAACAAAAAATGCAGAATAAATTAATTATGACATCATGGGTGAAAATGATAAAGCCTCAATTTTATATGTATTGCATGTATTACCTGTCCTGGCTGAACAGGGGGCAATAAAATACTTCTACTGAAAAAACAGGCAGTTGCTTTACTGTCTGAGCCACCAGGGACCCCCCCAAACAGAAAACAACAACAAAAACCAGGGAGCTATGTGCAATAGTATCCTACCCAGCATGTGGGAGGATAAAGTATTCATTGTGCCAATAACAAGTCACATTCCTGAGAGACTTATGAGTGAATATATATCTGTAAATATCATAAGTATTAAGAAAATTGCCAATAACTGCCTAACAAAAGAGTCTGAATTTAAAAGTCTGTATAATCCTCAAAATGAAAAATTTCTCTGGAAAGAAATGAACTAATTATAAAGCATTCACATACTAAAAAAACAGGACAATTATTTTTCATGACCAAAACCACCAGCTCCAGATTTTATAGGAATTATAAAATCTACCAATAAGAAGTTAGATTTTCATAAGAAATATTTTTAAATCTTCTCCACTTCTTTCTTCTTCTCTGACACTTAGAATTCCTATTCTACTATCTTTCACTCTGTCACGACTACATATAAACATCAGTTTCCTGTCACCGCCCCTCACAGTCTATCAGATCAGACAATGAGTTCCCTCCCAGTTCAGGCTTCAGGACTCGGCACTTCCCTGCCATGGCCAGAAGGGGACGGCACTCGACACTTTAGGGCTACCATGTCCAGTCACCTTCTGGTTTTCCAGGCTCAGGGACACCGACTCAACAAGGATCATCAGCTGAGCCGCGACTCTGTGCAGACACAATACGAAACCCCTATCCTCTGTCCCATGAAGAAATGGAAGCTCTCAAAGGATCATTTATTTTAAAGCTTCAAGACTGAGACCAAGCCCCATCATTTCATGAATGAGACCAGGCTGCCTGAGACCCTCCCCCACCTGCAGAGTCAGGACACTTGCTCTGTGGTCCCCGCTCTGATAGCAAGGGGCGCCTGGGCTCTGCTCCGGATGGGGGACCCTCTGGGGGAGGCGCCTCCTCCTGAGTCCCCCAGCCCTGGGGTGGGGCAGCTTCCTGCCTTTGCTAATCCCTGGGCTGTCTCACTCACCACCATTTTGCTGTTTGTTTTCCCTGCTTTCATTTCCTAAGTAACTAGTTCCCTGCATGGGACGCCCTCTTCCATGGCGTGGGCTCTGTTTTCCTGACAAATCCACACGGATACGGGAGGGTGCGCTCAGAGGACCAGGGAGCCATGGAGGCGGAACGTTTCAGTCACTGGTAAAGGGGGCGGCACTGTATGTGCAATTTTGACAGCAGACCCTTGTTGCTTCTTCTGTTTGCTGGAAAGTCACAAATAAACCAAGTGCTAGAAAATCACCAGCTCTCTCTGTCAGCTTCCACAAAGGGCAGCCCTTCTCACGATGCTGAGCTGCTGTCTCCTCCTGACCCTGGCTACCACCAAAGCAGCCAGAACCATCCAGAAGCTCAAGATGCGGGTGCCCCGCCCTACCCCACAGCAAAGACTCAAATCACTCAGTATATAAAACAACGATCTGATAAGACAAAAAACGTTTAGTGATTTCCCAAAACCTCTAGTCTTTAACAAGTGGTTGCGTGTTCATTAGGTAACTCATTCCACACTGTAGCATTTTGTCCCTCTAGCTCTGTAAATTCAAACATCAGAAACGTACGTACTTTATTTTTTTTTTTCTTTTCCATTGTAGTTTATCACAGGATATTGCGTATTTGTTCCTTGTGCTATACAGTATGAACTTGTTGTTTATATATTCTGTATATAATAGTTCACATCTGCTAATCAGAACGTCCCTTTACGTATGTACTTTAAATTTAAAATGTGCCAATATTTTGAAAATGAAATAAAGAGCAATATGTCAAACTTTTTAGGTGGATTTTATACTTATTCTCCATTAGCTGCAAAACGTATTCCTGATTTTGAAAGTCTTTATAGCGTACACTCAGTAAATGAGCAAATCACATTTTCCACCACATGTAAAACCTCAGCGTTCTCCAGTAAATCTATCTTCAATTGTCAATTAGCAGTCACGATCTTGGGTTGAGGATTTGTTACCTTGTCCCAAGAAGCAGTGAAACCTTCCACATCCACTATCGGTTCACTGTCTGATGGCAACTGAGGGTTGAGCTGTGGTATCTCATCAAGTAATAGAAAGTTCTACAGACAAAGAAAAAACAGATTGCTTAAAATGCAAGAACAAAGCACAAACAAAAATAACTGCTTCCCTAGAATTTGCAATAAGATATGTTATACAGCCTACATGTTACACTACCAGCTGTACTTAAAGGAGTTTTGTTTCAAATCAGAACATACTAAGTAATATATACTGTATAGAATAATATATATCGTATAGTATATACAATTATATACTATGGTATATATAGTACACCTAGAGTGTTTATATAATATGTATGCCTATATATTTACATATAAAGAACATATAAGATACTTTACATATAAATGTTGTTGTTTAGTCACTCAGTCATGTCCGATACTTTGCCACCCAATGAAGTGCAGCATGCCAGGCTTCCCTATCTCTCACCATCTCCTTGATCAAACTCATGTCCACTGAGTCACTGATGTCATTCAACCATCTCATCCTCTGTCGTCCCCTTCTCTTTCTGCCTTCTATTTCTCCCAGCATCAGGGTCTTTACCAATCATTTGTCACTTCACATTAGGAGGGCAAAGTATTGAAGCTTCAGCATCAGCATCCGTCTTTCCAATCAGTATTCAGGATTGATTTCATTTAGGATTGGCTGGATTGATCTCCCTGTAGTCCAAGGGACTCTCCAGAGTCTTCTCCAACACCTCAGTTCAAAGGCATCCATACTTCGGCGCTCAGCCTTCTTTATGGCCCAACTCTCACGTCTGTACATGACTACTAGGAAAACCAGAGCTTTGACTATGCATTCTTTGTAGGCAGAGTGATGTCTCTGCTTTTTCATATGATGTCTAGGTTTGTCATAGCTTTTCTGCCAAGGAACAAGTATCCTTTAATTTCATAGCTGCGGTCACCATCTGCAGTGATTTTGGGGTCCAAGAAAATAAAGTCTGTCACTGTTTCCATTGTGTGTCCATCTATATTTGCCATGAAATGACCTGACCAGATGCCATGATCTTTGTTTCTTGAATGTAGAGCTTTCATTTTGAAGGTGAAAGTGCTAATCACTTAGTCCGACTCTTTCCGACCGCATGAACCATAGCCCTCCAGGCTCCTCTGCCCATGGATTTCTCCAGGTAAGAATACTGGAGTAGGTTGCCATGCCCTTCTCCAGGGGATCTTCTTGACCCAGGAATCGAACCCAGGTCTCCTGTACTGCAGGCAGATTTTTACCACCTGAGCCACCAGGGAAGCCCATAAACACAGGAATACTTGAGTACCTACTATATGCCAGGCCCTTTTCTTGGTGGTGTAAACCATATGCCTGGCCATTCACCAACAGGAAAAGGACACTGGGTATGGTGGTTTAGTCACTAAGTCGTGTTTAACTCTTGTGACCCCATGGATGGTACGCTGCCAGGCTCCTCTGTCCATGGGATTCTCCAGGTGAGAATACTGGAGTGGGCTGCCATTACCCTCTCCAAAAGATCTTCCTGATCCAGGAATCGAACTCCGGCCTCCTGCACTGCAGGCAGATTCTTTACTGACTGAGGTAAGAGGGAATCACCAGTTTGAAAGGAAGAGACAGCTAGAGATACGACTAAGCAGTAAGTGAGAAGAGGACAGGGATAAAATAGGCAGAACCTAAAGGCAAGCTCAGATATCAACAAGCAAAAAAATATATAAAAAAATGAAAAAAATATCTGTGGAGGAAAGAACCCATTTTTAAAGATAGAGAGCTAAGTGAATTGGAAGTCACTCTTCCTGCCTGAGGAGCAGCGAGATCCCAGCAGGTTCCTCCCCGCCTCCCAGCCCAGAGAGGAAGCCTATTCACCCCAGGACTGAACACACTTGCTCCCTAATCGTTTGAGTCAGCACAGGAGATGCCATCGACTTCCCTCTTCTGCTTTGAGACATTTTAATCACCAGCAGGCATCACTGCACACCCAGAGCCTGGGCTGCTGCTACTGCTGCCCATAAACCAGCAGGGAGTTTACGATACTTGTCATGCACTCTGCCTTGCCTAAAAAATCCCATGGACAGAGGAGCCTGGCAGGCTAGGGTCCAAAGGGACGCAAAGAGTCAGACATGACTGAACAACTGAGCATGAACGCACTATCCAAGAAGAGAGGGGAGTGGGTAAGACAGTTTAGGACAACTCCCCGCTTCAGATCTGAGAGAATTACATCTCACCTAACAGGAACACAGCCATAGCAAGTAAAAGGAGACATTTTATGCAAAATCCACGTACAACATAAAAAATTTGTCAACAAACCTGGATTCTCTGGATGCTGACAACGGCCTCTGACACCTTCTCGACGGCCATGGGGAGGTAGAGGGTGCTGGAAAACCGCAGAGCCTCCAACAGCGTCACCACCACGAACACCTGGCTGGCTGTGATCAGGTTGTCGAGGAGCTCATTGGTGATGAAGGTGACAAAGATCATGATTTTGCTTAGAGCAAAAAATGATGCCAAATTCATGCCCCTAAGGTAGGAACTTTTCAGAATCTTGGAAATTTCCTTCCTGGAAAAGAGAGTAAGAAACAGATACTAAAGAAGCATCAGGGCTTTCCTGGTGGTTCAGTGGGTAAGGATACCGCCTTGCAGTGCAAGGGGCGCCGGTTCGATCCCTGGCCTGGGAAGATCCCACGTGCCGCGGAGCGGCTGGACTGATGTGTCCAACCACTGAGCCAGAGCTCTGGAGCGCATGTGCCCAGAGCCGGTGCTCTGCGACAACAGAGGCCACTGCGATGGGAGGCCCACACAGGCCAGAGAACAAAGATGGATGAAAATAGATAAATGAAAGACCAATAGAAGTGGCCCGCCCACCCCCCTCCCTTCCCAACAGCACCTCCCCCTGCCCAAAAAAAACCAACAACAAAAAAGAAGCATCAGCATGAATCCCAGTCCTCACATGGAGACACTGCACAGGGCCGGGCTCTGTCCCAACACCAGGACCACACACTCCATCACCACTTCATTCTTCTGACTAAAGGGAGCCTTAATGTCACCCTTTTAAACACTGCAGGTCATCAGACTGGGCTTGAACATTCAACCAGCATTTGTAACCACAAGTCCTGGACCAGGCTCCCCACTGATGACAGAAAGACACAGCCCACTCCCTCTAGGACCTCACGAACTAGTAGGGGGAGAGAATAAGACACCCCACAATTGTGAGACACCAAGACATTAGACAGAGACAGGCACCATGGTCCACATGGAAGCACATGTCCTGGCTAATGTAAATAGTGCCACAATGAACAGTGGCGTACATGTGTCGTTTTGAATTATCATTTTCTCAGGCTATATGCCCTAGTATTTGGATTGCTGGGTCTTATGGTAGATCTATTTCTAGTTTTTTAAGGACTCACCATCGTATTTTCCAGAATGGCTGTATCAATTTACACTCCCACTAACTGTGCAGGAGGGTTCCCTTTTCCCCACATCCTCTCCAGCACGTACTGTTTGTAGGTTTTTTTTGTTGATGGCCATTCTGACCAGTGTGAAGTGATACCTCATCGTAGTTTCTTTTATTTTTTTTTTCCCAACATTTATTTATTTATTTATTTTGGGGGGGCGGGTTGGGGAGGGGGGCGGGGCGAGCCACTTATATTGGTCTTTCATTTATCTATTTTCATCCAACTTCGTTCTTTGGCTCCTGTGGGCCTCCCATGGCGTCTGTCGTCGCAGAGCACTGGCTCTGGGCGCATGCGCTCCAGAGCTCCGGCTTGGTAACTGGACACGTCAGTCCAGCCGCTCCATGGCACGTGGGATCTTCGCAGGCCAGGGATCAAACTGGTGCCCCTTGCACGGCAAGGCAGTGTCCTTACCCACTGGACCACCAGGGAAGCCCCTCATTGTAGTTTCGATTTGCATTTCTCTAAGAATGAGTGATGCTGAGCACTTTATCGTGTATTTATTGGCCATCTTTATGTCTTCAGAAGCACATATAATTTTTCCTTTAAGAAGATGGTAAATGCAAGAACAGATTTAAGTGACATTTCTCTTATTCCACTTAACTCTCCTGTCATATGTGAGATGTGGAGTTCATACTATTATTTTCATCTTCATTTGAAAACTTGGTAAGACTTCTAAATTCATCAGTAAAAATAGCGGAGGAGGGGTTTGCCTGGTGGTCCAGTGGGTAAGGACACTGCCTTGCAGTGCAAGGAGCGCCGGTTTGATCCCTGGCCTGGGAAGATCCCACGTGCCGTGGAGTGGCTGGACCGATGTGTCCAATTACCGAGCCGGAGCTCTGGAGCGCATGCGCCCAGAGCCAGTGCTCTGCGACAACAGAGGCCACTGCAATGGGAGGCCCACACGGGCCAAAGAACAAAGATGGATGAAAATAGATAAATGAAAGGCCTATAGAAGTGGCCCGCTGCCCCTCTCAAAAAAAAAAAAAAGTAGTGGAGGAAAGTACAAAAATACGGTATGATATATACAAAAACTTACCTTCTCAATCTGGTAATAAGGTCTATAAATGACTGTTCCCAAGCATTCATTTTAACTGTTCTGATGCCAGATATCACTTCACTCATGGTGCTGATCCTCTCGTCTGTGAAGGCTGCAGTCTCACTCCTGAGGGACAGACGTGAGTGATGAGCCTTAGTGACCACAGCCCACCTTTCTATAGCAGCAACAGGAGGCAAGGAGGGACCAAGGATCAGATGATTCCCTAGAGCTCTTTAGTGCTGACATCACAGGCAGGGCCTTCTCACAGTGCACATGGAGAAAAAGACTTCTAGGAAGTCAGCCATCCAGCCTAATTTAAGGGGTAACTTGTAGAACTTACAGTATGGGCTTAGGAGGCCTAAAGTAAGTCAGGTACCAACTCTCAACCCAAGAAGGTCACAGTTGGGCAGGGAAGGCAGAAAGCCCCTGAATCCAACAGGAAGACGGTGTCTGTGCTGTAATAAACTAGGAGGGAAGTGCTGGGGGCAGAGAAGATGGGGCTGTTAATTCTACTGGGGAAGGAGAGCGAGAAGAGCTTCAGAGACCTGGTCGCATTGGAACAGGGCCTCGAAGGATACGGAGCATCTCTCCCCAGAGAAGACAGGAAAGGAATTCCAAATACACAAAAATACCACACAAAAAGTCACCAAAACAAAGAATAAACTCAAGGAAAAAACCCCCAAAGAGCACAGCACCTCCATCACCTGACAGCCTGGACAATGACCCACCTCCAACCAGCTCTAACTCCTCACCTAAGGCCCTTCTTCACCAGCCACTTTCCTATCACACATGCTGATAGGACTGAAGGGCCCTATAAAGACACAGTTAATTAAGATAGATCTTGTCCTTGAGGCACTTAAACATTAAGGGGAACACAGATTTAAAAACAAGACATGAACCTGCATGTCTGAAAATTGTTCTAAAGCTAGCATAATAAAAGATACACGCAGTTACATTTGAGCCTTTGGCATTATTACTCTTTAATAAAGACTCAGGAACATCAGTAGAGGTACATTCTGCTTAAGGACTCTCTACTTATTCAGGTGCGGTGCCATTGAGGAGCCAGAGAAGGCCGTCACCTTTCCCCTTCAAGATCAGCCTTCAGCCTAAGGCTGGAGCCTCCACTGGCTAAGCCAGACGGGTCTACAACACTCGCAAAGGGGAGACTAGAAAAGGCAATTTTTGTTCTTGTTTTTGAACAAAAGCATCAAGCAAACTCTGGATATAACTAAATATATGTTATCTATTTTTTTAAAATCAGTGTTTCTCTTACCAGAGTGACGAAAACAACTTCCCGAAGCAGCCTTGCAAAAGCAGAAGAATAATGAGAACCGCCATCCCAGCAAGACACGACATTCCTATTTCCTTCCAGAGCAGGGCGGTCACGGCGACAGCCTGCAGGGGCCCCGCCCACAGATAGTGCAGGAACATCACTACCTGTAGAGAAAGAGACACGCTTCCTTAGGACAGCATAAAAGCAAAACCAGTAAGACACAGTGTGGAAACAATCTGCTCTGAAGGAACAGACGGGAACCTAAACAGCAATGATCTCAGTGGGTTTTACACCTGCTGAAGCAGAACTCCACACATCCACCCAGATGACGCTGCTCCAGGCAGCACAGGGCCAGCTTCAGGGACATCCAGGGAGGACCCGTCCAGGAGCACTGAAGGAAGATCTTGATTTTGTCCACAACACAGATGAGCTCAGGGCATCCCCAAACACTCTCTGCCCTAATAATATTCAGCCACCAGTTCCCCACTAGAGCCTATATTATGGTGTACCACATGCACTGCTGGGACAGTGGGGCTCTATAAAAACATCGTTAATTTAGACTGACTTCCTCCTTGAGGAACTTATTAATTAATCAAAACACTGCATTAAAAAATAAGACATGTGTAAAGGAAGTAGCATGAAGGCCTGTACTACCATATGTGAAGAAAATAGCTATAGTCATTGCTCTGTGAGAAAAGGGATCCTGCAGGGGTGCTGTGTGACAGTCTGGAGGGGTGGGATGGTGGGGATATACATATGACTAATCTGGGAGCATATATATCTGTAAACAACAAAACTCTGTAAAAGTTAAAGGTAAAATAAAAGCTTAAATAAGTGAAAATAAGACATGACGTACATATCTGAAAATTGTTCCTTTTTCTGTTTACCTATCATTTTCATTTTGATTTTTTTTCCACACCAAAAACATTATTGGAGCATAGTCTATTAACAATTTTGTGATAGTTTCAGGTGAACGGTGAAGGGGCTCGGCCATATGTATACAATACATGAACGTACATACCTGAAAATTATTCAACACAAACAATTGTTTAATAATTGTTCTAATACAACTGCTCCTCACTCTCCAGTAATTACTTCTGTATATACCTTTCAGACAGGCTGTGGCCTCTCCAGGGCAGAAATTCAGCCTTATTCATATCTCAAATTAAGTAGGTATATTACTTCATGTTTGATGAATGAAATATTGAAAGAGAAGACATCTTTCCTGCGGTCACGGCGACAGCCTGCACCCAGATAGTGCAGGAACATCACTACCTGTAGAGAAAGAGACACGCTTCCTTAGGACAGCATAAAAGCAAAACCAGTAAGACACAGTGTGGAAACAATCTGCTCTGAAGGAACAGACAGGAACCTAAACAGCAATGGTCTCAGTGGGTTTTAAGCCTGGTGAAGCAGAACTCCATCCAGCCAGCCAGATGATGCTGCTCCAGAGCAGCACAGGGCCAGCTTCAGGGACATCCAGGGAGGCCCCGGCCAGCAGCACTGAAGGAAGATCTCGATTTTGTCCACAACACAGATGAGCTCAGGGCATCCCCAAACTCTCTCTGCCTTAATATTCAGCCCCCGTCTCCCCACTAGAGCCTATATCATGGTACCTCTTGTATCACATACATTGCTGGGACATGGGGCTTTATAAAGACATAAGTCATTAAGACTGACCTCCTCCTCAAGTAACTTATTAATTAATCAAAACACTGCATTAAAAAATAAGACATGTGTAAAGGAAGTAGCATGAAGGCCTGTACTACCATATGTGAAGAAAATAGCTATAGTCATTGCTCTGTGAGAAAAGGGGATCCTGCAGGGGTGCTGTGTGACAGTCTGGAGGGGTGGGATGGTGGGGATATACATATGACTAATCTGGGAGCATATATATCTGTAAACAACAAAACTCTGTAAAAGTTAAAGGTAAAATAAAAGCTTAAATAAGTGAAAATAAGACATGACGTACATATCTGAAAATTGTTCCTTTTTCTGTTTACCTATCATTTTCATTTTGATTTTTTTTCCACACCAAAAACATTATTGGAGCATAGTCTATTAACAATTTTGTGATAGTTTCAGGTGAACGGTGAAGGGGCTCGGCCATATGTATACAATACATGAACGTACATACCTGAAAATTATTCAACACAAACAATTGTTTAATAATTGTTCTAATACAACTGCTCCTCACTCTCCAGTAATTACTTCTGTATATACCTTTCAGACAGGCTGTGGCCTCTCCAGGGCAGAAATTCAGCCTTATTCATATCTCAAATTAAGTAGGTATATTACTTCATGTTTGATGAATGAAATATTGAAAGAGAAGTCATCTAGTACAAACAACAGCTACAACACCCTGGGTCCATGTGATCTGTTTCTGAGGTCAGGGTAGAATGAGAATGACGGGACAGCAGAGAGGAGGCGGTGCCTGGCTGGGGACCACCCACTTGGCATTATTCCTCAAAGCCTCCCTACACAGCAGGCACTGAACATGGCACAGGGGAAAGAACAATCCCTGCCCACCAGGCCAGCATTCATCATCCAGAGGAGAAGAAAGATAGTCCAGGAAGAACACCAACACCCCCTGTCGAGATGCGCCCACCATAGGAGGACCTCTTGGGACACTAACCAAGCTGGGCAAGAAACTATTACCTATCTATTAATGAAGTATTTGGCATACAACGTGAGAAAAATAAAACTCTCATCTACAGGACAATGCACATAATTACATCTACATTTATAAACAGAGGAAATGAGAGTTGGCTCCAGGGAACCCTCGTCTTATGTTCTCAAGAGAACCCTGTGTGTGCATGTACTAAGTCACTTCACTCATTCCCAACTCTTTGTGACCCTTTGGACTGAGGTCCACCAGGCTCCTCTATCCATGGGATTTCCCAGGCAAGAACACTGGAGTGGGTTACCATGCACAACTCCAGGAGATCTTCCCAACCCAGGGATGGAACCCCAGCCTCTTATATCTCCTACATTGGCAGGAAGGTTCTTTATGCTAGCACCACCTTGGAAGCCCAATGATACCAAACACTGGCACCCAGCATCCCAATAAGCTGAACACTAAAAAAGTGTAAAATAATTTTCTATTAAACTACCTATCATTTTCATTTTGATTTTTTCCACACCAAAAACATTATAGTCTATTAACAATTTTGTGATAGTTTCAGGTGAACGGTGAAGGGGCTCGGCCATATGTATACAATACATGAACGTACATACCTGAAAATTATTCAACACAAACAATTGTTTAATAATTGTTCTAATACAACTGCTCCTCACTCTCCAGTAATTACTTCTGTATATACCTTTCAGACAGGCTGTGGCCTCTCCAGGGCAGAAATTCAGCCTTATTCATATCTCAAATTAAGTAGGTATATTACTTCATGTTTGATGAATGAAATATTGAAAGAGAAGTCATCTAGTACAAACAACAGCTACAACACCCTGGGTCCATGTGATCTGTTTCTGAGGTCAGGGTAGAATGAGAATGACGGGACAGCAGAGAGGAGGCGGTGCCTGGCTGGGGACCACCCACTTGGCATTATTCCTCAAAGCCTCCCTACACAGCAGGCACTGAACATGGCACAGGGGAAAGAACAATCCCTGCCCACCAGGCCAGCATTCATCATCCAGAGGAGAAGAAAGATAGTCCAGGAAGAACACCAACACCCCGTGTCAAGATGAGCCCACCATAGGAGGACCTCTTGGGACACTAACCAAGCTGGGCAAGAAACTATTACCTATCTATTAATGAAGTATTTGGCATACAACGTGAGAAAAATAAAACTCTCATCTACAGGACAATGCACATAATTACATCTACATTTATAAACAGAGGAAATGAGAGTTGGCTCCAGGGAACCCTCGTCTTATGTTCTCAAGAGAACCCTGTGTGTGCATGTACTAAGTCACTTCACTCATTCCCAACTCTTTGTGACCCTTTGGACTGAGGTCCACCAGGCTCCTCTATCCATGGGATTTCCCAGGCAAGAACACTGGAGTGGGTTACCATGCACAACTCCAGGAGATCTTCCCAACCCAGGGATGGAACCCCAGCCTCTTATATCTCCTACATTGGCAGGAAGGTTCTTTATGCTAGCACCACCTTGGAAGCCCCCAATGATACCAAACACTGGCACCCAGCATCCCAATAAGCTGAACACTGTGAGGAGGACAGGACACGGAAGAGGATCCCTCAGAGGCAGCTCACCTGGTCAAACTTGTTCACATCATTGGACAGCAGGTTGACTATCTGGCCTGTGGTGGTTTTCCCCATGGCTGAGCTACTCAAGCGAAGAGCCTGAAACGAGAATGGGAAACAGAGAATTAGGTCCCTATGGTGATACTAAGTCATATAACATGATCAAGTGAAGTATGTTTTCCTAGGGTCTTGTGTGGTGTCAGGATGAGCAGAATGCCCCCTGACAGCAGGGCTCTAGGGACCCTCTTTCATCCTTTCTGTCCTCAATGTGGTGGCAGCCCCACCCACAGCGACAGCAAAGGGAGGAGCAGGAGAAGAAGGAAAATCCCGCACCTGTTTCTCCATAAACTTGGACCTGCTCTAAGGATAAAGAGTGTAGGTTTAGGTTTAGGAATCAATTATGTAATTGTGAGACAAATCAGGTGAGAATGGAGAGGCTGTATTAAGGAAATAAAATAAGGGACTTGGACGATAAATCTGGAATCAATCATTAATTCTGTGGGTGATGTCATTCAACATTTTGGGGTTTCTTCATTCTGAAATGAGTATAACGTTCAAAACACTATTCCTGTGAAGAACCTCTGTTTTTAAGGCCAGTCGGCTGACTTAACAGCAAACATAGCCTGTGCTATACCATCCTTTTATTTGGTAGAAAGGTACGAAAAACGCCCTAGAAAGTTGAGGAACCTGAACAAATACCACAAGCTGCTTCAACAGCCCACCAAGTGGAGCCATGGAACCAAACAAAATGTCATAGTTCATAAAAGCTTCTCATTCAGTCCTTGAAATCAACAGAAAACTCAGGAAGCAAGTGTGAGTATAAAATGGTGTAGCTGAGATGTAAGAGAGCACAGCTCCCCAAAAAATAAAACATAAAGTCAGCATACAGTACAGTAAGACCATTTGGGGGATGTACTCGAAAGAACGAAATACACAGACTTGAACAGACTTCTTTTGTTCACTTGTGTCCATGGAAGCAGTGTTCACAGTCACCAAAAGGTGGAAACAACCCAAATGTCCACTGACAGGTGAATGGATACACACAATGTTGTATGCACCTAGAATGAAGTATTATTCACCCAGTAGCAGAGTGGTGACAGCTTGGGGAGGGAGGGTGTGGACATGAACAGTGGTGATGGCCGTTCAGTGTGAACACCCTTAATGAACTTATGGTGGATGCATGTTGATGTGTGGCAGAAACCAAACAATATTGTAAAGCAATTATCCTTTGATTAAAAATGAATCAATTAAAAAAATAAAGTAATGAGATCCCTTTAAATAAAGGCTCAGATGGAAAGAGGTCATAAAAAGGTAAAAATGGTAAATGTTATATTGTGTATGAAGTCATGTTAGTTGTTCAGTCATACCTGACTCTTGTGATCTCATGGACTGTAGTTTGCCAAGCTCCTCTGTCCATGGCATTCTCCAGACAGGAATACTGGAGTGGGTAGCCATTCCCTTTTCCAGGGGTCTTCCCAACCCAGGAACTGATTCTGGGTCTCCCATATTGCAGGCAGATTCTTTATCATCTGAATTACCAGGGAAGTCCTATATTGTGTGTATTTTTATACAGTTTAAAAAAATTTGTGATTAAAAGCCAAAAGCAATTTTACTAAAGCTGTGGAGACATCAATAAATGACAAGTCATTGTACATATGAACCTCCCACAAAATCAAATTTCAGCTGAAAAGAGCACTGGAATGTTGAATGGGCCATTTTAGGAAGCCTCAGAGATGTACCCTTAGAGATCTCCTGGAGATGTGGCCAATGCTGGAATCCACACTGTAGACAAATTATGATCACAAGCTTTGCCACCATTCCATTTCTAAAACCCAACTTGAATTCTTCCCAGGACCAGGGATCGTCCAACAGCCTATGACTGAAAGTCATCAAAGGTAGCCCGGACCCATCTCAGTAGTCATCAAATCAACAGAAAACTCAGGAAGCAAGTGTGAGTATAAAATGGTGTAGCTGAGATGTAAGAGAGCACAGCTCCCCAAAAAATAAAACATAAAGTCAGCATACAGTACAGTAAGACCATTTGGGGGATGTACTCGAAAGAACGAAATACACAGACTTGAACAGACTTCTTTTGTTCACTTGTGTCCATGGAAGCAGTGTTCACAGTCACCAAAAGGTGGAAACAACCCAAATGTCCACTGACAGGTGAATGGATACACACAATGTTGTATGCACCTAGAATGAAGTATTATTCACCCAGTAGCAGAGTGGTGACAGCTTGGGGAGGGAGGGTGTGGACATGAACAGTGGTGATGGCCGTTCAGTGTGAACACCCTTAATGAACTTATGGTGGATGCATGTTGATGTGTGGCAGAAACCAAACAATATTGTAAAGCAATTATCCTTTGATTAAAAATGAATCAATTAAAAAAATAAAGTAATGAGATCCCTTTAAATAAAGGCTCAGATGGAAAGAGGTCATAAAAAGGTAAAAATGGTAAATGTTATATTGTGTATGAAGTCATGTTAGTTGTTCAGTCATACCTGACTCTTGTGATCTCATGGACTGTAGTTTGCCAAGCTCCTCTGTCCATGGCATTCTCCAGACAGGAATACTGGAGTGGGTAGCCATTCCCTTTTCCAGGGGTCTTCCCAACCCAGGAACTGATTCTGGGTCTCCCATATTGCAGGCAGATTCTTTATCATCTGAATTACCAGGGAAGTCCTATATTGTGTGTATTTTTATACAGTTTAAAAAAATTTGTGATTAAAAGCCAAAAGCAATTTTACTAAAGCTGTGGAGACATCAATAAATGACAAGTCATTGTACATATGAACCTCCCACAAAATCAAATTTCAGCTGAAAAGAGCACTGGAATGTTGAATGGGCCATTTTAGGAAGCCTCAGAGATGTACCCTTAGAGATCTCCTGGAGATGTGGCCAATGCTGGAATCCACACTGTAGACAAATTATGATCACAAGCTTTGCCACCATTCCATTTCTAAAACCCAACTTGAATTCTTCCCAGGACCAGGGATCGTCCAACAGCCTATGACTGAAAGTCATCAAAGGTAGCCCGGACCCATCTCAGTAGAAAACCTTCCATCATATAGTGGTGAAGTTTGCTTAAATGACCACAAACTAGGCCTGATGCAAACAGCAAGCTTCTCTGCTGCTGCTCAGTCACTGAGTCATGTCCAACTCTTTGCAGCCTCATGGACTGTAGCTTGCCAGGCTCCATGGGATTCCCCAGGTAAGAATACTAGAGTGGGGCTTCCCCTGGTAGTCCAGTGGGTAAGGACACCGCCTTGCAGTGCAAGGGGCGCCGGTTCGATCCCTGGCCTGGGAAGATTCCACATGACGTGGAGCGGCTGGACGGATGTGTCCAATTACCGAGCCGGAGCTCTGGGGCACATGCGCCCAGAGCCGGCGCTCTGCAGCGACAGATGCCACCGCGATGGGAGGCCCACAGGAGCCAAAGAACAAAGACGGATGAAAATAGAGAAATTAAAAAACCAATGGAAGTGGCCCACCTGCTCCCCTCCCTCCCCAACCTGACCCCTGCCCATAGCAAATAAATAAATAAATCTTTAAAAAAAAAAAAGAATACTAGAGTGGGTGGCTATTTCCTTCCAAAGGGGATCTTCTTGAACCAGGGATTGAACCCACGTCTCCTGCACTGGTAGGCAGATTCTTTAGACTGAGTCACCTGGAAGCCCTAGCACACTTCTCTAGTAATGTGTGAAAATAATCCTAGTCACAAAATGTTTACCTTCCAGAGAACTTTTCCCAAATGTTTCTGACGCTTCAGGGAAAGCACACACTTTGGCACCGAGTGGCACTCACCTTACGGTAGATCATGTGGCTCATGGCTACCCTCAGCCTCATCCCCACACGCTGAAGGTGATAGAAGTACCAGGGGTGGAGGACGGCCCACACGAGCACGCAGGCGCTCAGCCCCACGGCAAAGCCATAGGCTTCATGCAAAGCAGCCGAATCACTGGGATGGTACATTTCAATATAACTAATCATTTTCCCCAAATAGCTGTACCCTTAGAGATCTCCTGGAGATGTGGCCAATGCTGGAATCCACACTGTAGACAAATTATGATCACAAGCTTTGCCACCATTCCATTTCTAAAACCCAACTTGAATTCTTCCCAGGACCAGGGATCGTCCAACAGCCTATGACTGAAAGTCATCAAAGGTAGCCCGGACCCATCTCAGTAGAAAACCTTCCATCATATAGTGGTGAAGTTTGCTTAAATGACCACAAACTAGGCCTGATGCAAACAGCAAGCTTCTCTGCTGCTGCTCAGTCACTGAGTCATGTCCAACTCTTTGCAGCCTCATGGACTGTAGCTTGCCAGGCTCCATGGGATTCCCCAGGTAAGAATACTAGAGTGGGGCTTCCCCTGGTAGTCCAGTGGGTAAGGACACCGCCTTGCAGTGCAAGGGGCGCCGGTTCGATCCCTGGCCTGGGAAGATTCCACATGACGTGGAGCGGCTGGACGGATGTGTCCAATTACCGAGCCGGAGCTCTGGGGCACATGCGCCCAGAGCCGGCGCTCTGCAGCGACAGATGCCACCGCGATGGGAGGCCCACAGGAGCCAAAGAACAAAGACGGATGAAAATAGAGAAATTAAAAAACCAATGGAAGTGGCCCACCTGCTCCCCTCCCTCCCCAACCTGACCCCTGCCCATAGCAAATAAATAAATAAATCTTTAAAAAAAAAAAAGAATACTAGAGTGGGTGGCTATTTCCTTCCAAAGGGGATCTTCTTGAACCAGGGATTGAACCCACGTCTCCTGCACTGGTAGGCAGATTCTTTAGACTGAGTCACCTGGAAGCCCTAGCACACTTCTCTAGTAATGTGTGAAAATAATCCTAGTCACAAAATGTTTACCTTCCAGAGAACTTTTCCCAAATGTTTCTGACGCTTCAGGGAAAGCACACACTTTGGCACCGAGTGGCACTCACCTTACGGTAGATCATGTGGCTCATGGCTACCCGCAGCCTCATCCCCACACGCTGAAGGTGATAGAAGTACAAGTGGTGGAGGACGGCCCACACGAGCACGCAGGCGCTCAGCCCTGCAGCGTAGCCATAGGCTTCAGCCAAAGAGTCAGAATCATTGGGATCGTAGTTTTCAATATAACTAATTATTTTCCCCAAGAACATAGGCTGAACGACTCTGGTGCCTTCCTGAAAGAAAAAAGCCTGAATTAGAAAAGCAAGTCTTACCAGCTTTTCTTAACACAAGCTTCACTTTTACTGGTATCATTGTATTTTGAAAATATTGCTACATTCATGGTGAATCTAAAAGAAGATACGCAAATCTACTAGCTTCTGTGAGACAAGAGACAATAGTTTTAACCTTAAAGCAAATCTTACATTCAAAGACAGCAAAACCTTAGCACATTCTGCTTAGTACATTGTGGATGCCCAATTAGAATCAGTGCTTTAGAATACCTGTGGCAAAATAGAGAGAGAGTTTGGGCCTAAGATAAATAAATGAAATGTAGCAGAAGAAAGAGAAGAAATTTGCCCACATGTGAATTAGCCCTCCTAGCACTTTGCCCTGTCTCATGTGCTCTGAAAGCCCCAGTCCAGCAGAATGTTGAGATGGTTCACGTACGGGAAACACACACTTTGCCATCATCTTCTGTCTTAAGACCCTTTCTAGAGACTTCCCTGGTGGTCCAGTGACTAGGAACCTTCCTTCCCATGCAGGGGACACAGGTCGAATCCCTGGTGGGGAACTAAGAGCCTGCATGCTGCAGTATCGCCACACAGCACCACGAGAAAGCCTGTACGCCACAACGACTGAGCCCTCGCGCTCTGTTGCCCACCGTGCACAACAAGAGAAGCACCTGTGCCACGGTCACCCTAACAAAGACCCGGAGAAGCGAAAGCAAGATCCTTTATGAGCTGAGATCCTGGCACAGATACATCCACTCTTTTCCAACTGGAACTCCACGTGTTGGTAAATGAAGACAATGGAGCCCGGCCATTTGCTGGAGTGATAAAAGAAACCAAGCTTGGGAGGTTCCTGTTCTCTCCACTCCACAGCACACTGCCTCCATATGCTTCTGTCCACTAAAATCTAGGATGTCCTTTGAAGTAAAAAAAAGTAAATATGGCAGAAGCCAAGCTAAAAAATCATGTCATGCATGGTTCTCCACCTGCCATACAAGGCAGGTGCCAATTTGGAAATTTTACCAATGATATATTCCTCAAGAAAACAATTAAAATCCTAAATGAGTGACCTGGAAGGGTATTGGAGCTCACCTGGTGAGTAAGACTTAGGGAAAGTAATTTTCTTTCCTAGAACCGAAGGCAAAGAAACAGCCACACTTGCTCAGCCTGGCAAACAGCCACCCTGCCCCACAACCTACTTCCTCCCTCTGTCGCCCCTTGAAGGCGCCCCCTCCCCCATCAAGGAAAGCCAAACAATCAACACAAAAACAAGTCACCAAAAGTAAACACCTCAGTCCTCAACACCAGTGCCTCCACAGACTTCTCAAAAGACAAAAAATGTCAAAAGTCTGGAATCCTTCAGAAACTTGACTTTGAAACAAGCTTTGTCTTTTGAGCAATCAAATACAGACAAGGTAAACAACTGACAGGCTTGCTCCTCATAGCTCTCTTCTGTCTGATTAAAGTTCAAGAACCCACTTGAAAGGAGGAGACTCAAAAACATCAAACATGAAACAAAAACGGACAAGCATTTTCCGCTCAACCAACTAGGGCCTGATCTGGGCACTTACAGGTACCTGTCCCCATCCTTCAAATGAGTGTATCATCCAAATCCAGCATTCCTGTCTTGCTCTCACACATGCACGCACACACTCACAGGTTGCACCTCACCTGCCACGAAGTCATGGCAATTTTCATCGACGACAGAGGAAACACGGTTCACTTAAAGAATTATGAGTAAGACGATCAGTTCTCAGGAACACAGAGGCTCCCTGTTCCCATTTCCCCCAAGCCCCATCATTTATCACAAGGAGCATTAAGAGTCTATGGAAGAGGCCCTATAGAGCAGATCACAAAACAGGCTCTTTAGAGTTTACTAAGATGGAAATCTGGAGGCCCACACAGAGAAGCAAGAACATCAGATTGTACACACGGGTAGCCGCAGCCCCCACATGGCCGAGGGCAGTCCAGGGCTGCAGCCACCAACCAGGGCTCCTCACCAGAAGCCCAGCACTAGTACCTGCCACCCTCAGACTTTCATGAAACTTATGACTGTCTCTGGGAGTCACTGTTTTCTGTTACTCAACTCTCCTAACATTGGTGTCATTATAAGACAAAGAAATAAAACATTATATGTGATGTCATCCACCAAAGATAATTATATTTTTTTGCATATAAATGATTCTTTATGCCCTCCCCCCATGCAACGGGGGTGGGGAGTAGGGAGGTAGGGGTGGGTGGAGCAGGGGGAAGTGCCCTCAGCCCTCATGCAGGGAAGGGAGGTGACCCTGTACTAGTCTTATTGCCAGCTGCTCTGTGGCCATGGGTGGGGAAAGGGGGGGGTCTGCAGCCCCTTTCTTCTGGCATTGGTCCCCCTTCACCAAGTCACCAGAGTGGAGCTGGGGGGCTGGAGGCCCTAGGAGCTGAGGTAAGGACGGTTCTCTAGGGAAGCAAAGATGCTCTCCCCACCTGCCCACTGGCTGCCCCAGGATGAGGGTGAGGAACGGTCAGTGGGGGCTGGAGTGTATCCAGGTGTCTCTCCCCAGTGCGTAGTTGGGGCCAGACCATGTCTCCAGCTTGAGGCTGTCCACAGAGATCCTCATTGGTGGGGGTAAGGTGCCCTAAACACCTTGTCCAGGCCGGATCTCCAGCCGCCATGACTGCTTATCTCTGGCCGATGCATGGCCTCAACATCCCTGCTCCTGGAGCTCAGCTCAGACCATGGTGACCTTCATGACAACCTCGCGGCCAGAACTGGAACTGGAACGGGCATCTGGGGGCCGCAGCCGTCCAAGGAGATGCAGGCTTGTGTAGCCGCAGTGCTGAGGCAAGAGCGTCCGCATGCGCTGGGCATCCGAGGGGCGGCTGGTGGCCCCACTTGGGGGCCTGTCCGTGAGGTCCTGGGGCCGGGCTTCCCTGCTGTCTCTCCCCCTGCATCTCCTCCTATGTCCTTGGTCTTTTCGTAATTCAGGATCTTCCACCGCTGGGCAACTGTCTCCCAGCGCTTGAGGATACGGTAGCCGGAGGAGCCCTCATGGACAATGAGACCTATGCAGACAACATCCACGAAGCCGTACATGCCAGGGCAGATCTGAAAGAGCAGATCTTACCATTGCCACTTGGCTGAGGGGCTAAGCGAGGACCGGATGAGCCAGGAGAGGTTGACGACGAGGAAGAGCGAGCCCAGAGCTATGGCTGCAATCTGGACCTTCTCAATGACCGTCAGGGAGATGGCCTGCCACGGCACGGGATTCCTGGTGCTGACTGCCAGGACTTGGTACTTGAAGTAGCAGAGCTCACAGCTCCAGGAGCCCTCCTCACTGATCCAGAGGACGAGGCAGGCTGGTGCGTGCAGGGCACTGAGCCTTCGCAGCGGCAGGGGCTCAGGAGCTCCCCCTGCTCCAGGCCTTGGAAGCAGATTCAGCACTGGGTGGTTCGGAGCCCGCTGTCCAGGCTGCTTCTGAGCGCCAGGGCATCCAGCGCGCCCAGGGGTGGTGGCGGCGGGGTTCCAGCCCGCTGCTTCTTGTCGCCGGCCAGGCCCGGGCCCTAGGCTCTGACAGGTAGTATTCGTCTTCGTGTCCGTCACTGTCCGGCTGCAGCCATCTCCCCCGCCCCTGGGGCTGTGGCTCTGCCCTGGGCTGCCACCCCTCTGCCAGCACCAGCAGCTTCAGCTCGTTCAGGAACACGCAGAGCTGAGACTTGAGCACCTTCCGGGCAGCGGGGGCTGGCGGCCCGGCGGGGGGCGGCAGGGCGGGTAGCCATGGCCGGGTCGGGGCGGGAGAGGGGGTCAGGGGGCCGCACCCTGGTCATCCTGTGGCGCGCCGCCCCCCACCGCCGTCCTCCTGGCCCCAGTCCCGCTCCTGGCTCCAGCTTGGCCCATATGCTCTTGATGGTGGCCCACCAAAGATAGTATTGATAGATGCAACAAATTTTGCTCACAAAAAAAAAGTGTAAAATAAAGGCAGGTCACTACCATCTAAGCATCTGGATTTTTCACTGAAAGGAAACATTAAGGTGTAATGTCAGTTCCAGGCCCAGATTTTCTACTCATCTTTTTTCTTTTTTTTTTTAATTTTTGGCCTCTTTTTATTGATTTTCTATTTATTTTCCATCCATCTTTATTCTTCAGCCTATCTATTTCAAAAAATAATAAAGGCTTTTAAACAGGAATTGCTTTTTTTCTGTTTTTTTAAAATTGAAGGTACATCAGACATGGACCATGCCCAGGTATGCGGGCATCTGAAAGAGCAGATCTTACCATTGCCACTTGGCTGAGGGGCTAAGCGAGGACCGGATGAGCCAGGAGAGGTTGACGACGAGGAAGAGCGAGCCCAGAGCTATGGCTGCAATCTGGACCTTCTCAATGACCGTCAGGGAGATGGCCTGCCACGGCACGGGATTCCTGGTGCTGACTGCCAGGACTTGGTACTTGAAGTAGCAGAGCTCACAGCTCCAGGAGCCCTCCTCACTGATCCAGAGGACGAGGCAGGCTGGTGCGTGCAGGGCACTGAGCCTTCGCAGCGGCAGGGGCTCAGGAGCTCCCCCTGCTCCAGGCCTTGGAAGCAGATTCAGCACTGGGTGGTTCGGAGCCCGCTGTCCAGGCTGCTTCTGAGCGCCAGGGCATCCAGCGCGCCCAGGGGTGGTGGCGGCGGGGTTCCAGCCCGCTGCTTCTTGTCGCCGGCCAGGCCCGGGCCCTAGGCTCTGACAGGTAGTATTCGTCTTCGTGTCCGTCACTGTCCGGCTGCAGCCATCTCCCCCGCCCCTGGGGCTGTGGCTCTGCCCTGGGCTGCCACCCCTCTGCCAGCACCAGCAGCTTCAGCTCGTTCAGGAACACGCAGAGCTGAGACTTGAGCACCTTCCGGGCAGCGGGGGCTGGCGGCCCGGCGGGGGGCGGCAGGGCGGGTAGCCATGGCCGGGTCGGGGGCGGGGAGAGGGGCTCAGGGTGCCGCACCCCGCGGGTCATCCTGTGGCGCGCCGCCCCCCATCGCCGTCCTCCTGGCCCCAGTCCCGCTCCTGGCTCCAGCTTGGCCCATATGCTCTTGATGGTGGCCCACCAAAGATAGTATTGATAGATGCAACAAATTTTGCTCACAAAAAAAAAGTGTAAAATAAAGGCAGGTCACTACCATCTAAGCATCTGGATTTTTCACTGAAAGGAAACATTAAGGTGTAATGTCAGTTCCAGGCCCAGATTTTCTACTCATCTTTTTTCTTTTTTTTTTTAATTTTTGGCCTCTTTTTATTGATTTTCTATTTATTTTCCATCCATCTTTATTCTTCAGCCTATCTATTTCAAAAAATAATAAAGGCTTTTAAACAGGAATTGCTACTGTGATTTGAAATAATTTGTCGGTAGAGTTATTTCTTATTCTTAGACACAACTCTGTCTCCAAGAAGGAGTAGCTAAGACAATTCAGAAAAGTGGTGCAAAGCAGAAAGTACACGGAATTCCCATTCTAACATAAGTTGCAACTACTCAAATTATAAAACTGGTTTTATACTCCCTAAAAAAATCAAGTTAAAAAAGAAAAATAAGTAAAGAGCACTTTTCCAGTAGTTTCTCTCAACAAATAGAAAACCGTCAATAATACAAAATTGTTGAAGCAAAACCCCAAAGTACACAAGGAGAACAAGAATCCACATACTAAACATGACTCTACAGAGCTTCCAGAACACATAGGGCAGGAGCGATAGTGGACATTAAAGGCAGACTGATGGGACCCCCCCCCGCCGGTGGTCCAGTGGTTAGGACACTATGCTCCCAATGTAGGGGGCCCAGGCTAGATCCGTGGTCAGGGAACTAGATCCCACATGCCGCAACTAGGACCCAGCGCAGCCAAATAAATAAATAATTTTTTAAAAAAGTAGACTGAGTAAACCCAACCCAGCCAGACACAAAGAAAGGTTAGAGATGCAGAGTCATTTAGCAGGCCAGCTGGCAGCAGCGTTCACAATCTGTGAATGGAATTTGGTAGCGACTGGTTGAGGCAAAGGTTTTCCAGCTGCCAGAATTAACTCCTGCATATGCTCAGTGTTCTGCTCAAGTATTAACTCCAAATGAGACAGTGGTGTGAATCCCAAGGGAAGGCCCAATTTCTGACGACTCTGACCTTCTTGGAGAGTCTCCCAAGAGGCGAGGGCCATCTGAGGCTCACCCTGGGGACAGACACCAGTGGCGGTCCTTCCCAGGAGCTACCCTACGGCGTGCGCACTGGTATTGGCAGGCACCCCTGTGACATTCTCTTATTCGTCCATTCTTTTTTTTTTTTTTAAAGATTTTATTTATTTATTTATTTATAGGAGGAGGTGGGTTGGGGAGGGAGGCAGTGGGTGGGCCACTTCTCTTGGTCTTTCATTTATCTATTTTTCATCCATCTTTGTTTTTTGGCCCGTGTGGGCCTCCCATCGCAGTGGCCTCTGTTGTCACAGAGCACCGGCCCTGGGCGCATGTGCTCCAGAGCTCCGGCTCGGTAACTGGACACATCGGTCCAGCCGCTCCGTGGCATGTGGGATCTTCCCAGGCCAGGGATGGAACCAGCACCCCTTGCACTACAAGGCGGTGTCCTTACCCACTGGACCACCAGGGAAGCCCTCATTCGTCCATTCTTGATCCTAACCTTCAATTAATAAGAAACAAAAAAATTTACAAAATACTCATTATTAAACACAAAACTAACCAAATTAAAACTTTTTAAATAGCAGGAATAAGGTCAAAAATTGTTCCCATAAACCCTCATCTTTCACTTCAATCTGATCCCTGTGGGGCTCTGAATTGAAAGAGGACCTTTGCAAGCATAAAGAAGCTTAAGCACATTGTTTCAGCTTGGAGCTAAGATGGCGCCTACAGGAAGGGACATGGAAATGAAGGGAAGCTTAAGTGCATTGTTTAAAGAAGCTTAAGCACATGTTTGCAGCTAAGATGGCGCCTACAGGAAGAGGCAGGGCGTGATCTAAATTGTTAATTGATGGTCAAAATTTCTGATTGGTTCCCCTGGCTGCCGCGCTCATGAATGATTGCTTGGCCTTTAGCTTGATTGGTGTAATCTATAGGAAGTCCCGTGCAAAACCCCCTTCACTTGCCTATAAAAGCTGTGGATCTTCATTAATAAAGCAGAACTACTTCGATGGAACCCCTGTCGCGTCTGATTGTCCCCTGCCTCAGCCAGGGGGCTGCGGGGCAGGCAGTTCAAGATTTGCCTTTCTCCGAGATCCCCCGGTTCAGCCGGGGGTAATCCCCGCTGCCTTCCCTTTCTGCGGAAGGTCCCCGCAATCCCGTGAATATTCTTTCCACGAACCAACTGAAAATAGAGTTCTTATTTTTTTTACAGGAAATCTTCACAAATGTAAAATCATACAGGATTTTTTCATAAGGAGCCTAATCTGATACCACAACACCCACCATTCGGGGTTCTCTGAGAGACTCCGGATCTCTGAGGCAGACATTCCTTGTGGAGTCCTTAGTATTCAGCCTCCTGCAAGCAGCAGGCACTAGGCCCCACCCCTTGCTTCTTCAGGGAACCGCCGCAGTGGGTGTGGGTATGCCAGAGAGGTGAATTCTGGGGTAACACATGCCGGTACCCTTCAATCCTGGTCTTTTTTTTCAGTGGCCTCTGTTGTCACAGAGCACCGGCCCTGGGCGCATGTGCTCCAGAGCTCCGGCTCGGTAACTGGACACATCGGTCCAGCCGCTCCGTGGCATGTGGGATCTTCCCAGGCCAGGGATGGAACCAGCACCCCTTGCACTACAAGGCGGTGTCCTTACCCACTGGACCACCAGGGAAGCCCTCATTCGTCCATTCTTGATCCTAACCTTCAATTAATAAGAAACAAAAAAATTTACAAAATACTCATTATTAAACACAAAACTAACCAAATTAAAACTTTTTAAATAGCAGGAATAAGGTCAAAAATTGTTCCCATAAACCCTCATCTTTCACTTCAATCTGATCCCTGTGGGGCTCTGAATTGAAAGAGGACCTTTGCAAGCATAAAGAAGCTTAAGCACATTGTTTCAGCTTGGAGCTAAGATGGCGCCTACAGGAAGGGACATGGAAATGAAGGGAAGCTTAAGTGCATTGTTTAAAGAAGCTTAAGCACATGTTTGCAGCTAAGATGGCGCCTACAGGAAGAGGCAGGGCGTGATCTAAATTGTTAATTGATGGTCAAAATTTCTGATTGGTTCCCCTGGCTGCCGCCCTCATGAATGATTGCTTGGCCTTTAGCTTGATTGGTGTAATCTATAGCAAGTCCCGTGCAAAACCCCCTTCACTTGCCTATAAAAGCTGTGGATCTTCATTAATAAAGCAGAACTACTTCGATGGAACCCCTGTCGCGTCTGATTGTCCCCTGCCTCAGCCAGGGGGCTGCGGGGCAGGCAGTTCAAGATTTGCCTTTCTCCGAGATCCCCCGGTTCAGCCGGGGGTAATCCCCGCTGCCTTCCCTTTCTGCGGAAGGTCCCCGCAATCCCGTGAATATTCTTTCCACGAACCAACTGAAAATAGAGTTCTTATTTTTTTTACAGGAAATCTTCACAAATGTAAAATCATACAGGATTTTTTCATAAGGAGCCTAATCTGATACCACAACACCCACCATTCGGGGTTCTCTGAGAGACTCCGGATCTCTGAGGCAGACATTCCTTGTGGAGTCCTTAGTATTCAGCCTCCTGCAAGCAGCAGGCACTAGGCCCCACCCCTTGCTTCTTCAGGGAACCGCCGCAGTGGGTGTGGGTATGCCAGAGAGGTGAATTCTGGGGTAACACATGCCGGTACCCTTCAATCCTGGTCTGTTTTTGTATTTTTTAAATGTTCTTGAAATTTTACAGAAATAAAAAACACTATAGAAAGCAACTGACAGAACTATTATCAGAAAAAATACTCCCGGGTTCGGACTGTCAGGAGAGGAAGCCTCAGGACAGAATGCAGAGACCACTGGCCCAGGAATCAGCATATTTTGCATCGGAAACTAGGTTAGCCACCTGCAAGTCACATGATCCAAGCCCATCCCATGCTTTCCTGCACCTCCAGGTGCTTAACTGGGGAAATATCTTCGTTTACCTTGGCAGAACGCCACTAGAACAAGTAAGAGAGCTGTAACAGCTCTAAGTGCTCTGAAACCAACATAAAAACAAGTGCTTGGAAGAAAAGCTATGACAAACCTAGATGGCGTATTCAAAAGCAGAGACATCGCTTTGCTGACGAAAGTATCTACAGTCAAAGCTCTGGTTTTCCCAGTCGTCATGTATGGCTGAGAGGTAGACCATAAAGAAAGCTGAGCGCCAAAGAATTGACGCCTTTGAACTGCGGTGTTGGAAAAGATTCCTGAGAGTCCCTTGGACTGCAAGCAGATCAAACCAGTCAATCCTAAAGGAAATCAGCCCTGAATATTCATTGGAAGGAATCATGATGAAGCTCCAATACTTTGGCTACCTGATGCAAAGAGACGATTCATTGGAAAAGAGCCTCATGTTGGGCAAAGCAAAGGCAGAAGGAGAAGGGGATGACAGAGGGTGAGATGGTTGGATGGCATCACTGAGTTAATGGACATGAGTTTGAGCAAATTCTGGGAGACGGTGAAGGACAGGAAAGCCTGGCGTGCTACAGTCCAATGGGTCACAAAGAATCGGACACGAGTGAGCAACTGAACTAACTATAATCACTTTTATTGGAAGCCCTGGGAACAAATTTGTTCTAACCTTGATGGCAAAGGGCCTTGGAAAACTAAGAAGTCCGGATCTCTGAGGCAGACATTCCTTGTGGAGTCCTTAGTATTCAGCCTCCTGCAAGCAGCAGGCACTAGGCCCCACCCCTTGCTTCTTCAGGGAACCGCCGCAGTGGGTGTGGGTATGCCAGAGAGGTGAATTCTGGGGTAACACATGCCGGTACCCTTCAATCCTGGTCTGTTTTTGTATTTTTTAAATGTTCTTGAAATTTTACAGAAATAAAAAACACTATAGAAAGCAACTGACAGAACTATTATCAGAAAAAATACTCCCGGGTTCTGACTGTCAGGAGAGGAAGCCTCAGGACAGAATGCAGAGACCACTGGCCCAGGAATCAGCATATTTTGCATCGGAAACTAGGTTAGCCACCTGCAAGTCACATGATCCAAGCCCATCCCATGCTTTCCTGCACCTCCAGGTGCTTAACTGGGGAAATATCTTCGTTTACCTTGGCAGAACGCCACTAGAACAAGTAAGAGAGCTGTAACAGCTCTAAGTGCTCTGAAACCAACATAAAAACAAGTGCTTGGAAGAAAAGCTATGACAAACCTAGATGGCGTATTCAAAAGCAGAGACATCGCTTTGCTGACGAAAGTATCTACAGTCAAAGCTCTGGTTTTCCCAGTCGTCATGTATGGCTGAGAGGTAGACCATAAAGAAAGCTGAGCGCCAAAGAATTGACGCCTTTGAACTGCGGTGTTGGAAAAGATTCCTGAGAGTCCCTTGGACTGCAAGCAGATCAAACCAGTCAATCCTAAAGGAAATCAGCCCTGAATATTCATTGGAAGGAATCATGATGAAGCTCCAATACTTTGGCTACCTGATGCAAAGAGACGATTCATTGGAAAAGAGCCTCATGTTGGGCAAAGCAAAGGCAGAAGGAGAAGGGGATGACAGAGGGTGAGATGGTTGGATGGCATCACTGAGTTAATGGACATGAGTTTGAGCAAATTCTGGGAGACGGTGAAGGACAGGAAAGCCTGGCGTGCTACAGTCCAATGGGTCACAAAGAATCGGACACGAGTGAGCAACTGAACTAACTATAATCACTTTTATTGGAAGCCCTGGGAACAAATTTGTTCTAACCTTGATGGCAAAGGGTGGTTTCACAAAAGGCTTGGAAAACTTAATGAGAACTCCATCTCCCAGGACCATCCAGTCACCTGTGAGCTGACACATTCTCTGTCTCTCCAGTTGTGTGGAGCAGACGTCACCTACCCAGCTGCCCACTGCCCTCAGGGCCCTTCAGTACAGCACAGCCTCTCAAACAAGAGTCACACCACCACCCCTGCAAAGCACCTGGCCCACCACCTCACCCCAAACACAATGGACTTAGGGCACCTCACCACCTTCTCCCCCTAGAGCACCCCTTTCCCACAACAGCAACTCTATCCCTCCTGCTCTCACACACTCCAGGCACCCGTGTCCTAAGGCAGCACTAAGGGACCATGGAGAGCAGGGGCCACCTGGTGGGGGGTTACAGGAGACCTCAGCAGGCTCAGCTAGAACACGTGGGCTGATGGCCTTGTGCCCCCAGGGGGAGCTGTCTCACTGGGCAATCTTGACCCAGACCCTTCAGGGTCGTGGCTGTTGCTGACCTCAAGGCTTTCTGTCTTTGGTTTTCTCTGCACATCCCTTCCTCCACCCTCTGCCACTGCCAGGCCACCAAGATGCCCCCTTCAACCAGCTATCACCCCACAGCCAGCACAGACAGCAGCCTGGAGGGTGCACAGAATTCCTGGGGAAGCTGGAGCCTCTCTCCACAAGGGGCTCTGGCCTAGTGACCTGGCCTACAGGGTGCGGCCAGCCCAGGGAAGGGTGAGCACTTGGGAGCTCTGGAAACTCCAGCCCAGATGTAGGTCCCTGGGGTCTGTTCCACAGGCAACCGAGAGGTGATGATACCTTCTTAGGAAAGCATTTATCTGGTGTGACCTGGGCAAGTTAACACTTATTTGCTGAGCACCTGTAAAATATGTTATTCTGGGCTTGGGTCCAAGTTTATTTCCTTGAACCCACAGGACACATATTGCTTGAGGTGGTAGGAACTTCTTTTAGTCAAGAATCACTCAGCATGTATACTGAGCACCAAGACCATCCTAACGTGGAATAAAGTACACCCTATTGCTTGAAAGTTGGTAGGAATACCAAAATTCTTCTATAAATGGGTCACAAAGAAATCGGACACGAGTGAGCAACTGAACTAACTATAATCACTTTTATTGGAAGCCCTGGGAACAAATTTGTTCTAACCTTGATGGCAAAGGGTGGTTTCACAAAAGGCTTGGAAAACTTAATGAGAACTCCATCTCCCAGGACCATCCAGTCACCTGTGAGCTGACACATTCTCTGTCTCTCCAGTTGTGTGGAGCAGACGTCACCTACCCAGCTGCCCACTGCCCTCAGGGCCCTTCAGTACAGCACAGCCTCTCAAACAAGAGTCACACCACCACCCCTGCAAAGCACCTGGCCCACCACCTCACCCCAAACACAATGGACTTAGGGCACCTCACCACCTTCTCCCCCTAGAGCACCCCTTTCCCACAACAGCAACTCTATCCCTCCTGCTCTCACACACTCCAGGCACCCGTGTCCTAAGGCAGCACTAAGGGACCATGGAGAGCAGGGGCCACCTGGTGGGGGGTTACAGGAGACCTCAGCAGGCTCAGCTAGAACACGTGGGCTGATGGCCTTGTTCCCCCAGGGGGAGCTGTCTCACTGGGCAATCTTGACCCAGACCCTTCAGGGTCGTGGCTGTTGCTGACCTCAAGGCTTTCTGTCTTTGGTTTTCTCTGCACATCCCTTCCTCCACCCTCTGCCACTGCCAGGCCACCAAGATGCCCCCTTCAACCAGCTATCACCCCACAGCCAGCACAGACAGCAGCCTGGAGGGTGCACAGAATTCCTGGGGAAGCTGGAGCCTCTCTCCACAAGGGGCTCTGGCCTAGTGACCTGGCCTACAGGGTGCGGCCAGCCCAGGGAAGGGTGAGCACTTGGGAGCTCTGGAAACTCCAGCCCAGATGTAGGTCCCTGGGGTCTGTTCCACAGGCAACCGAGAGGTGATGATACCTTCTTAGGAAAGCATTTATCTGGTGTGACCTGGGCAAGTTAACACTTATTTGCTGAGCACCTGTAAAATATGTTATTCTGGGCTTGGGTCCAAGTTTATTTCCTTGAACCCACAGGACACATATTGCTTGAGGTGGTAGGAACTTCTTTTAGTCAAGAATCACTCAGCATGTATACTGAGCACCAAGACCATCCTAACGTGGAATAAAGTATCTTTCTTTTCCAGGGCCATCCTTCCATTGCACTATGCTTTAATCAGTTAAAAGAAAAGTAGTAATCTCCAGAGGTCCAGTCCTTGAATCATTTATCTATTCTAAAGATAAATACAACCACTGATCTACCTCATGTTTCCTAGATGAGATTTACCCTCAAGACCTTAAACCACTGTCCTCTCTCCCCATGAGTCCATCTCAGCACTGATCCACAGACACTGAAAAGCAATGCACTGTATGTAAAAGCTTCTACCTCAAGAAGTATAAACAGTCCCCAAATGAAGTAGGATTTCCAGTAGCACTTTATGATTGCTTTCATTAATGAGGGCTCCTGTGCATCTTTTTTGTTTCTCGAAAGTTCTTGATCCCAGTACCTGTGAGAGAAACAAAGCACAGGACAGAACAGTGTGTCCAGCACAGGGAACACAGGGGAGCGGGCAGAGTGGAGGACAAGCCTTTACTACAGGGCGCTCTGGGGCTGCCCCACCAATGCTGGCTGACCCACCAATGCTGGCTGACCGCTCCCAGGGCTCCCGAAGGAGGAGCAGAGTAGACCCCGAGGCACCAGAAAACAGGCCTGAGGGAGAAGTCCCAGCCACGGGAAGGTGCTGCCAGGCTCTGCTGGATTCACAGGGTCATGAGCAGCTCACGAGGGCCAACAGCCCCCTCCAGGGACAGAGCTCAGTCTCCAAGGCCGTTGGCTGCAAGCTCCCTCCACTTCCGGAAACACATAGGGAACACAGCCTCCCCCAGCCTCCAAAGTAGGCTAAGCCTGAGAGGGTAAGCATGCAGTGCCAGGGGAAGGAGGCTCAGAAGAGTCCAGAGGAAGGCCAAGCCCACCCCCAAGCTTTGAGCCACACGTGGAAATTCTCCTCCCTTCTGCTCGCTGCCTGTGCTCACCCTTGCAGCTCTTCTCCGAGGTGCTGGGAGCGGTCTTCCGGAAACACCGAGTACATGTCATCTTCTTCTAATTTCCGTTTGTAACCAATTTTAAACAAGGGGTTTAGCCACCTGTTAAAAATTAAAAGGAGAGTTACATATATCCAAATCACACATCTCTGTCTAATTAGAATACTACATTGATGGGTCTAGAAAAATTTTAAAAGTCTACATTTTAAATATACAAAGATATGTGGGGAAAATTAGACATATGCTTACAAACACACATATTCCAAGGTGTAGGTAAGTCACTCTGCCTTATGCATGATATAACTTAAAGACCCTGTTTGTGTCCTATTGAACATACACTATACATCTGCTTTAACTATTAAGAAAAATACATTTGGAAATCAAAATAAAGTTACTGTGGTTCTGGCACACAGAACAGAAGCAAATGGCCATTACAGATAAGGCTGTAGATACATTCTTGAAATCTCCAAGGACTTAAATTTTTTTTTTTTTTTAAAGATTTATTTATTTATTTATTTTTTGGGCGGGGGTCGGGTTGGGGAGGGAGGGGAGCGGGCGGGCCATTTCTGTTGGTCTTCCGTTTCTCTATTTTTCATCCGTCTTTGTTCTTTGGCTCCTATGGGCCTCCCATCGCGGTGGCGTCTGTTGTCGCAGAGAGCGAGCTCTGGGCGCATGCGCTCCAGAGCTCCAGCTCGGTGATTGGACACATCAGTCCAGCCGCTCCGCGGCACGTGGGATCTTCCCAGGCCAGGGATCGAACCGGCGCCCCTTGCACTGCAAGGCGGTGTCCTTATCCACTGGACCACCAGGGGAAGCCCAGGACTTAAATTTTTTGAACTGTATCGGACTCAAGGAGTTTGTTGTTGTTATTTCGTTGCTAGGTTTCGTTGTCCAAGTCTTTTTGTGACCCCATGGACTGGGGTCCCCCAGGCTATTCTGTCCATGGGATTCCCCAGGCAGAATACTGGAGTGAGTTGCCGTTTCCTGCTCCAAGAGATCTTCCTGACTCAGGGATCGAACCCGTGGCTCCTGCATTAGCAGGTGGACTCTACCACTGGGCCACCAGGGAAGCAGATCAGACTCAAGAATGCCTCCAGTCATATTCAAAGAAGTTCAACCAAGGTTTCCTTAGTTCAGCTGATAACACAAAGGGGATTTTACAGGGAATCACCTTACAAATACAACACTGAGTCCACCAGGCTCTGGATCCTGTTGGACCCTGATTTCCTTACAACCCTGTGAGACTGCCCTAATACAAGTCTCTTTTTGACCCTGACCTTCTGAAAGTGTCCTCAGGATAAATAGCATCTTTTCGACTAAAATGTACATGTTGATTCTTCTTACAGTTCTCCTTGCTATCACTTCCTTGCAGATAAATTTCTCTTAAAATGTAACACAAGACTTTCATAAGGACTGGAATTTTTACTGACTGTGGGGCCTGCCACCTTCAGCCTCAGTCAGGGAGTAAATAGAGCCCAATATATTTTCAGGGAACTCCACTAACAGCTGCCAATATCGCCAAACAACAGTTCAATTCTCCCGTGTCCTGGCTTCTGCCCAAGCACATCATGGCTGCCCCCACCACCACCCCACTCCAGGAAAGGTGGATGTCTTAGTCAAATCCCTGTTTTCTGGGGACCCAACCAACCTTTCAATATGAGCCCTCCACCTACAGGCATGGCCGACTCTAGATACTGACAATGCCCAAGGGCTCTGGGAACAGGATCATACCAAACCTGGAGGGGTCTGGTCTATGGAGCTAGAATCCTGAGGGAGAAGGACACCACCATGAGCCTACACGTGACTCAAGAGCACCCAATGTCAGTGTGTACCCCTGAGGGATATTTGTTCTTTGAGGCCCCAGTGGCCAGGACCACTGAGGGCTGGGCCATCGACTGTCTCCAAGAAAACTATCCCAGTGCACACTGGGCTATACGAGGTGCACACCCTGATCCAGGCTACAGTCAGATTCTAATTATACTCACCCCACCTCCCATCCAAACAGAGCTATTCATCCAGTCAGAAGGGAGCTGAACTGGTAATGGAAGGAGTTCTTGCCCTTGTAGCACTATTGGTGAGCCTAGCATGAGGAACAATTTATAAAACTGAAACTATGGGCTTCCCTGGTGGTCCAGTGGGTAAGGACACGCCGGGCAGATCAGACTCAAGAATGCCTCCAGTCATATTCAAAGAAGTTCAACCAAGGTTTCCTTAGTTCAGCTGATAACACAAAGGGATTTTACAGGGAATCACCTTACAAATACAACACTGAGTCCACCAGGCTCTGGATCCTGTTGGACCCTGATTTCCTTACAACCCTGTGAGACTGCCCTAATACAAGTCTCTTTTTGACCCTGACCTTCTGAAAGTGTCCTCAGGATAAATAGCATCTTTTCGACTAAAATGTACATGTTGATTCTTCTTACAGTTCTCCTTGCTATCACTTCCTTGCAGATAAATTTCTCTTAAAATGTAACACAAGACTTTCATAAGGACTGGAATTTTTACTGACTGTGGGGCCTGCCACCTTCAGCCTCAGTCAGGGAGTAAATAGAGCCCAATATATTTTCAGGGAACTCCACTAACAGCTGCCAATATCGCCAAACAACAGTTCAATTCTCCCGTGTCCTGGCTTCTGCCCAAGCACATCATGGCTGCCCCCACCACCACCCCACTCCAGGAAAGGTGGATGTCTTAGTCAAATCCCTGCTTTTTGGGGGCACAACCAACCTTTCAATATGAGCCCTCCACCTACAGGCATGGCCAGCTCTAGATACTGACCATGGCTAACGACTCTGGGAACGGGATCATACTGAACTTGGAGGGGTCTGGTCTATGGAGCTAGAATCCTGAGGGAGAAGGACACCACCATGAGCCTACACGTGACTCAAGAGCACCCAATGTCAGTGTGTACCCCTGAGGGATATTTGTTCTTTGAGGCCCCAGTGGCCAGGACCACTGAGGGCTGGGCCATCGACTGTCTCCAAGAAAACTATCCCAGTGCACACTGGGCTATACGAGGTGCACACCCTGATCCAGGCTACAGTCAGATTCTAATTATACTCACCCCACCTCCCATCCAAACAGAGCTATTCATCCAGTCAGAAGGGAGCTGAACTGGTAATGGAAGGAGTTCTTGCCCTTGTAGCACTATTGGTGAGCCTAGCATGAGGAACAATTTATAAAACTGAAACTATGGGCTTCCCCTGGTGGTCCAGTGGGTAAGGACACCGCCTTGCAGTGCAAGGGACGCCGGTTTGATCCCTGGCCTGGGAAGATCCCACGTGCCGCGGAGCGGCTGGACTGATGTGTCCAATTACCGAGCCGGAGCTCTGGCGCGCATGCGCCCAGAGCCGGCGCTCTGCGACGACGGACGCCACTGCAATGGGAGGCCCACAGGAGCCAAAGAGCAGAGACGGATGAAAATAGAGAAAGACCAATAGAAGTGGCCCGCCCGCTCCCCTCCCTCCCCAACCCGACCCCCGCCCAAAATAAAAATAAATAAATCTGTAAAAAAAAAAAAAAAAAAACTTAAACTATAACAAAAAACATCACTCGAACAATGGACTGAGTAATTAGAGAACCTGGTTCCAACTTTCAGTTCAGTTCAGTAGCTTAGTTGTGTCCAACTATTTGCGATCCAACGGAGTATACGCCAGGCTTCCCTGTCCTTCACCATCTCCCAGAGCCTGCTCAAATTCATGTTCATTGACTCAGTGATGCCATCCAATCATCTCATCCTCTGTTGTCCCCTCCTCCTTCTGCCTTCTATGTTTCCCAGCATCAAGGTCTTTTCCAATGAGTCATCTCTTTGCATTAGGTGGCCAAAGTATTGGACCATCAGCTTCATCATGATTCCTTCCAATGAATATTCAGGGTTTATTTCCTTAACGATTAACTGGCTTGATCTGTTGGCAGTTCAAGGGACTCTCAAGAGTCTTTTCCAATGCCACAGTTCAAAGGCAACAATTCTTTTGGTGCTCAGCCTTCTTTACCATTCAGCTCTCACATCCATACATAACTAACGGGGAAACTATAGCTTTGATTATATGGACTTTCTAAAGTCTCAACTTAAAAATGATAAAATCTTCACTGGCCTCTGGCTTTAGTGACACTTGACCACTGGATAGATCTTGATTACCTGCTGGCTGATCGAGGAGGAAGTCATGCCCTTGTAACTATTTCCTGCTGTTTCTATGTTAACTTGAGTGGTCAAATAGAAGAAAGCGCAACCTGACTGTTAGAGAAGGCTGCTTGCAGACAGAACGACAAATGTCGTATGATGTCGCTTATATGCGAATGTAAGTAAAGGCTACAAATGAACTCTCTACAAAACAGAATTAGAGTCACAGATATAGGGAACAAAAGTTATAGTTACCAGGGGCTGAGAGGAGGGACAAATTGGAATTGGGACACTGTAATCAATACATAGACATTACAATATGTAAAACAGATAATTAATAAGGACCTATTGCATAGCATAGGGAAACTCTATTCTATACTCTGTAATGGTCTATATGGGGAAAGATTCTTTAAAAGAGTAGATATATGTATACGTATAACTGATTCACTTTGCTCTACTGCAGAAACTAACACAACATTGCAAACCAACTATACTCCAACAGGAATTCAAAGAGAGAGAAAGTCACTTATGGTTAAATACTCAGAACAAGAAGGGCCTGACTGAACAAATCTGGGACAGTATTAAAAGAAAAAAGTGCTGAATGATCTTCAGCTTCCCTGGGCTTCTGTCATTCTTAGAATCCCTTCCAGTTACTCTCTTTCTCCTGTTCTTTGGTATCCTCAACTGCATCATTAGTTTTATCTGGTCTTTACCCGGGGATGTGAGCACTTGGGACTTCAGCCACATGACAGGCAGATCTGAATCAGGAACGCTCCTGCTCCTGTAACCCAGCATAGGACAAAGCCCACACTCTGCAGGAAGCAGTTTTAGAAAACTGGCCTTCACTCTTTCAATATCCCTCAAGAATGAGGAGCAGTAAAAAGGAAAGGGAGGAACTATGACCAGGCTCTTGTCCTGGAATTATACCCTGCCCCTTCCCTGGTGGCTCAGCTGGTGAAGAATCCAACTGCAATGCAGGAGACCCGGGTTCGATGCCCGGGTTGCAAAGATCCCCTGAAGAAGGAACTGGCAACCCACTGGAGTATTCTTGCTTACAGAGTTCCATGGACAGAGGAACCTGGCAGGCTACGATCCCTGGGGTCACAAAAAGTCAGCTGCAACTGAGTGACTGACGCTTTAATTTTCGTTTCCTTGAATCTAAGCCACTTCCTCTCATCGACAAATTGAGTCAAGAAGAAAGCGCAACCTGACTGTTAGAGAAGGCTGCTTGCAGACAGAACGACAAATGTCGTATGATGTCGCTTATATGCGAATGTAAGTAAAGGCTACAAATGAACTCTCTACAAAACAGAATTAGAGTCACAGATATAGGGAACAAAAGTTATAGTTACCAGGGGCTGAGAGGAGGGACAAATTGGAATTGGGACACTGTAATCAATACATAGACATTACAATATGTAAAACAGATAATTAATAAGGACCTATTGCATAGCATAGGGAAACTCTATTCTATACTCTGTAATGGTCTATATGGGGAAAGATTCTTTAAAAGAGTAGATATATGTATACGTATAACTGATTCACTTTGCTCTACTGCAGAAACTAACACAACATTGCAAACCAACTATACTCCAACAGGAATTCAAAGAGAGAGAAAGTCACTTATGGTTAAATACTCAGAACAAGAAGGGCCTGACTGAACAAATCTGGGACAGTATTAAAAGAAAAAAGTGCTGAATGATCTTCAGCTTCCCTGGGCTTCTGTCATTCTTAGAATCCCTTCCAGTTACTCTCTTTCTCCTGTTCTTTGGTATCCTCAACTGCATCATTAGTTTTATCTGGTCTTTACCCGGGGATGTGAGCACTTGGGACTTCAGCCACATGACAGGCAGATCTGAATCAGGAACGCTCCTGCTCCTGTAACCCAGCATAGGACAAAGCCCACACTCTGCAGGAAGCAGTTTTAGAAAACTGGCCTTCACTCTTTCAATATCCCTCAAGAATGAGGAGCAGTAAAAAGGAAAGGGAGGAACTATGACCAGGCTCTTGTCCTGGAATTATACCCTGCCCCTTCCCTGGTGGCTCAGCTGGTGAAGAATCCAACTGCAATGCAGGAGACCCGGGTTCGATGCCCGGGTTGCAAAGATCCCCTGAAGAAGGAACTGGCAACCCACTGGAGTATTCTTGCTTACAGAGTTCCATGGACAGAGGAACCTGGCAGGCTACGATCCCTGGGGTCACAAAAAGTCAGCTGCAACTGAGTGACTGACGCTTTAATTTTCGTTTCCTTGAATCTAAGCCACTTCCTCTCATCTTAGAGAAAAACAAGAACTGGCTAGAAATAGCTACGCCCAAAATGGAGAAAGACCTAGCCTCCTGTAGACCTTGAGCCTCATATGCATTCGCTGTAACAGGCTAGTACACTAAACAACATACTCACCAGTGCCAGTCTACAATGGCCAAGACAACAAGCCATGTAAGGACTCAAAAGGCGTGTTGTTTCAGTTTAAGGTGCAACCCACACCCCTGCTGCCCTGTTCTCGGAGAAGTCATAACTATTCCTGCCTCTCTTGATTCAATTCCTTCACATTAACTTCACCCCAAATTGGGTTGAGAAGTTGATTTGTGAACCAAGGTCTTGCTTCTCCATTCTTTGGCCACTGAGTAAAGTAACAGCTTGTGCTGTTCCAGCCTCACCATCGACTTAGGCAGGGGCTGTGAGAATCCAAGTGGAAAACAACCTCTTCAGCCAAGATTAAGGGGTCTTGGTCTGGCCTAGAGCCCAGCACAAGTCCAGGAGACCAACTGGAGACAAGCACAGTAGTTATATACATAAGGCACACAGTGCTCAGAACCAGACTGCTTCACGTGAGATCCTGCTCCACCACTTACTGGCTGTGTGACAATAAGCAACTTACTCAACCTCTCAGTTTCAGTGCCTTCAGACATAAAATAAGAGGTTGTTGTGCCTTTCTCGCAAGCAGAAAAACTAGAAATTACATTTTGAAAACAGAAGGTGTTTGCAGAGTTCCTTACCTTGCCTGAAGTTAAGGAGGCTTTTTTCTATTTTATTATTTACAGTAACCACATTCCTTCTACATTCCTTCTTCTTGGCCCTCTTTTCTTAAGAGCTGCCCAATGGCCAAGAAATGTAGCTACACACGCTGAATATACCAGCATCAAAAGAAGCATAGGAGTTCCCTTCCCCCAGGCTGTCCCATAAAAGAAAAACCAGAATTTGGGGAAAGATTAACTGGGTTAGGGTGCAGAAACAAAACAGCTAGCAAATCCCAAAGGTTCAGGCCCACCTAGTTAGCCATCCTAACTACCAGATGGAAAGCTTGAGCCAAGAGCGTCACCTCACTGAGCCGTTTTTCATCCCCATGTCTCCTCCCAGTCCAGGGACCCTTCAGTGGTTTCAGGACCAAGTGACTCCTGAGCAGGACCACCTGTATCAAAACCACGCACTGGGGCTTCCACCGGTGGTCCAGTGGGTAAGGACACCGCCTTGCAGTGCAAGGGGCGCCGGTTCGAGCCCTGGCCTGGGAAGATCCCACATGCGGCGGAGCGGCTGGACTGATGTGTCCAATTACCAAGCTGGAGCTCTGGAGCGCATGCGCCCAGAGCAGGTGCTCTGCAACAACAGAGGCCACCGCAATGGGAGGCCCACGGGAGCCAAAGAACAAAGACGGATGAAAATAGAGAAATGAAAGACCAATAGAAGTGGCCCACCCATCCCCCTCCCTCCCCACCCCACCCCCCAAAAGATTAAGAAATAAAATTAAAAAAAAAAACACGCACGGGGGGAATCCAAGTGGAAAACAACCTCTTCAGCCAAGATTAAGGGGTCTTGGTCTGGCCTAGAGCCCAGCACAAGTCCAGGAGACCAACTGGAGACAAGCACAGTAGTTATATACATAAGGCACACAGTGCTCAGAACCAGACTGCTTCACGTGAGATCCTGCTCCACCACTTACTGGCTGTGTGACAATAAGCAACTTACTCAACCTCTCAGTTTCAGTGCCTTCAGACATAAAATAAGAGGTTGTTGTGCCTTTCTCGCAAGCAGAAAAACTAGAAATTACATTTTGAAAACAGAAGGTGTTTGCAGAGTTCCTTACCTTGCCTGAAGTTAAGGAGGCTTTTTTCTATTTTATTATTTACAGTAACCACATTCCTTCTACATTCCTTCTTCTTGGCCCTCTTTTCTTAAGAGCTGCCCAATGGCCAAGAAATGTAGCTACACACGCTGAATATACCAGCATCAAAAGAAGCATAGGAGTTCCCTTCCCCCAGGCTGTCCCATAAAAGAAAAACCAGAATTTGGGGAAAGATTAACTGGGTTAGGGTGCAGAAACAAAACAGCTAGCAAATCCCAAAGGTTCAGGCCCACCTAGTTAGCCATCCTAACTACCAGATGGAAAGCTTGAGCCAAGAGCGTCACCTCACTGAGCCGTTTTTCATCCCCATGTCTCCTCCCAGTCCAGGGACCCTTCAGTGGTTTCAGGACCAAGTGACTCCTGAGCAGGACCACCTGTATCAAAACCACGCACTGGGGCTTCCACCGGTGGTCCAGTGGGTAAGGACACCGCCTTGCAGTGCAAGGGGCGCCGGTTCGAGCCCTGGCCTGGGAAGATCCCACATGCGGCGGAGCGGCTGGACTGATGTGTCCAATTACCAAGCTGGAGCTCTGGAGCGCATGCGCCCAGAGCAGGTGCTCTGCAACAACAGAGGCCACCGCAATGGGAGGCCCACGGGAGCCAAAGAACAAAGACGGATGAAAATAGAGAAATGAAAGACCAATAGAAGTGGCCCACCCATCCCCCTCCCTCCCCACCCCACCCCCCAAAAGATTAAGAAATAAAATTAAAAAAAAAAAAAAACACGCACTGCTTCTCTGAAGGCTACAGATAGGACCCGTCCCCACAGGCTGCAGGGACCCCCTCCCCAGAGTGGTCCTCAAAGGGGGAAGGGGAAGTATTTGCAGCAGGGAAAGGGCTTGGTCAAATGCATACGGCAGTTGTGGCTGTGAGTCCCAGGCAGAAGCAAAACGTGTTCAACAGTGCTCCACTAAATAAAAACAGTTTTGACCCATACGGAATTTGCCACAACTAGCTATCAGGTCAGACAGCGAGAGCCGCACAGGGAGAAAGGGGAGGGAAAGAAGTACAGGGTCACAGGCACAGGGACAGAGGAATCCGGTGGAGGTGGACACAGCTGTCACATGAGGCATATGGGGAAAGTGGGGGCGTTATTGAAAGATGGCAACGGTGCAGGGCAGTGATTAGATAAAGGAAGCTGTTCACAAGCTTGGCGTGGGGCTGGGGCCGGAGTGACGGGGGTGTGAAGCTTCAGTTCAGAACTGGGCATTCCTGAGAGGTTCAGGGGACGCCAGTAAGAGTGGGAGCGCGTTTCTCCGCTGGGCAGTGACTGCCCCTGGGCACTCAGGCCTCCTGCTCTCTGGCTCGGAAGGCTGGAGGAGCTGCCAGCAGCAAGGAAAGGAGCCCCTATACCTCTGCCCCGGAGCACCAGGTACCCTCCCCAGCCCTGCTTCCTGACCAGGTGGAGAGGGGAACACCGCAGCGTCGGGTAGCACCGGGCCCCTAGACGGCAGCGACAAGCTGCTCAGGCGGGGCACTCACCACAAGAACAGGCGCGAACAGAAGTTTGCTCTCTGCAGCGGGTTGGGCTTCAACTCCGGGTTCAGCGGCGGCATCTAGGCGGCCGGGGAGAGCGTGGAGCCGCGTTGCGCTGCTCTGGCCGCAGTGAGGCTCCTGCTCCTCCCTGGAGACCACTGCGATAAACAGTTAAACGCAGCTTTTCCGGTCTGCTTGGAGGGACCCGAGAACCTCTTTCTCGGGGTGGAGCGTCTACTGCCCACCCTGTCACCGCCTCCCAGGGCCGTGGCAGCCTTTTGCAGCTTCTGCGGAGCCAGGAGAAAAGCATCTTGGAAATAAAAGAAGAAAAAACAAGTTGATTCGATTCACACGGGCGCATTAGCTGGGGTCATACGGATCAGCAACAGTGGGAGATGGGCTGTGGACTTTGGATCGCCGGGTCCGTGCATGTTAGAACGCTGCATGCACACACAGAACAGCCCTCCCCCATCCTCCCCGCCCCCGCCCTACTCTCCTCCTCCTCCCGCCCTACCCCCCTCCTCCTCCCCGCCTCCTCCCCTCACAAACTCGGCTGAACTCCTCTGAGCGCCGGCACTCACTCACCCAGAAGGCAAGAGGGGAGGCGCAGGCTCTGCCCTCCTCTGCTGCTCAGAAGCTCCCCACCAGCTGCAGAGAAGACCCTGAAAAAGCTGGCAGAAGGCACTAACAGCCCACATGCCGGGACCCTTGGCATCTCACAGGGCTGCACTGTGGGGGAACCGCTGTGAGCTTTTTGCTGCCCTCTTAGGCAGAGAAAGGGAAATTTAGCCCAAGAGAGCTGGGGATGTTACCCAGTTTAAACTCGCTCTGCTCCTGAGGAGACTTCCAACCAACCTGAGAGAGGAGGTGCTGAGGCACAGAAAACGACTTTATTAGGAAAGCAGCTGATGGAGAAGATGGCAGCCTAGTGCCTCAGAAACAAGCACCTTCATGGGGTCTGGATGCCAGGTTCTTGTACAGATCAGAGATGGGAGGAGATGAGGAGGCCAAGTAAAAAGGCCATTAATCTTGCAAACATGGCCTAGAATGGCAAGGCTCGGGCAGGGGATGAGTTCATTTCTCCCTTCCTGTCATCCAAGCCGTTCGGTATGATTATAATAATAAAAACAATGTAAGGCAAGTCAAAGAAACAGTTTCACCATGGGGTCAGGATTGGTTTTCTGCCAGCAACACGGACAGAGACTACCTTCTTTCTTTCATCACGTCGTGCTCAGGGCCCAGACGAATAATGGTGACCTGTCACAAAATACGTGTGCACACTTCTGGGGATCTGCCCTCACTTGCAACTTTAACAATGCCCCGTTTAAGAATGTATTATTATCCCTATCGTACAGATGAGAAAGATGAGGCTCAAGGACAGCGTTGTCCAAGGTCTTGGGCCCAAGCTTGGGGTTCAGCATGGTTGTCTCACTGGTGGATGGACAGTGTCTGAAGTGCCTGGAATAGGCGGTGTGAACGAGGGTACCACTGGAGGACCACGTGAACAAGATCTTGGGCTGCCACTCTTAGGTCTTTAGTTACCAGCTCAGCAGTTTCTCTTCCGCTAGAACCTAAATGAAGACAAGTCAAAATCGCTTACAAGATCACCATCCTATTCTTTGACAATTTCCCATGTACCTTGGCTAAAATGGTCTTACTAATGGTAACTTTTAGTTCCAGTTATGCAAGAGGAGTAAGTTCTGGGGAATCAGTATACAGCAGTGGGATAATATTGTACCGTGTATTTTTAATTTGCTAAGAGCGAAGATCTTGGTGTTCTCAACATAGAAAAGAAAAAAAGAAAAGTGGCTAAAGTGTGAAATGATGGCCATCTTGATTGGCTTGGTTGTGATGAATATTTCAGTGTCTATCTACATCCAGTCATCAGGTTGACTGTCTAAATATATGAACATTTAATTGTCAATTATACCTTAATAATGCTGGAGGGAAAACTGATTTTATAATGTATCCATCTTTTAAAATAAGTCAAACATAATAAGAATGGCAGGATGTTGATAATTTTCTATTAATAGGCATGATTAGAATTTATTATACTGTTCTCTTGATCGAGGCGTTTAATTTTGGAGTTCTGTGTCTTTCACTTCGAGCACACACTCTCCTCTGTGGCAAGTGGCACCCGAACAGGGACGTGAAGTGATGCCGTATCGCAAAGGTGGAAACAGAAATGAATCCGCACTCGGGATCCTATGGGCTGCTGTAGAGGCCTCTGAAAATCCCCGTTGGTGAATGTCCGTGGGTAATTAACCAAGGTAATAGAGAAGTTTGAGAGCACGGAACGTTATCGGCCATATATTGGTTTGTTAGGACAGCTCTTGTCATGAGCTAGTCATCAAGGCTGTTTAATTGATCTCTTACAGATCATTCAAAAGCATTGTAACTGGTTTCCCACATTGGGAATTTTAGGTTTAAAGGACTGGGAGAAAGTCAGTTCTCAACTGAAAAAGGCTTATGCAAAAGGTGCTGCTTTTCGGGAACATATATGGAGTACGTAGACTTTAATTAAACCCACGTAAGAGCCTTTAAAAACTCCTGAGTCCTCAGAGAGCAAGGATCGTTCAGAAAGACCTGTGAAAAGTCCAGAGTATGCAGAGCCAGAAGCCGACAAGCCGAATGCCCAGCCACTGGCACCCAAAGTAGAGGACGAGGAGGATTCGCCTTTGCCACCTTCTCCGGCACCGCCCCAGCCTGGGGCAATCCTGGTGCCCACTATGCCTAAGCCACTCACATTGCCTTCTTACAGAAAGGAATTTTGCAAGTTAAACAGAAAGATTTAGTGGTCATGCAGATGGCATTTCTAGTAAAATAAAATCTTTCTAAAATTTATAAAACTGGTTCTTTTCACAAGTATCAAAAAGAAAAAAAAACAGCATGTTAAAATATTTGTTTTTGAACTCTGACCCTACCTGACAAATGAAAACATACATAGGAAGAAAGAATTTAAAGTTTACTCTTACCATGTCCTTGAGACACCACCCACTCTGCCTAAGACTCCAGCCATGAAAAAATTAAGAAAACTTCGGGAAAAAAAAAAAAAAAAGAAAGGTAAAGAGACATTTTAAATTTCAAGCAGAAAACTGAGATCTCTGTCTTTCAGATTTATATATGGCTCAATGTCCAGAGTCATGTATATCTCAGTGTGTCTCTGTCTTTAGACGAAGCTGCTGAGATTATTTTGTTGATGAGCTCTATTTAACTGGCCTGAAGAAAAGTAAGCACTTACAAATCAAATAATTCTAAATTCAAAAAAGGCTAAACTAAATAAATTTCAGGTTCACGTGAACTAAAAAATATTCTATATTAAATACCTCGTATTGGTGTTTGTTTGATATAAACATGTCTAAGAGTTATTGACAGTAAACAAAATGTTTTCATAATGCTTAAGTTTAATACAAGTTAAATATTATTATATCTTTTACATATTTATCAACAAGAACTCGAATGAAAAAACTTATAAATGTGAATCAGATATGAGTTTAAATTCTATTAAGAATAATTATGCCTTAAAACTGTCTGTCTAAAAGTCTCTCCAGATTGGGATAACTTGAATTTCTAAGGGGTGTGCTAACTAAGTGATGAATGTTTATTGGATAACTAGGTTATTTCCAAAATAAAGTAAGGTTTTAAAACATGAAACATTGATTTCCTCTTACAGAGAAGCAAAGAGATTTGGGACTATTAATAAATAATGTTTGGTGCCAACCTGAGATGTTCTCGATAAGAAATCAAATGTTTTTAGAACTATTCACTGGTATTTATGCTCACCAGTTTATAAAATGCTAATACAAAGATTAGTTTATGATTACTTAAAAAAAGCAATGACTATAATTCTATGTGACTGAGTGTTCTAAACCTTTTTGGTATTTGTAGACAAACCTTTCTAAGTCATTTTAATGAAGCATTTTTGACTTCTAGCTAACTTTGGGGTACTTCAGAGGCCCCTGAAACACCCAGAGACAAATATTACACTAATTAGATTCATTCTATATATTAAATTACATGGGAGATACTGTCAAATAAATAAGTCACTGGTTATATTATATGATCAATGTTCCTGGTTATTGATTTGAAAGATTGTTTTTCTACTATTCCTCTATATCATGCTGATAAAGAAAATTTTCTTTCTTTGTACCATTGATTAACAATATAGAGCCTAGAAAACAGTATCAATGAAACGTGCTGCCCCAAGGAATGCTTAACAGTCCCACTATTTGACAGAATTTTATGGCGAAAGCTTTAGCTCTCGTTCATCAACTATTCCCTCAATCTTATATTTTACATTATATGGATAACATCCTTTATGCATCCCCTGACTCTAATATTTTACAAAAAGCATATTCTTTCCTGAAGACATGTCTAGATCAAGCTGGACTTAAAACTGCACCTGGAAAAGTGCCATTTCAAGAACCTCATCAATATTATTGACCACAGTCTAACCTTAAAAGGTGGAGTTAAGACGAGATTAAACTCGAATTTTTAATGATTTACAAAAAATATTGGGCAACATTAACTGGCTGTGCCCTTATTTAGGTATGCCAACACATGCCTTAATAATCTCTTCATTACTTAAAGGAGACTCACCTCTTAATAGCCTTAGAAAGTGAACTCCTGAGGCCCTGACAGAAGTACAATGAGTACAACAAAAGATTTTTTCTTCTCGGATTCTCTCCTGGGTCTGCTTTACAATGACTGATTCTTCCTTCTCTCATTCCCAGTAAAAATAGGGCTAAGTATCATGGCCATTCCAAGTGTATAGGCACTTCTGATCTTTTTTCCAAATAGGTTTCCTCTTACAGAGAAGCAAAGAGATTTGGGACTATTAATAAATAATGTTTGGTGCCAACCTGAGATGTTCTCGATAAGAAATCAAATGTTTTTAGAACTATTCACTGGTATTTATGCTCACCAGTTTATAAAATGCTAATACAAAGATTAGTTTATGATTACTTAAAAAAAGCAATGACTATAATTCTATGTGACTGAGTGTTCTAAACCTTTTTGGTATTTGTAGACAAACCTTTCTAAGTCATTTTAATGAAGCATTTTTGACTTCTAGCTAACTTTGGGGTACTTCAGAGGCCCCTGAAACACCCAGAGACAAATATTACACTAATTAGATTCATTCTATATATTAAATTACATGGGAGATACTGTCAAATAAATAAGTCACTGGTTATATTATATGATCAATGTTCCTGGTTATTGATTTGAAAGATTGTTTTTCTACTATTCCTCTATATCATGCTGATAAAGAAAATTTTCTTTCTTTGTACCATTGATTAACAATATAGAGCCTAGAAAACAGTATCAATGAAACGTGCTGCCCCAAGGAATGCTTAACAGTCCCACTATTTGACAGAATTTTATGGCGAAAGCTTTAGCTCTCGTTCATCAACTATTCCCTCAATCTTATATTTTACATTATATGGATAACATCCTTTATGCATCCCCTGACTCTAATATTTTACAAAAAGCATATTCTTTCCTGAAGACATGTCTAGATCAAGCTGGACTTAAAACTGCACCTGGAAAAGTGCCATTTCAAGAACCTCATCAATATTATTGACCACAGTCTAACCTTAAAAGGTGGAGTTAAGACGAGATTAAACTCGAATTTTTAATGATTTACAAAAAATATTGGGCAACATTAACTGGCTGTGCCCTTATTTAGGTATGCCAACACATGCCTTAATAATCTCTTCATTACTTAAAGGAGACTCACCTCTTAATAGCCTTAGAAAGTGAACTCCTGAGGCCCTGACAGAAGTACAATGAGTACAACAAAAGATTTTTTCTTCTCGGATTCTCTCCTGGGTCTGCTTTACAATGACTGATTCTTCCTTCTCTCCATTCCCAGTAAAAATAGGGCTAAGTATCATGGCCCAAGTTCCAAGTGTATAGGCACTTCTGATCTTTTTTTCCTAGAGAGCTGAACTTTGTGCGGTGATGTTCGCTTTACAAGGTTTTCCTTATGCAATTAATATTCTATATGGTTTTAATTATACATGGCAATTATCCATGTTACTTCTCTTATTGAAACTGCTCTTATTAAACCATCTCTAGACTCTGTTCCATTTGACTTGTTTTCTACTTTATCTTACACTGTCAGAGCTCATTCATCCCCAGTTTATAGTGGTCATATTAGGGCCCATTCCAATCTTCCAGGCCCTTTGGCAGAAGGAAATAAGCAGGCAAACACTCACCTTTTCCCTGGTTTTTTCCAATTAGGCTGATTTTCACTCTCTCACTCTTGTAAATGGTAAGAGTTTGAAAGACAAATATGCTATTACTTGGGAGCAAGCAAAATCCATTGTGTGTACCTGTCCTTCCTGCCAAAGTTTTCACCTGTATAATTCTAACATGGGCATCAACCCCAGAGGTCCGACACCTCATGATTTATGGCAAATGGACCTTACACATGCTAAGAGCTGATAAAAGTGTCCTTAGAAAACTATATACCTAAAAAAAATGAACTTCCTGTTTTCATTAGGCTCACAATCTAGGAAATAGAATAGGTAAAAAGGAAATTACAGCAAAAGAATAAAAATAATAAAATAACAAAACATTCCTTCTGACCTATTAAATCAGAAACACTTAGAACCAAATTCTGGAACCTATGTAAATCATATTCTTTCCTGAAGACATGTCTAGATCAAGCTGGACTTAACACTGCACCTGGAAAAGTGCCATTTCAAGAACCTCATCAATATTATTGACCACAGTCTAACCTTAAAAGGTGGAGTTAAGACGAGATTAAACTCGAATTTTAATGATTTACAAAAATATTGGGCAACATTAACTGGCTGTGCCCTTATTTAGGTATGCCAACACATGCCTTAATAATCTCTTCATTACTTAAAGGAGACTCACCTCTTAATAGCCTTAGAAAGTGAACTCCTGAGGCCCTGACAGAAGTACAATGAGTACAACAAAAGATTTTTTCTTCTCGGATTCTCTCCTGGGTCTGCTTTACAATGACTGATTCTTCCTTCTCTCCATTCCCAGTAAAAATAGGGCTAAGTATCATGGCCCAAGTTCCAAGTGTATAGGCACTTCTGATCTTTTTTTCCTAGAGAGCTGAACTTTGTGCGGTGATGTTCGCTTTACAAGGTTTTCCTTATGCAATTAATATTCTATATGGTTTTAATTATACATGGCAATTATCCATGTTACTTCTCTTATTGAAACTGCTCTTATTAAACCATCTCTAGACTCTGTTCCATTTGACTTGTTTTCTACTTTATCTTACACTGTCAGAGCTCATTCATCCCCAGTTTATAGTGGTCATATTAGGGCCCATTCCAATCTTCCAGGCCCTTTGGCAGAAGGAAATAAGCAGGCAAACACTCACCTTTTCCCTGGTTTTTTCCAATTAGGCTGATTTTCACTCTCTCACTCTTGTAAATGGTAAGAGTTTGAAAGACAAATATGCTATTACTTGGGAGCAAGCAAAATCCATTGTGTGTACCTGTCCTTCCTGCCAAAGTTTTCACCTGTATAATTCTAACATGGGCATCAACCCCAGAGGTCCGACACCTCATGATTTATGGCAAATGGACCTTACACATGCTAAGAGCTGATAAAAGTGTCCTTAGAAAACTATATACCTAAAAAAAATGAACTTCCTGTTTTCATTAGGCTCACAATCTAGGAAATAGAATAGGTAAAAAGGAAATTACAGCAAAAGAATAAAAATAATAAAATAACAAAACATTCCTTCTGACCTATTAAATCAGAAACACTTAGAACCAAGAATATACCATGCTAATGCAGGTAAAGCCTCATAGGCACTGTAGTATATCATTTGCCAAATATAAATTAGAATAGCCTTTTCTGAAAATAATCTGACAATATTAAGAGCCTTAAACATGTTCACCTTTTTTGACTCAATAGGATTTCCACTTAGAAGATGATGAAGGTTAGAAGTCAGCTACAGACATTATTTATGTACAAATTCATTGACGTGTAAATATTCAAACAGTAGCGAATCCAACTGCAATGCAAGAGACCTGCGTTCAATACCTGGGTCAGGAAAATCCCATGGAGAAGGAAATGGAAACCCACTCCAGTACTCTTGCCTGGAGAATTCCATGAACATAGGAGCCTGGCGGGCTACAGTTCACAGGATCACAAAGAGTTGGATTTGGATAGGACTGAGCAACCTCCACGTTCACGTTTCTCAGAGCAGTTCTTATTATAATATTAGAATTTGGAAACATCCTAACTTCAGCAATAGCAAAATGATTAAATAAATCACGAACCATTTTTTAGACAACTGATTTTGAACACCTACCATACATCATCACCCTTAAAAATGCTGGGAATCAATGGTAAACAAGGCATGTAACGTGTATCTTCTCATGGTGTTTACATTCAAGTAGCCAGGAGACAGGAAACAAGTAAATGAATGAACAAGATAGTAACAGGTTTGACGAGGCCTATGTAGAAATTAAACAGCAAGTGAGAGTGGTTGTAGATAGGCCACCAAGCCTGGGACATAAGTTGGGTAATCAGGAAGGCTGATCAGAGGAGAAATTTGAGCTAAAACCTGAAAACTGAGAAACAGTCAGTCTTGTGCAAATCTGGGGGCAAAAAGAAAAAAAAAAAAGAGCCCCACCCCAGAAATCTATGGTATTGGATAAAAGAAAGGGTGAGTGTAGGTAAAAAAAAATAAAAGGTAAGAGAGAAACCTCCTTTTTATCTGTAAGAGAAAGGAGAGGGCTTCCCCTGGTGGTCCAGTGGATAAGGACACCGCCTTGCAGTGCAAGGGGCCCCTGGCCTGGGAAGGTCCCACATGCCGCGGAGCAGCTGGACTGACGTGTCCAATCACCGAGCCAGAGCTCTGGAGCGCATGCGCCCAGAGCCGGCGCTCTGCGACGACAGACACCACCGCGATGGGAGGCCCGCAGGAGCCAAAGAACAAAAGACAGATGAGAACAGAGAAATGAAAGACCAATAGAAGTGGCCCCACCCGCTCCCCTCCTTCCCCAACCCGACCCCCGCCCAAAATAAATAAATAAATAAATAAATCTTTAAAAAAAAAAAAAAAAAGAGAAAGGAGGTCACTAGGCAAACTGCCATCCCCAGGACGGGGGAGGCCCCCAGATGAACAAAGGAAATCCAGGCTTCCTGGAACAGACTCAGAATGAAAACCACCAGGGGAAACTGTGCTTGGGGAGGGAAAGCAGAACTAGAACAAATTGCTCAGTGTGAACAATTTGAGTTAAAAACTCCATGGCATCCAGTCATAGGGGTGTTCACAAGATGGTAAGATTGACCTCTAAGAGCAATACCAGGATCACACACTAAATACCAGGTGAAATCCCCTCAGTCTTTCTGCCGGTGGGGGATGGGGAAGAGCCAATTGTAATACTGTAGACTGGAAAGCCCAGGCCTCTTAAGAAGGCCTGTCCTCTGGGAAACCATGTTAACCAAAGTCGAATCGGCTAGAGTATTAACTGAGCCTAACTGACCTGGGAGAAGAGAAATACTCAACTCCAGCTCTCTGTAGTTATTCTGCCCCACATAAGGGTATGGTTTGAGAAAATAAAAGAAAGGGTTGTAGATAGGCCACCAAGCCTGGGACATAAGTTGGGTAATCAGGAAGGCTGATCAGAGGAGAAATTTGAGCTAAAACCTGAAAACTGAGAAACAGTCAGTCTTGTGCAAATCTGGGGGCAAAAAGAAAAAAAAAAAAGAGCCCCACCCCAGAAATCTATGGTATTGGATAAAAGAAAGGGTGAGTGTAGGTAAAAAAAAATAAAAGGTAAGAGAGAAACCTCCTTTTTATCTGTAAGAGAAAGGAGAGGGCTTCCCCTGGTGGTCCAGTGGATAAGGACACCGCCTTGCAGTGCAAGGGGCCCCTGGCCTGGGAAGGTCCCACATGCCGCGGAGCAGCTGGACTGACGTGTCCAATCACCGAGCCAGAGCTCTGGAGCGCATGCGCCCAGAGCCGGCGCTCTGCGACGACAGACACCACCGCGATGGGAGGCCCGCAGGAGCCAAAGAACAAAAGACAGATGAGAACAGAGAAATGAAAGACCAATAGAAGTGGCCCCACCCGCTCCCCTCCTTCCCCAACCCGACCCCCGCCCAAAATAAATAAATAAATAAATAAATCTTTAAAAAAAAAAAAAAAAAGAGAAAGGAGGTCACTAGGCAAACTGCCATCCCCAGGACGGGGGAGGCCCCCAGATGAACAAAGGAAATCCAGGCTTCCTGGAACAGACTCAGAATGAAAACCACCAGGGGAAACTGTGCTTGGGGAGGGAAAGCAGAACTAGAACAAATTGCTCAGTGTGAACAATTTGAGTTAAAAACTCCATGGCATCCAGTCATAGGGGTGTTCACAAGATGGTAAGATTGACCTCTAAGAGCAATACCAGGATCACACACTAAATACCAGGTGAAATCCCCTCAGTCTTTCTGCCGGTGGGGGATGGGGAAGAGCCAATTGTAATACTGTAGACTGGAAAGCCCAGGCCTCTTAAGAAGGCCTGTCCTCTGGGAAACCATGTTAACCAAAGTCGAATCGGCTAGAGTATTAACTGAGCCTAACTGACCTGGGAGAAGAGAAATACTCAACTCCAGCTCTCTGTAGTTATTCTGCCCCACATAAGGGAAGGGTTGAGGGGAGAAAAAAGTAAGCAACACTTGTGAAGCTCACAATCTGGAGGCAGAGGCCCAGTGAGGGACTGAGACCCAATCGTGGGAAATGCCTCTCTTCACACTTCACCTCCTTCCTAAAGCCCTGTTAGGGCAGTGCCTTTAACCCAGGGCATCATGTCTGCATCTCAAGAAAAAGTTACAAGGCACAGCAAAGGGCAAAAAAAAATGTTTTTGTTGTTGAGACAGAGCACATTTCATCAAAACAGATATGGCAGCGATGTTGGAATTATAAGAATAGGAATTTAAAGCAATTTTGATGAAGATACCAAGGGTTCCAATGGACAAAGCAGACACATGCAAAAACAGTTGGGCAATGTAAAAGATAGAGATTCTAAGAAAATCAAAAAAGAAATGCTAGAGATAATAAAAACACCATGACAGAAACAAAGAATGACTCTGATGGGCTTATTAGCAGACTTGGACACAGTCGAAGAAGAAATTGCTGAGCTAGAGATATATCAATAGAATCCACAAACACAAAAAAGCAAAGAAAATAGAAATTGAAACAAACAAACAAACCAGAATATCCAAGCACTAAGGAACAAATACAAGTGTCACATCTGCAAAATGAGAATTCCAGGAGAAGAAAGGAATAAAAATATTTGAAACAGGGCTTCCCTGGTGGTCCAGTGGGTAAAGACACCGCCTTGCAGTGCAAGGGGCGCCGGTTCGATCCCTGGCCTGGGAAGATCCCACGTGCCACAGAGCAGCTGGACCGATGTGTCCAATTACCCAGCCGGAGCTCTGGAGTGCATGTGCCCAGAGCCGGTGCTCTGCCACAACAGAGGCCACCGCGATGGGAGGCCCACACAGGCCAAAGAACAAAGATGGATGAAAATAGAGAAATGAAAGACCAATAGAAGTGGCCCGCTCACCCCCTCCCTCCCCAGCCCCCCAAATAAATAAATAAATATTTAGATATTATGTTAAAATATATATATATTTGAAACAATAAAGACTGGGAATTTTCTCCAATTAACATCAAACGCCAAACAAGGCCCAGAAAGCTCAGAGAACTCTAACCAGAATTAATGCCAAAAGCAAAAACAAGCCTCATTAAACCCCCAAATTACCAGTTATACTGTTTTCAAATTAAAAGCACTTGGGCCTTAAAGGAACAAAGATAAGAATTACAGCCAGCTCTCCTCAGAAACCACAAAAATAGACAGTAGAGTGAAAACTTTTCAGTGTCGAGAGAAAAGAATCACTAACTTAGGATTCTGTAGCTTGTGAAATGATTGATCCAAAATGAAAGAGATATATTTTCTCAGAGGGAAAAAAAAACAACTGAGGCACTTTGTTGCCAGTAGCCTTGACTTGCAAAAGTATGTTAAAAAAAAACAAGTTCTTTATGCAGAAAGAAAAGAAGTCAGAAATTCAGAGCTACATAAAGTAAGAAAGAACAGTGAGGAAAGAGTAAGCAAGGAGACAATTGTGCAAGAGGATCGGATAAAATGGCATTGAGAACTTAAAATGCCTGGTGGTAGAGTGGATAAGAATCCACCTGCCAGTGCAGGGAGCATGAGTTCAATCCCTGGTCCAGGAAGATCCCGCATGCCAAGGGGCAGCTAAGCCTGAGTGCCACAATTACTGAAGCCTGTGTGCCTAGAGCCCATGGTCTGCAACGAGAAGGCACCACAATGAAAAACCTATCCACCACAACAAAGAGTAGCCCCTACTCACCACAACTAGAGAAAGCCCACTCAGCAACAAAGACGTCGTGCAACACAGCAACAAAAATGGTACTGAAAGCTTTAGACAGTGACCAGAATGGGAGAGGAACTTAAGAAAGCTATATCCTGAGAGCATAGTGATGAAAGTAACAGAGAAGTTGTAAGGTATTCTGGCAGAGAGGCCACGCGATGGGAGGCCCACAGGCCAAAGAACAAAGATGGATGAAAATAGAGAAATGAAAGACCAATAGAAGTGGCCCGCTCACCCCCCCCCCCCCCAGCCCCCCAAATAAATAAATAAATATTTAGATATTATGTTAAAATATATATATATTTGAAACAATAAAGACTGGGAATTTTCTCCAATTAACATCAAACGCCAAACAAGGCCCAGAAAGCTCAGAGAACTCTAACCAGAATTAATGCCAAAAGCAAAAACAAGCCTCATTAAACCCCCAAATTACCAGTTATACTGTTTTCAAATTAAAAGCACTTGGGCCTTAAAGGAACAAAGATAAGAATTACAGCCAGCTCTCCTCAGAAACCACAAAAATAGACAGTAGAGTGAAAACTTTTCAGTGTCGAGAGAAAAGAATCACTAACTTAGGATTCTGTAGCTTGTGAAATGATTGATCCAAAATGAAAGAGATATATTTTCTCAGAGGGAAAAAAAAACAACTGAGGCACTTTGTTGCCAGTAGCCTTGACTTGCAAAAGTATGTTAAAAAACAAGTTCTTTATGCAGAAAGAAAAGAAGTCAGAAATTCAGAGCTACATAAAGTAAGAAAGAACAGTGAGGAAAGAGTAAGCAAGGAGACAATTGTGCAAGAGGATCGGATAAAATGGCATTGAGAACTTAAAATGCCTGGTGGTAGAGTGGATAAGAATCCACCTGCCAGTGCAGGGAGCATGAGTTCAATCCCTGGTCCAGGAAGATCCCGCATGCCAAGGGGCAGCTAAGCCTGAGTGCCACAATTACTGAAGCCTGTGTGCCTAGAGCCCATGGTCTGCAACGAGAAGGCACCACAATGAAAAACCTATCCACCACAACAAAGAGTAGCCCCTACTCACCACAACTAGAGAAAGCCCACTCAGCAACAAAGACGTCGTGCAACACAGCAACAAAAATGGTACTGAAAGCTTTAGACAGTGACCAGAATGGGAGAGGAACTTAAGAAAGCTATATCCTGAGAGCATAGTGATGAAAGTAACAGAGAAGTTGTAAGGTATTCTGGCAGAGAGGCTACGAGGCTCTGCCTGCCACTCCATTTGCTTCATTTCTCTTTCAAGGCAAAAACGGGTGTCACCCATCAACTCAGGATGAGCTAGCTGCATACTGACTTGTATATTGACCTATCTTGCAGACAGAGGGAGTGGGCTACGAGCACTGACAGCGAATACCTTTTACTGACTCAACTGTAGGTTCTTTCTGAGTTTCTAACATTTGACCATGCCTGGACTTCCCAGGAGGCACTAAGGGTAAAGAGCCTGCTGGCCAACGCAGGAAGTGTAAGAGACGTGGGTTCAGTCCCTGGATCAGGAAGATCCCCGAGGGCTGCCGGTGCTGTTTCTGCATGCAGCACCCTCCCTGTCTATAAAAGTTCTTGCCCACTGATTGCCAAGGCAGGGGGCAGTCAGTCTTTCGACTGGCGTCCACCCTGTCCCTCACAGCCTAAACAGCATCCAAAATAACGCAAGTGTTCCTTTCCAGCAACTTGTTTCCGTATCACGTTTTGGCCTTTCAGGGTCAGCCTTGGAACTATCATGGCACCTGTCATTGTGTGAGGGGAGAGACTTTAGTGTTATAATGAAGATGTAATGAACTAGAGGTCAGAGACCAGACCATGCTCAGCACCATCCTGATTGTAGATGGTTCGAGCCAGTGTTTGCTGGATCCTGTTTTTCTCAATATCTGTGCCCCTCCTCATTCTTTTGACAATGGTGCCCCCTTCCTTCCTGTCTCCCAAGTATACACACACTGCTTCCATAGAGACATGGCCATCTTAGCCTGGCACCTGGGAGCCCAGTCCTGGCTCCCTGTGCACCCTGAGGCCTAGGCCCTTCCCTTTCCTATTTAACCAATACCCAGCTGTCTTTCTTGACTGAAGGGCCCCAGGGACTCCCACCTATTTTAGGGGCACCATCAAGCCTCAGCCAAGAGTGCCTGAAAAACAGCCAAACAAACAAAACTGAGTATTATCAACACCTTCCCTTTCTGGACCTTCAGGCTTAGGGCAGAAACTGGTCTCTTTCTCTTCACCATGGTTGAAAGCTTTAGAAGGTAAATTTTTCTGAGAGCATAGTGATGAAAGTAACAGAGAAGTTGTAAGGTATTCTGGCAGAGAGGCTACGAGGCTCTGCCTGCCACTCCATTTGCTTCATTTCTCTTTCAAGGCAAAAACGGGTGTCACCCATCAACTCAGGATGAGCTAGCTGCATACTGACTTGTATATTGACCTATCTTGCAGACAGAGGGAGTGGGCTACGAGCACTGACAGCGAATACCTTTTACTGACTCAACTGTAGGTTCTTTCTGAGTTTCTAACATTTGACCATGCCTGGACTTCCCAGGAGGCACTAAGGGTAAAGAGCCTGCTGGCCAACGCAGGAAGTGTAAGAGACGTGGGTTCAGTCCCTGGATCAGGAAGATCCCCGAGGGCTGCCGGTGCTGTTTCTGCATGCAGCACCCTCCCTGTCTATAAAAGTTCTTGCCCACTGATTGCCAAGGCAGGGGGCAGTCAGTCTTTCGACTGGCGTCCACCCTGTCCCTCACAGCCTAAACAGCATCCAAAATAACGCAAGTGTTCCTTTCCAGCAACTTGTTTCCGTATCACGTTTTGGCCTTTCAGGGTCAGCCTTGGAACTATCATGGCACCTGTCATTGTGTGAGGGGAGAGACTTTAGTGTTATAATGAAGATGTAATGAACTAGAGGTCAGAGACCAGACCATGCTCAGCACCATCCTGATTGTAGATGGTTCGAGCCAGTGTTTGCTGGATCCGGTTTTTCTCAGTATCTGTGGCCCCTCCTCATTCTTTTAACAGTTGTGCCCCCCTCCTTCCTGTCTCACAAGCATAGACACACCATTTCCATAGTGATGAGGCCATCTTAACCTGGCACCCGGGAGCCCAGTCCTGGCTCCCTGTGCACTCCGACGCCTAGACCCTTCCCTATTTAACCAATACTCAGTTGTCTTCCTCGAATGAAGGGCAGCAGGGACTCCCACCTATTTCAGGGGCACCATCAAGCCTCAGCCAAGAGCGCCTGACCTTAGGGGCAAAGAAACAGCCAAACAAACAAAACTGAGTATTATGGTCACCTTCCCTTTCTGGACCTTCAGGCTTAGGGGAGAAATTGGCCTCTTTCTCTTCACCAGGATTATCTCCACAGGTAACAAAGGAAACAGTCACTAAAGGTCAGGTGGCGCCTTAACACTCCAGGAGGCCCGGCTGTGGTGGAGCAGTCACCAGCAAAGCCATCGACAATTCCCTGGAGTAAAGGTAGAATCCGGGTAGGAAAATAAGGTCGAACCTTTTTTCTCTCCTTTTGTGCTTAGTCGAGTTTCGCCTGCTCACGGGGCCCCTCGTGCAGCGGCCTCACACCCGAACCTTCAGAGCAGACTCCCTGGTGAGAGACGGCTGCTCCCACAGCTCAGCTCAGAGGGCCGTGTGCAGAGACGCTGCGCCCAGCACTGCGGGTCAAGGTGGCGGCCAGGGGGCCGGGTGCAGAGACGCTGCGCCCAGCACTGCGGGTCAAGGTGGCGGCCAGGGGGCCGGGTGCAGAGACGCTGCGCCCAGCACTGCGGGTCAAGGTGGCGGCCAGGGGGCCGGGTGCAGAGACGCTGCGCCCGGCACTGCGGGTCAAGGTGGCGGCCAGGGGGCCGGGTGCAGAGACGCTGCGCCCGGCACTGCGGGTCAAGGTGGCGGCCAGGGGCCGTGTGCAGAGACGCTGCGCCCAGCACTGCGGGTCAAGATGGCGGCCAGGGTGTGAGTGCAGAGACGCTGCCCCAGGCCCTGCGATCTGGAGCCACGGGCAGCCCAGCTGAGCCCCATCCTGAGAGCACCCCGCCCTCCACCCAGCTGGCAGGAATCACGAAGGGCAGCCCCGGGGAGGGCTCTCTGAGGAGAGCGTGTGCTCTGGGCACATTCTATTCACAGGAGCCACACCTGGCAGAGGGGCTTCCCAGGTGGCTCAGCAGGAAATAACCTGCCTGCCAGCGCAGGAGACTCGTGTCCCATTCGCGGGTCAGGAAGATCCCCTGGAGGAGAAAATGGCAACCCACTCCAGTATTCTTGCCTGAGAAATGGCTCCTGTGCACTCCGACGCCTAGACCCTTTCCTATGTAACCAATACCCAGCTGTCTTTCTTGACTGAAGGGCACCAGGGACTCCCACCTATTTCAGGGGCACCATCAAACCTCAGCCAAGAGCGCCTAACCTTAGGAGCAAAGAAACAGCAAAACAAACAAAACTGAGTATTATGGTCACCTTCCCTTTCTGGACCTTCAGGCTTAGGGGAGAAATTGGCCTCTTTCTCTTCACCAGGATTATCTCCACAGGTAACAAAGGAAACAGTCACTAAAGGTCAGGTGGCGCCTTAACACTCCAGGAGGCCCGGCTGTGGTGGAGCAGTCACCAGCAAAGCCATCGACAATTCCCTGGAGTAAAGGTAGAATCCGGGTAGGAAAATAAGGTCGAACCTTTTTTCTCTCCTTTTGTGCTTAGTCGAGTTTCGCCTGCTCACGGGGCCCCTCGTGCAGCGGCCTCACACCCGAACCTTCAGAGCAGACTCCCTGGTGAGAGACGGCTGCTCCCACAGCTCAGCTCAGAGGGCCGTGTGCAGAGACGCTGCGCCCAGCACTGCGGGTCAAGGTGGCGGCCAGGGGGCCGGGTGCAGAGACGCTGCGCCCAGCACTGCGGGTCAAGGTGGCGGCCAGGGGGCCGGGTGCAGAGACGCTGCGCCCAGCACTGCGGGTCAAGGTGGCGGCCAGGGGGCCGGGTGCAGAGACGCTGCGCCCGGCCCCGCGGCTCAAGGTGGCGGCCAGGGGGCCGGGTGCAGAGACGCTGCGCCCGGCACTGCGGGTCAAGGTGGCGGCCAGGGGCCGTGTGCAGAGACGCTGCGCCCAGCACTGCGGGTCAAGATGGCGGCCAGGGTGTGAGTGCAGAGACGCTGCCCCAGGCCCTGCGATCTGGAGCCACGGGCAGCCCAGCTGAGCCCCATCCTGAGAGCACCCCGCCCTCCACCCAGCTGGCAGGAATCACGAAGGGCAGCCCCGGGGAGGGCTCTCTGAGGAGAGCGTGTGCTCTGGGCACATTCTATTCACAGGAGCCACACCTGGCAGAGGGGCTTCCCAGGTGGCTCAGCAGGAAATAACCTGCCTGCCAGCGCAGGAGACTCGTGTCCCATTCGCGGGTCAGGAAGATCCCCTGGAGGAGAAAATGGCAACCCACTCCAGTATTCTTGCCTGAGAAATCCCGTTGACAGAGGAGCCTGGAAGGCTGCCGTCCATGGGGCCAGAGATGGACACAGCTGAATGACTGATTCACACCCACCGGAAGAAGGACCCTGTTGGGTCTGATTTGGGAGGGTCGGTAACACAACAGGAAGAAATCTGACCTGTCTTTGGCTTCCCTGGTGGCTCAGACAGTAAAGAATCTGCCTGAAATGCAGAAGACCCAGGTTTGATCCCTGGTTTGGCAAGATCCCCTAGAGAAGGGAGTGGCTACCCACTGCAGTATTCTCGCCTAGAGAACTCCATGGAGTTGCAGAGTTGGACATGAATGAGTGACTAACACTTTTTCACACTTTCTAGCAATGAAAGCAGCTGCCATGTGGGGAGAAATGAGAGCTTTTGCCTCCAACAGTGGCTCTCCCGTGGCTGAGGGTGGAATCACCTGTGGGTTTTTAAAAAGTGTGGACTCCTGCCTCCCCTCCCCCGAGATTCTGATTTAACTCAGATGAGGCTTCAGCCCTGGGATTTGACAGAGCTCCCCTGGTGATTCAAACGGGCTGCCAAGTTGACAAACCACTGGCCTTTGCCATATTCAGGATTTAAAGGGCTGTACCCAGATGAGGAAAGAGAGTAAACAGACCAGACTCTGTAGGAGCAGCAGTGTGTGCCTGTGTGTGTGGAGGGTGTGGACGAGGAGGGTGAGGTGGGGCCTGTGGTCCCTCTCGTCTGCTGTGAGGCCTTCCGGGTCCCGCATTCCATGGTCTTCCCGCACCTCTCCCCTCAACCACACCTTCCACAGTCTTTCATCCAGGGCCATCCTGCTCTCCTCTCCTGAGACCAGGAATCACCATGGTCAGTCATCCCACCTTGTGTTTGGATGCTCATGGTCCATCCATCATCCCAACCAAAGAACTGTGCAAGGGCAGAAATTATATCCATTTTCCAGACAAAGGAGGTGAGAATCCAGGGTTGAGATACTTACCCCAAGTCACTAGGGCTACATGGCTGTAGGGTGTCCAGAGTCCACTTGACTTCTCCCCATGGGCCTCTGTTTTCCAGGCCCGAGGGCATGAGGAGACCCACCCCGTCCTCACTCTGACTCACAGCCAGTCCTCCAGAGGCTCCCCCAGCACGCCCTCAGCACCCACCTCTGGAGCCGGGACTCAGGCCGTGGGGACACGGAGCCGCTGGCCCGACCTCCTTCAGGACGCGTGGCCCGGCAGGGGACACTGCACACCACGGAAGAAGGACCCTGTTGGGTCAGGACTAACAAAGGAAGAAAACTGACCTATCTTTGGCATCCCTGGTGGCTCAGACAGTAAAGAATCTGCCTGAAATGCAGAAGACCCAGGTTTGATCCCTGGTTTGGCAAGATCCCCTAGAGAAGGGAGTGGCTACCCACTGCAGTATTCTCGCCTAGAGAACTCCATGGAGTTGCAGAGTTGGACATGAATGAGTGACTAACACTTTTTCACACTTTCTAGCAATGAAAGCAGCTGCCATGTGGGGAGAAATGAGAGCTTTTGCCTCCAACAGTGGCTCTCCCGTGGCTGAGGGTGGAATCACCTGTGGGTTTTTAAAAAGTGTGGACTCCTGCCTCCCCTCCCCCGAGATTCTGATTTAACTCAGATGAGGCTTCAGCCCTGGGATTTGACAGAGCTCCCCTGGTGATTCAAACGGGCTGCCAAGTTGACAAACCACTGGCCTTTGCCATATTCAGGATTTAAAGGGCTGTACCCAGATGAGGAAAGAGAGTAAACAGACCAGACTCTGTAGGAGCAGCAGTGTGTGCCTGTGTGTGTGGAGGGTGTGGACGAGGAGGGTGAGGTGGGGCCTGTGGTCCCTCTCGTCTGCTGTGAGGCCTTCCGGGTCCCGCATTCCATGGTCTTCCCGCACCTCTCCCCTCAACCACACCTTCCACAGTCTTTCATCCAGGGCCATCCTGCTCTCCTCTCCTGAGACCAGGAATCACCATGGTCAGTCATCCCACCTTGTGTTTGGATGCTCATGGTCCATCCATCATCCCAACCAAAGAACTGTGCAAGGGCAGAAATTATATCCATTTTCCAGACAAAGGAGGTGAGAATCCAGGGTTGAGATACTTACCCCAAGTCACTAGGGCTACATGGCTGTAGGGTGTCCAGAGTCCACTTGACTTCTCCCCATGGGCCTCTGTTTTCCAGGCCCGAGGGCATGAGGAGACCCACCCCGTCCTCACTCTGACTCACAGCCAGTCCTCCAGAGGCTCCCCCAGCACGCCCTCAGCACCCACCTCTGGAGCCGGGACTCAGGCCGTGGGGACACGGAGCCGGCTGGCCCGACCTCCCTTCAAGGACGCGTGGTCCAGCGGCCGGCAGGGCTGCCACTGGACAGCGGTGACCACCAGGTCCCCTGGGGCCGCCTGTGTGCAGGGACCCGTCCAGGTGGAGGCGTGAGGCTCTGGCCAGTGGACGCGTCAGGACAGCCTGAAGGGCCGTCTTCCCTCCAGAGCCCCCACGGGGTCACTAAGGCCGTGTGGCCAGTGATCCAGCTGGGTGCTGTCCTGCCCTTTCCTGTCTCTTCCCTCCTGATTCCACAGTGTTGATCCCAAGGGCGCCCCTGACAACCACGCCCGCACTGAGCTCCACCCGCACCTGCGTCCCAGAGAACCCGCCTGCAGCACGCGTCAGAACACACTCCAGCACTCGGGGAGGACTTTTATTTGAAAATTACTGGTTACACACATACTTATAACATTTTAAAACCCCAAATAAAATACCAAATGGTGGAACCAAGAACTTCTCGTGTAAATATAGTTATCTTTGCTTTAAAATCCACAATCTAATGTTACCTGACCCAAATGAAAGTAAGTTATACATCAATAACAGGAGAGAACTCTTAGGTTGAACCACATGAAAGTGCCATTTTATACCTTATAAAAAGTTTGAATGTTAGCAGTTCCACGTGGTTCAATCTAATAGAAAAAAATCTATTAGCATTTGAAATTTAAAGAACATTATCCTTATGAATAACTCATGGGTAAAAGATATAGCTAATGAATTAAATTAGGAATTAGAAAATACATAATACTTAGGTTATTGATTGGTGGTAAGTACCAAAGCTTGTAGGTTGCAGCTAAAACGGATCTCAGAATAAAAAAACAAAAGGCAGCTTTACACACTTATATTAGAAAACCAATGATGCTATTAATGTTTCCAATTTACATGTGCAAGGGCAGAAATTATATCCATTTTCCAAAAAGGATCCAGGGTTGAGATACTTACCCCAAGTCACTAGGGCTACATGGCTGTAGGGTGTCCAGAGTCCACTTGACTTCTCCCCATGGGCCTCTGTTTTCCAGGCCCGAGGGCATGAGGAGACCCACCCCGTCCTCACTCTGACTCACAGCCAGTCCTCCAGAGGCTCCCCCAGCACGCCCTCAGCACCCACCTCTGGAGCCGGGACTCAGGCCGTGGGGACACGGAGCCGGCTGGCCCGACCTCCCTTCAAGGACGCGTGGTCCAGCGGCCGGCAGGGCTGCCACTGGACAGCGGTGACCACCAGGTCCCCTGGGGCCGCCTGTGTGCAGGGACCCGTCCAGGTGGAGGCGTGAGGCTCTGGCCAGTGGACGCGTCAGGACAGCCTGAAGGGCCGTCTTCCCTCCAGAGCCCCCACGGGGTCACTAAGGCCGTGTGGCCAGTGATCCAGCTGGGTGCTTCCCTGCCCTTTCCTGTCTCTTCCCTCCTGACTCCACAGTGTTGATCCCAAGGACGCCCCTGACAACCACGCCCGCACTGAGCTCCACCCGCGCCTGCGACCCAGAGAACCCGCCTGCAGCACGCGTCAGAACACACTCCAGCACTCGGGGAGGACTTTTATTTGAAAATTACTGGTTACACGCATACTTATAACATTTTAAAACCCCAAATAAAATACCAAATGGTGGAACCAAGAACTTCTCGTGTAAATATAGTTATCTTTGCTTTAAAATCCACAATCTAATGTTACCTGACCCAAATGAAAGTAAGTTATACATCAATAACAGGAGAGAACTCTTAGGTTGAACCACATGAAAGTGCCATTTTATACCTTATAAAAAGTTTGAATGTTAGCAGTTCCACGTGGTTCAATCTAATAGAAAAAAATCTATTAGCATTTGAAATTTAAAGAACATTATCCTTATGAATAACTCATGGGTAAAAGATATAGCTAATGAATTAAATTAGGAATTAGAAAATACATAATACTTAGGTTATTGATTGGTGGTAAGTACCAAAGCTTGTAGGTTGCAGCTAAAACGGATCTCAGAATAAAAAAACAAAAGGCAGCTTTACACACTTATATTAGAAAACCAATGATGCTATTAATGTTTCCAATTTAAGAGTTTAAAGAAAAAAAAAAAATCTTAAAGTAAAGGAAAAGTTGAAGAATCACAGAACCTAGGAAAAAAAGCATCAATCAAGCAAAAAGTTGATTCTTTGAAAATAGGAAAAAGTCATGCAAGATTATTCATGAAAAAGAGAAGGCTCAAAGAAAATTGAAAAGCCCAAAGGAGGGCTTCCCTAGTGGTCCAGTGGGTAAGGACACCGCCTTGCAGTGCAAGGGACGCCGGTTCGATCCCTGGCCTGGGAAGATCCCACGTGCCACAGAGCGGCTGGACTGATGTGTCCAATTACCCAGCCAGAGCTCTGGAGTGCACGCGCCCAGAGCCAGTGCTCTGTGACAACAGAGGCCACCACAATGGGAGGCCCACACGGGCCAAAGAACAAACATGGATGAAAATAGAGAAACGAAAGACCAATAGAAGTGGCCTGCCCGCTCCCCTCCCTCCCCAACCCTACCCCAGCCCAAAATAAATAAATAAATCTTAAAAAAAACAAAAAACAAAAAAAACACAAGAGCAGTATTTTAAAGAGAAAGAGACAAAAACCCTCTAAAACTGTGTTGAACAGAGAATGGTGTGTGATCATATTTAAACACAGTGGTTAAACACAACTCCTATGAGGAATTTTGCTCTGAGGAGAAACAGGAAAGAAACAAAAAAAGAAATGAACTGGAGGAGTGTCATTTTTGAGGGAGTTACAGGGAAACATCTACTTCTGTTTCATTGACTATGCTAAAGCCTTTGACTGTGTGGATCACAACAAACTGTGGACAATTCTGAAAGAGATGGGAGTACCAGACCACCTTACCTAGAACCTGTATGCAGATCAAGAAGCAGTAGTTAGAACTGGATATGGTAAAAGAAAAATCTATTAGCATTTGAAATTTAAAGAACATTATCCTTATGAATAACTCATGGGTAAAAGATATAGCTAATGAATTAAATTAGGAATTAGAAAATACATAATACTTAGGTTATTGATTGGTGGTAAGTACCAAAGCTTGTAGGTTGCAGCTAAAACGGATCTCAGAATAAAAAAACAAAAGGCAGCTTTACACACTTATATTAGAAAACCAATGATGCTATTAATGTTTCCAATTTAAGAGTTTAAAGAAAAAAAAAAAATCTTAAAGTAAAGGAAAAGTTGAAGAATCACAGAACCTAGGAAAAAAAGCATCAATCAAGCAAAAAGTTGATTCTTTGAAAATAGGAAAAAGTCATGCAAGATTATTCATGAAAAAGAGAAGGCTCAAAGAAAATTGAAAAGCCCAAAGGAGGGCTTCCCTAGTGGTCCAGTGGGTAAGGACACCGCCTTGCAGTGCAAGGGACGCCGGTTCGATCCCTGGCCTGGGAAGATCCCACGTGCCACAGAGCGGCTGGACTGATGTGTCCAATTACCCAGCCAGAGCTCTGGAGTGCACGCGCCCAGAGCCAGTGCTCTGTGACAACAGAGGCCACCACAATGGGAGGCCCACACGGGCCAAAGAACAAACATGGATGAAAATAGAGAAACGAAAGACCAATAGAAGTGGCCTGCCCGCTCCCCTCCCTCCCCAACCCTACCCCAGCCCAAAATAAATAAATAAATCTTAAAAAAAACAAAAAACAAAAAAAACACAAGAGCAGTATTTTAAAGAGAAAGAGACAAAAACCCTCTAAAACTGTGTTGAACAGAGAATGGTGTGTGATCATATTTAAACACAGTGGTTAAACACAACTCCTATGAGGAATTTTGCTCTGAGGAGAAACAGGAAAGAAACAAAAAAAGAAATGAACTGGAGGAGTGTCATTTTTGAGGGAGTTACAGGGAAACATCTACTTCTGTTTCATTGACTATGCTAAAGCCTTTGACTGTGTGGATCACAACAAACTGTGGACAATTCTGAAAGAGATGGGAGTACCAGACCACCTTACCTAAGAAACCTGTATGCAGATCAAGAAGCAGTAGTTAGAACTGGATATGGAACAACAGACTGGTTCCAAATTGGAAAACAAGTACTTCAAGGCTGTATATTTTCACCCTATTTATTTAATTTATATGTGGAGTACATCATGCAAAATGCTGGTCTGGGTGAAGCAAAAGTTGGAATCAAGATTGCCAGGAAAAATATCAATTACCTCAGGTATGCAGACGACACCACCCTTATGGCAGAAAGCGAAGGAGAGCTAAAGAGCCTCTTGAGGACCGTGAAAGAGGAGAGTGAAAAAGCTGGCCTAAAACTCAACATTAAAAAAACAAAGATCATGGCATCTGGTCCCATCACTTCATGGCAAGTAGAAGGACCAACAATGGAAACAGTGACAGACTTCATTTTCTTGGGCTCCAAAATCAGTCATTGGTGACTGCAGCTATGAAATTAAAAGACGCTTACTTTGACAAAAGCTGTGACAAACAGCATATTCAAAAGCAGAGAAATCACTTTGCTGACACAGGTCTGTATAGTCAAAGCTATGGGTTTTTTGTTGTTGTCTTTCAGCAGTTATGTTACTGAGGTGAGAGGTGGACCATAAAGAAGGCTGAGCACTGATATAATGCTTTTGAACTGTGGTGCTAGAGAAGACTCTTGAGAGTCCCTTAGACAGCAAGGAGGTCAAACCAGTCAATTCTAAAGGAAATCAACCCTGAAGAAGGGCTGACGCTGTAGCTAAAGCTCCAATACTTTGGCCACCTGATATGAGGAGCCAAATCACTGGAAATGACCCTGATGCTGGGAAAGATTGAGGGCAGGAGGAGAAGGGGGTGACAGAGGGTTAGATGGTTGGATGGTATCATCAACTTAATGGACGTGAGGTTAAGCAAACTCTGGGAGATGGTGAAGGACAGGGGAGCCTGGCATGCTGCAGCCCATGGGGTAGAAAAGAGTTGGACGTGACTTAGGGACTGAACAACAACAAGAGACAACACTAGGATGAAAATTAAGAACTCTTCTTAAATATAGATCAGCTACTTTATAATCAGGCTAGACCATATTCATCCCCCAGGTTATAAGTGGTATAGAAGGCAACATTGTGTCCTGGGAGCCCTGGTACCAGCCATGCAGGCAGGGTCCTTGGCTTCTACAGAAAAGAATCCAAGAGCAAGCTGAAGTGGAGTGAAAATAGACTTAGTCAGGGAGATACACACTCCACAGACAGAAAGTGGACCTTCTCAGAAGGCAAGAGTGTTCCCAGACTATGGGTTGTGAGTTTTTATGGGCTGGGTAATTTTTCATATGACAACATGTGGGAGGAATATTCTCGCTATTCTGAGAAAGGGCAGGAATTTTTCAGGAACTGGGCCACTGCATATTTTTTTTGACTTTTTACGGTCAGCGTTGGAGCTTTCACAATGCCAGTCATGGTGGGAGGGGAGGGATTTTCGTGTTATAATGAAGGTGTAATGAATAAGAAATCAGAGACCAGACCATAGTCAAAACCATTTTCATTGTAGCTGATTTGAGCTAATTTTTGTGGGATCCCATTTTCTTAACAGTGAGAGGTGGACATAAAGAAAGGAAATCACTTTGCTGACACAGGTCTGTATAGTCAAAGCTATGGGTTTTTTGTTGTTGTCTTTCAGCAGTTATGTTACTGAGGTGAGAGGTGGACCATAAAGAAGGCTGAGCACTGATATAATGCTTTTGAACTGTGGTGCTAGAGAAGACTCTTGAGAGTCCCTTAGACAGCAAGGAGGTCAAACCAGTCAATTCTAAAGGAAATCAACCCTGAAGAAGGGCTGACGCTGTAGCTAAAGCTCCAATACTTTGGCCACCTGATATGAGGAGCCAAATCACTGGAAATGACCCTGATGCTGGGAAAGATTGAGGGCAGGAGGAGAAGGGGGTGACAGAGGGTTAGATGGTTGGATGGTATCATCAACTTAATGGACGTGAGGTTAAGCAAACTCTGGGAGATGGTGAAGGACAGGGGAGCCTGGCATGCTGCAGCCCATGGGGTAGAAAAGAGTTGGACGTGACTTAGGGACTGAACAACAACAAGAGACAACACTAGGATGAAAATTAAGAACTCTTCTTAAATATAGATCAGCTACTTTATAATCAGGCTAGACCATATTCATCCCCCAGGTTATAAGTGGTATAGAAGGCAACATTGTGTCCTGGGAGCCCTGGTACCAGCCATGCAGGCAGGGTCCTTGGCTTCTACAGAAAAGAATCCAAGAGCAAGCTGAAGTGGAGTGAAAATAGACTTAGTCAGGGAGATACACACTCCACAGACAGAAAGTGGACCTTCTCAGAAGGCAAGAGTGTTCCCAGACTATGGGTTGTGAGTTTTTATGGGCTGGGTAATTTTTCATATGACAACATGTGGGAGGAATATTCTCGCTATTCTGAGAAAGGGCAGGAATTTTTCAGGAACTGGGCCACTGCATATTTTTTTTGACTTTTTACGGTCAGCGTTGGAGCTTTCACAATGCCAGTCATGGTGGGAGGGGAGGGATTTTCGTGTTATAATGAAGGTGTAATGAATAAGAAATCAGAGACCAGACCATAGTCAAAACCATTTTCATTGTAGCTGATTTGAGCTAATTTTTGTGGGATCCCATTTTTCTTAACAGCTATGTCCCCTTCTCATTCTTTTAACAATCGTGCCCATTCTTTCCCATGGCACAGGCATAGTCACACTGCTTCCACGGTGTGAGGCCATCTCGGCCTGTGACATGGGGGCCAGGTTCCCCATGCACCCTGATGCCTAGGCCTTCCTTTTACTGTTTAATCAATACCCAGTTGTCTTCCTCAAATGAAGGGCACTAGTGACTTGCACTCATTTCAGGAGCAACATCAATCCCCTGCCAACAGGGAGTTAGCATATGGTTAAAAAAAGAAACAAACATGATTATATGAATACCTTCCCTTCAGGTTTACCTTTGTTCTCCACAGGCAACAAAGGAAACAGTCATTAAAGGTAAGGTGGCGCCCTTAATACTCCAGGAGGGCTAGCAATGATGTAGCAGGCACTAGCAAATCCCATCAACAGCTCCCGGGAGTAAGGCTCTCGGGCTTCCCTGGTGCTCAATGGTAAAGAATCTGCCTGCCGACGCAAGAGACATGGTATTGATCCTCGGGTCAGGGGTATGCTTACATGGGAAATCCCACGGACAGAGGACCCTAATGGGCTACGGCTCACAGAGGGTTATCTCAAAAGAGCTGGACAGGGCTTCCCTGGTGGTCCAGCGGGTAAGGACACCGCCTTGCAGTGCAAAGGGCGCCCATTCGATCCGTGGAGAGACTGGAGCGCATGCGCCCAGAGCCGGTGCTCTGCGACGAGAGGCCACTGTGATGGGAGGCCCACACAGGCCAAGGAACAAAGATGGTTGGAAATAGATAAATGAAAGATCAATAGAAGTGGCCAAAAAAAAAGGAGTTAGACACTACTGAGTGACTAAACAAAAAGTAGACTCAGGGTCATAAAATAAAGTCTAACCTTTTTCTTTTCCTTTGTGCTTAGTCGAGTTTCACATTTTTCAGGAACTGGGCCACTGCATATTTTTGCCAGCGTTGGAGCTTTCACAATGCCAGTCATGGTGGGAGGGGAGGGATTTTCGTGTTATAATGAAGGTGTAATGAATAAGAAATCAGAGACCAGACCATAGTCAAAACCATTTTCATTGTAGCTGATTTGAGCTAATTTTTGTGGGATCCCATTTTCTTAACAGCTATGTCCCCTTCTCATTCTTTTAACAATCGTGCCCATTCTTTCCCATGGCACAGGCATAGTCACACTGCTTCCACGGTGTGAGGCCATCTCGGCCTGTGACATGGGGGCCAGGTTCCCCATGCACCCTGATGCCTAGGCCTTCCTTTTACTGTTTAATCAATACCCAGTTGTCTTCCTCAAATGAAGGGCACTAGTGACTTGCACTCATTTCAGGAGCAACATCAATCCCCTGCCAACAGGGAGTTAGCATATGGTTAAAAAAAGAAACAAACATGATTATATGAATACCTTCCCTTCAGGTTTACCTTTGTTCTCCACAGGCAACAAAGGAAACAGTCATTAAAGGTAAGGTGGCGCCCTTAATACTCCAGGAGGGCTAGCAATGATGTAGCAGGCACTAGCAAATCCCATCAACAGCTCCCGGGAGTAAGGCTCTCGGGCTTCCCTGGTGCTCAATGGTAAAGAATCTGCCTGCCGACGCAAGAGACATGGTATTGATCCTCGGGTCAGGGGTATGCTTACATGGGAAATCCCACGGACAGAGGACCCTAATGGGCTACGGCTCACAGAGGGTTATCTCAAAAGAGCTGGACAGGGCTTCCCTGGTGGTCCAGCGGGTAAGGACACCGCCTTGCAGTGCAAAGGGCGCCCATTCGATCCGTGGAGAGACTGGAGCGCATGCGCCCAGAGCCGGTGCTCTGCGACGAGAGGCCACTGTGATGGGAGGCCCACACAGGCCAAGGAACAAAGATGGTTGGAAATAGATAAATGAAAGATCAATAGAAGTGGCCAAAAAAAAAGGAGTTAGACACTACTGAGTGACTAAACAAAAAGTAGACTCAGGGTCATAAAATAAAGTCTAACCTTTTTTCTTTTCCTTTGTGCTTAGTCGAGTTTCACTGGTTCACGGGCAGCTTGTTCAGAGTCCTTGCATCCCCAGCCCTTGAGGCCAGAGTTCCTGCTGAGAAACGGCTGCACGGACGCGTGGGCTGTGCGGCTGTCTCTAGGAGCTGCCCTGGGCACTGCGATTCAAGATGGCAGCCAGGGAGCCGTGTGCAGAGCCGCTGCACCCGGCGCGGCAATCACTGCTGAGCCTGCCTGCCGGGAACCCCGCCCCCTCCCCGCTCACAGGACCCACGACTGCAGCCCTGCGGAGGGCTTCTCGGGGAGAGTTCCAGAGCAAGATTTATTGGAACAAGCCGCACCTGGCCGAGGACCCTGGTTGGGGTCTAACGTGGGAGGGCTGGTAATAGAACAGGAAGAAATCAGACTTTATTCTGCTCAATAACCATGTGTGATTCTCCTAGAGACCTAGCTAAGGGAGAAGCAGCAGATTAGTTAAGAAAGGTGTTTCTTAATATGAGTGTGGTCTGCATCATTCATTTGAAAAATGATACTTTCTCTTGGAAAATTGAGCCTCCGCTCCAGATAGAAGCCAGGTGAGGGTTATAGACCTTCCTGGCCTATCCGATCAAAGGCGTAAAGAACCAGACACACAGGAACCTCTCGGGATGGGATGCTTGAAGGAAATCCATTATCTGGGAGACCCAGGCTCATGCTAGACCCAGGAGTCAACAGCCTCAGAGTGTTTTCTCCTTCAGACACCTCACCCTACTGACCTCAGCCCCGGGAAATGCTGAGTATTTTAGACTTGAGACTTGGTGACTGACCAGGGGAAAGAAGCCTGATTCAGGTGACGAGACCTTCACGGGGCTGAAGCTTTCCTATGAGGATGGGGCTCCTGCAGGAGGCGGGTAGAGATTCATGTGAAGAGAGTGGAAGGAGGAACCTCAATTAAAAGCCAGGGGCAAGAGGAGTAGTGTGGCCCTGGGGAGTGCCCATGAAGGGACCTTTGGCTGAAGGACCAATTCTTTATGCGATTTTCCTTTTAGAATCTGGGGACAGGCCAGTGGTCAACAATGTCAGCTATTTCCCTTCTGCACTGAAATATTCTTTGCGTTTATATCAGTTCTTGAGTTAACTGAATGAGGACATCCCTGCCCAGTGCAGCGCTGCAGCTCCAGGGAGGCTGACGGGCCAGGATGGTGAGACGGGAAAGGGACAGTCTCCCCACCTCCACTCACTGACCCACTGGGGAGCCAGCGTCACCCTGTCAAGTGGACAGTGATTCAGAAGCTCGGGTCCTGAGGGCATCCTGTGAAGGAGAGAGAGCAGGAAGTCGGGGGACAGGGCAGGGGTGGGGCCAGGGCGCTCTCCTCGGTGCACAGCTCAGGAGCACCAGGGAGAATGAGCACATCTATCACTACATAAACCACCCGAGACATAAGGGGCTTGAAACAGTGATCACTTACTTATCACTTAGTACTGTTGTGAGGGCTGATGAGGCAGTGTTGCTGCTGGCCTCCTGGGCTCACCCACAGGCCTGCCCACCGCCGGGGGCCCAGCTGGCACTGGGTGTGCAGACTGGCCTCCCCTCCGCTGTGGGCTGAGCTGGGATGGCGGGAGGAGTTGGGGTGGCCTGTTTCTCCCCCACGTGGCCTCTCAACTCAGGCAGCTTGCAGCTCAGTGATCAGGGAGGGAGTCTCTGATGGAGTCAGCTCTGAGCTGAGGTCTCCTCCAGGATGAGAAGGCAGCAGTGAGCAGGCAAAAGGTGGAAAGGCTGGTGAGAGGGAGGGAACTGATTTTTAAGAGGGAATGAAAGTGAAAGTCGCTCAATGGTCTCTGACTGTGCAACCCCATGGAGTGTAACCTGTCAGGCTCCTCTGTCCATAGGGATTCTCCAGGCAAGAATACTAGCAGTCCCTTCTTCTGGGGACTTCCCCAACCCAGGGATCAAACCCAAGCCTCCCACATTGCATGTGGATTCTTTACCATCTGAGCCACCAGGGAAACCTAAGAATACTGGAGTGGGTAGCCTATCCCTTCTCCAGGGGATCTTCCCAGCTCAAGAATCAAACCAGGGTCTCCCACATGGGGGGATTTCTACCTGGTAAAAAGGACCAATTCTTTATGCGATTTTCCTTTTAGAATCTGGGGACAGGCCAGTGGTCAACAATGTCAGCTATTTCCCTTCTGCACTGAAATATTCTTTGCGTTTATATCAGTTCTTGAGTTAACTGAATGAGGACATCCCTGCCCAGTGCAGCGCTGCAGCTCCAGGGAGGCTGACGGGCCAGGATGGTGAGACGGGAAAGGGACAGTCTCCCCACCTCCACTCACTGACCCACTGGGGAGCCAGCGTCACCCTGTCAAGTGGACAGTGATTCAGAAGCTCGGGTCCTGAGGGCATCCTGTGAAGGAGAGAGAGCAGGAAGTCGGGGGACAGGGCAGGGGTGGGGCCAGGGCGCTCTCCTCGGTGCACAGCTCAGGAGCACCAGGGAGAATGAGCACATCTATCACTACATAAACCACCCGAGACATAAGGGGCTTGAAACAGTGATCACTTACTTATCACTTAGTACTGTTGTGAGGGCTGATGAGGCAGTGTTGCTGCTGGCCTCCTGGGCTCACCCACAGGCCTGCCCACCGCCGGGGGCCCAGCTGGCACTGGGTGTGCAGACTGGCCTCCCCTCCGCTGTGGGCTGAGCTGGGATGGCGGGAGGAGTTGGGGTGGCCTGTTTCTCCCCCACGTGGCCTCTCAACTCAGGCAGCTTGCAGCTCAGTGATCAGGGAGGGAGTCTCTGATGGAGTCAGCTCTGAGCTGAGGTCTCCTCCAGGATGAGAAGGCAGCAGTGAGCAGGCAAAAGGTGGAAAGGCTGGTGAGAGGGAGGGAACTGATTTTTAAGAGGGAATGAAAGTGAAAGTCGCTCAATGGTCTCTGACTGTGCAACCCCATGGAGTGTAACCTGTCAGGCTCCTCTGTCCATAGGGATTCTCCAGGCAAGAATACTAGCAGTCCCTTCTTCTGGGGACTTCCCCAACCCAGGGATCAAACCCAAGCCTCCCACATTGCATGTGGATTCTTTACCATCTGAGCCACCAGGGAAACCTAAGAATACTGGAGTGGGTAGCCTATCCCTTCTCCAGGGGATCTTCCCAGCTCAAGAATCAAACCAGGGTCTCCCACATGGCAGGTGGATTCTCTCCCAGCTGAGCTACCTAAGAGGAGTCAAGACCCTGTGAGGTAGGAGGAAGCACGACGCTTTCTATAAAGACAGGAATAAAGTTAGTTTGGTTACTGCATAGAATAAAGAAAAAAGGGAGGGTGGGCACCAGGTCAAGCAGGTTTAAGGAGCTGAGGATTTTGTTGTTGTTAATCCTCATACTAAGAATAAAGGGAAACCACTGAAAAGTTTTAAACAATGAGGTGACATGATCAGATTTGCTATTTAAAGAAAGAGCACGGTTCTGTATTCAAGGCATTGCAGGGGGACTGGACACAGTTTTGGACGTCACAACTAAGAGGGGAGGTGACTATTTGAGGGCACCTAGTGCGCAGAGGTGGGATGATGCTACACATCCTGCAATGGACAGGTCTCCTAGCAGCAAAGAATTACCTAGATTAAAAAGAAAGCCTGCTTCCAGTCCCCCTGTTGTTCAGGTGTTCCTTTGTGTCCGACTGTCGAGTTCTCGCCTGGTCTCTGCAATCCCTTGTGCTCCGCTCAGCTCCACCGCCCCCACTCAAGCCAGGGGGTGAGCATGTCTCTCGTGGAAGACAGTCCTAGCGAGCAGAGAAGCCCTGCATTCTCTCCAGCCCAGGGGTTCCCCGCCAGGAACTGGCTCCCCCGGAGGACATCTGGCAATGTCTGGCCACATATTTGGTTTGTATTTTCTGCTCTTGTAAAGAAAAAGCAGAAACCAAAACCCCTTTCAAACCGAACCATATTTCTTGAGTCAGAAGCACCTCCCAAGCCCCCAGCCCAGTCCATTGTTAGATTATCTAATGCGTCCAGGGTTCATAAACATCATCCTATCATTCACGCTGAGCTTGAGAAATCGGTCCTTTCTCTGCTTCTCACGCGCAGGGGAAATTGATGAGAAAGTTTCGTTTTATTTCTACCTTTTCCCCACTCTTTCTGACTTAATGTATATAGTCACCCAGAGGTAACCAGTTACATTATGGTCTATTTCGCTGTAGAAGTGTTACTATTAAATTCATGACGACGCGTGCATGTGTGCTGAGTCCCTTCAGTCGTGCCTGACTCTTTGCGACCCCGTGGAGTGAGCCCACCAGGCTCCTCTGCCCATGGGATTCTCCAGGCTAGAATACTGGCTCAGGCTGCCATGCCCTGCAGGTCTTTACCCACTAGCGCCACCTGGGAAGCCCCTCATGACTAATATCACCACAGAAATTTTAGAGAACAATATAAAAACCTGAAAGTCAGTTCTTTTCTTCATGGTCAGAAAGCTGGTGCCTTTCCATCCACCACCCGCTCCCAGTTTTTCTCCTGCACAAAGGGGCCCATGAACCATCACCACGAACCAGAGTCAGCACCATGACACAATCCTCCCCATTCTCACTGAGAAGTGAGCAGAAGACTCTTTTAGAGCATTAACAATGAACAACTATAACTGCGATGGCAGAAATTTTTAAAATCACCATGTGGTAAACACCACAGTAAGAACAGTTGTAGACAAGAATAATGCTAAAATTAATAGGCCAAAAAAAAAATGATGAGAAACAGGATATTTACTTGCAGAGTCTTAAAGTATTAATATATCCTCGCACAGCCTTAGTAAACTGAAAGGGAAATAGTACATTTACAATGCAGAAACCTGTGATCAAGTTAATATGCCCAGTATTGAAATGTATCTACATCATGTATCTGCTAATATAATGTCGGCTTGACTGGCTGCAGAGTGCTAGAGTGCACCTGTTTCTGACTGAGTCTGCGGGTGTGTTTCTGGATGATCAGCATTTGACCCAGTGGATTAGTGGAGTTGATAGAGTAGAGTGACCTCCCCATTGTGAACAGGCATCATCCAGCCTGTTAAGGACCTGAACAGAAGCAGGGCCAAAGACAGGCAGGTTCACTCATTTTTTTCTCCCTTCATGGCTAGAGCTGACAGTCAATCTCATCTTCTCCCGCCCCTGAACTGGGATTTACATCACTGGCTCCCTGGGTTCTCAGGCCTTGGGACCTGAACTGAACTACACCGTTGGCTTCCTGGGAGTGTGGGACTTCGTACATAATCATGTGAGCCATTGCCTCATAATAAATCTCGTTTATATGTGTATATATACATGTAGATAAAGGTCGACAGAAAAACAACGGTGGGAGAGCAGGGAAAGGGAAGCAAGCTGTTCCATCCCAGAGTCTACACTCCCTGCCTCTACTCTGCACTGCCTCCACGTTCCAGCCCTCACTCGCCTCCTAGGGTTGCTCACTTTGTCCCTTCTCAGGTCACCAGCCCTCCACAGGACAGACCTGCAGCGCAGCCTCCGCAGCGGCGGCCAGAGCGTCTTCCTGGTGCATGGCGCCATCTCGTGGCCAGATTTGGCAAGAGCAACATAACACCTGCTGGATTCGGGAGCCCTTACTAGGGTGAAAATAGAGCTCTCTAGTTGTTTCTTTTCTCTTCTTTTCCTTCCTTTTCTTTAAACCGAATAACATTAAGTCGCACATACTCAAAGAAATTAATGTTCCTGATTTCATCATCTCATGGCAGGAACAAGAAGTGCCGGTGCGGATAGAAATGGAAAAGGGGTGGATCACAGGAGCAAAAAGGGGTTACAAGGCGCGTTTTATTCTGAAAGCAGTACCGATGTCGGTTTTTGCAGTGTGATTCAAAGAGAGAAGTACAAGTATGCATGAAGTGCTCTGATAGTAACACTTTTATACAGCATTGTGAAAACAGATCTCTGTCTCTGTGTATGTGTATGTAACTCCCACTTCGATAAATGTGACATATAAGACATTATTATCCAAGCCTGTTACACACTTAATAATCCTCAGAAGTACATCTACCAGTGTTCCCTGATTCCTTTTGGGGATCTGCCCCAACTGAGGGGGCTTCCCTCGTGACTCAGTAGTAAAGAATCTGCCCGCCAATACAGGAGACATGGGTCGATCCCTGGGTTGGGACGATCCACTGAAGGAGGAAATGGAAGTCCACTCCAGTATTCTTGCCTGAAGAATCCCATGGACAGAGGAGCCTGGCGGGCTACAACCCATGGCGTTGCAAAAAAAAAAAAAGGTCAGATACAACCGAGTAGACTGAACAAGCACACCCCTACTGGGATTGGGTGGGGAGGGGAAAGGAACAGCTTGGCACTGGTGGGGAGGGAAGGAGCAAAGGGAGGGGATGCTGATAATGAGGGAAGTCATCAGTGAGGAAGAGATGGTAAGGAAAGGCAGTCATAGTTGGACAGGGAAAACCTCGGAGCAGCAAACCTGGTGAGAGCCCTGGTCCACACGGGCCAGGTTCTGCCCAGACCTCGGAGACACGCCCTGAATGTCGGGGAGACAGACCTGAGACACTGGAGAAAGAGCTCAGGGCTCCAGCTTCCCAGGGGAGTAAGTCGGTTGGGACTCTGCTCACCCCATGGAAGCCGGAGGCTGCCCCCTGGTGGTCATCAAGTGCCATCTCCACTGCTGCCCTGGGAGACTGACGGAGGCCTCTGAGGGAGCACACGCAGGCCTTTGCACACTCAGTTCTCAGTATGCACTGTTAGTGTTTCTATAATCTCCTATTTCTTCTCACCCAACATTAAAAAATCCTTCGACCAGAAAAGCTGAATGTATGGTGCAAAGAACACACAGACACCTGGCATTAATATCGCCCTCTTTGGGTCAGTATCTTGATTTCAGGGATTAACGAGAGCACTATCAAGCATTCTTGCAAACATTTAATAACCAGCAATAAAAATTAAATTAAAGAGTCTGTCTATAAGTAGTTGTCAGTCTCTTACTTTGCCTGCCAGGAGCTTATGCACTCTGATTTTTTTCAGATGTAAATATATATTAAAGCCTCCTTTCGGACATAAAGTGTCAGAGATTAGCACACGAGAAAGAACACTGAGGAAACCCTGGGTGAGTCTGCACATTTTCGGGGTGCAAACACTTTCCTGGTTGCTGCAACGACTGAAGCCCACGTGCCTAGAGCCTGTGCTCTGCAACGGGAGACGCCTCAGCACCACGGTGAAGACCCAGCACAGCCAAAAACTAAAAAAGAAAGAAGAAAAAAGACGTAGCCAGTTTAAATCACGGAACACTGACGGGAGGGATGGCTGTGTTTACAGGTTTTATTTGAGGGTGGTATAAACCTGTGAACTCTTCCAGGCTCGTAAATTGTATTATCTCACAAACACCTCAAGAACACAGAGAAAAGTGCTAAATAAATGTCATTTGTTGTTATTTTTACCCCCAGAAAGACAAGAATACTGAGAACAGAGTGACCAGCCCTTTCCATTTGCTCAGATGGTCCAGGTTTTAGCATTGAATGCCCTGTGTCCTGTGAATGCGCTCACCCTCAGGACACAAATAGGTCCAGGTTTTGCTGGAGGGAGCAGGGGGGAGGAAAGGGGCTGAGTTTCTATTTTCCACAATCAAGCGATAATTTCCTGTCAGATGCCCAGCAGTTCCTGTTTCTACCTTATCTGTCCCTCCCGTTGTCACCTGTCTGCAAAAAAGAAATTCTTGTCCTGGGAGATAAGTCTGCACATTGCTCGGAGGAGTGCAGCCTGAAGCTGGACTTGGTGTTCTCTGCGCCACTCAGCAGCTGCCAGCAGAGGGCGCACTCCCACCCTCCTCAGTGTATTCACAATTCCCTCCCCTGACTGTGGAAGACTGTTCAGAGGCCCTTGGCACTATCTTCGACCAGAAAAGCTGAATGTATGGTGCAAAGAACACACAGACACCTGGCATTAATATCGCCCTCTTTGGGTCAGTATCTTGATTTCAGGGATTAACGAGAGCACTATCAAGCATTCTTGCAAACATTTAATAACCAGCAATAAAAATTAAATTAAAGAGTCTGTCTATAAGTAGTTGTCAGTCTCTTACTTTGCCTGCCAGGAGCTTATGCACTCTGATTTTTTTCAGATGTAAATATATATTAAAGCCTCCTTTCGGACATAAAGTGTCAGAGATTAGCACACGAGAAAGAACACTGAGGAAACCCTGGGTGAGTCTGCACATTTTCGGGGTGCAAACACTTTCCTGGTTGCTGCAACGACTGAAGCCCACGTGCCTAGAGCCTGTGCTCTGCAACGGGAGACGCCTCAGCACCACGGTGAAGACCCAGCACAGCCAAAAACTAAAAAAGAAAGAAGAAAAAAGACGTAGCCAGTTTAAATCACGGAACACTGACGGGAGGGATGGCTGTGTTTACAGGTTTTATTTGAGGGTGGTATAAACCTGTGAACTCTTCCAGGCTCGTAAATTGTATTATCTCACAAACACCTCAAGAACACAGAGAAAAGTGCTAAATAAATGTCATTTGTTGTTATTTTTACCCCCAGAAAGACAAGAATACTGAGAACAGAGTGACCAGCCCTTTCCATTTGCTCAGATGGTCCAGGTTTTAGCATTGAATGCCCTGTGTCCTGTGAATGCGCTCACCCTCAGGACACAAATAGGTCCAGGTTTTGCTGGAGGGGAGCAGAGTGGAGGAAAGTGACTGAGTTTCTATTTTCCACAATCAAGCGATAATTTCCTGTCAGATGCCCAGCAGTTCCTGTTTCTACCTTATCTGTCCCTCCCGTTGTCACCTGTCTGCAAAAAAGAAATTCTTGTCCTGGGAGATAAGTCTGCACATTGCTCGGAGGAGTGCAGCCTGAAGCTGGACTTGGTGTTCTCTGCGCCACTCAGCAGCTGCCAGCAGAGGGCGCACTCCCACCCTCCTCAGTGTATTCACAATTCCCTCCCCTGACTGTGGAAGACTGTTCAGAGGCCCTTGGACAGCAAGGAGATCAAACCAGCCAATCCTAAAGGAAGTCAACTCTGAATATGCATTGGATGGAATGATGCTGAAACTTAAGCTCCATCACTTTAGCCAGCTGATGGGAAGAGACAACTCACTAGAAAAGACCTTGATGCTGAGAAAAATAGAAGGCAGAAGGAGAAGAAGACAGAGGATGAGATGGCTGACTGGCATCACTGAGTCTATGGACATGAGTTTGAGCAGGTTCCAGGAGATGGTGAAGGACAGGGAAGCTTTGTGTGCTGCAGGCACGCAAGGGGTCACAAAGAGTCAGACACAACTGAGCAACTGAACTGAACCGAACAGAGGCATCTAGAGTTTCTACTTCCCAAGAAATCTCATGCATTGCGCTTCCAAGTCAAACTGTGCTCCTCCCTTTCTCTCTGCCTCCACTCTCTCCCTCCTCCCAGCCTCTCTGCTTCCCTCCCTTTCATTTCATGTAGAAAGTTGCATGGAATGTGAGCTCACAGTTACGAATCACAAAGCACGTTTTAACAAACCACATTTTAACAAACCACCTGAACAACAAAACTCTGTAAAACCTTTAAAATAAAGAATAATAATAATAATAAAAACCACCGTGAGCAAGAGAGTCAAATTTTTAGGGAAAAATATAACCGATCCAACCTGATAAAAACGACAGATATGAGAATAATGAGATGCATAATATAAAATTAGCATCCTGGGGACTTCTCCGATGGCTCAGTGGCAAAGAATCCACCTGCCAATGCAGGAGATATGGGCTCGATCCCTGCTCCAGGAAGAACCCACATGCCTCAGGGCAACGAAGCCCAGGCAGCACGACCACTGAGCCTGTGCTCTAGAGCCTAGGAGCCGCAACTACTGAGCCCACAGGCTGTAACTACGGAAGCCCTCTCACCCCAGAGCCTGTGCTCCCAAGAGAAGCCACCACAATGAGAAGTGTGTGAGCCACGCTGAGAGGAGCTCCCGCTCACCCTACCTAGAGGAAAACCCAGGCAGCAACGAAGACTCCACATAGCCAAAGATAAATAAACATTAAAAAAGAAGCCTCTCTAATACTTAAAAATAAAGTATGGCTTTGAATTTTGACTAAAGAACAAGCGATTAGAATAAAGAAATCAACAGATTTGATAAAGAATCAAATGGGCCTTCTAGAAAAAGATTTCTTAAGGTAATAGAGAGCAATAGAAAGTAGAAACTCTGAATGGCTGAACAGCAGATTACACATAGCTGAATATAAATTTTTATAAATTAGAACATTTGTCTGAAAAATTCCCAGAATGCAGCATGAAGCAGTAAAGAGGAAAAATAAAATGAGTTTGAAACATAGGACAAAGTAAAAAAATATATCTTCTTAGAGTCACAGAAGGAGATAAAGAAAGGATTGGAACAGAGGTGATTTCTGGAGAGGGAAAGGACTGATGATTCTCCAGAACTGATTAAAAAGAAGTTCATTAAATGCCAAATATATATATATTTTTTAAATATCTTAGAAAATTAGTGAAATTGCCAAAACCAAGGACAGTCTTCAGACCAGCCAAACACTGATTCATCTACAAAGAAATGACAAATCAGACTCTCAATTTCTCAAAAACAATGGAAGCTAAATAAAAGTGAATTGTATCTTCCAAGGACTGAGTCAAAATGACTGTATAACACAGCAAAATTCATTTAATGAAATACTATAATTCTGCTGTAGTAATTTATGAACCATAGCTATATTCCAGAACATAGATAAATTTCACAAACATAATGTGTGAAGAAATAGGTTACAGAAGAAACCTGCATGACAATTCCATTTACAGAAGATTCAGGAGCACACAGACTAAAGCAACGGGTCCACTAAGCCCTCACTGTTACTGTGTAATTTGTACTTTGTAATATCTGGTCTTTGCATGGTTGGTTAAGCTTCAGGCTAACAGAAAATTAAGCATTAACTATGGAGTCAGGAAAAACATCTGCAAACTCAAAACCTTTAGAATCGGCCTACAAGGTTTGACTAAATACCCCCGTAGGAAGTTAAGATCATCTTAGACTACCTTTAAAATGCCACCGCTATATCAGACTTCATCCTAAATTCCGGTCCTTCCTCCGGCCACCCGAGCATGAAGGGCTGTCACCTACCCGCATCAACTCGCTGCGCCGCCGGTCCACGCGGGCGGGGTCCGCTGCAGGCCTAGGCCACGGCCGCCCTCTGTCCCGACAGTGTCCCCAGAGGCGCCCAAGCGACATGTCCAGGGCTCAGATCTCGGCTCTGGTGTTCGGCGTCGGGGGCTTCGGCGCCCTCGTGGCCGCCACGGCGTCCAATGAATGGAAAGTAACGACCAGAGCGTCCTCGGTGATCACGGCCACTTGGGTGTACCAGGGACTGTGGATGAATTGTGCCGGCAACGCGTTGGGTTCTTTCCACTGCCGACCGCACTTTACCATCTTCAAAGTAGAAGGTAACTCTAAGAGCTTGGTTTGGGGTGGAGGGGAAGGGTCCCTTTTCCCCACACTGCTCAAGGGTCTCCATTCAGGTCTGCTGCTAACTGGGTGCGGCCTCAAGTGCCAAGATTTGCCTAAGACGGATGGGGTGTGGGAACGTTAGCTGAAAAATGAAATCATGCCTTTTCTATAGCAAAGGAAGGTTAAGAATAACTGGATATTTTAGAGATACTTAATATGAGTAATAGACCAGCCAAACACTGATTCATCTACAAAGAAATGACAAATCAGACTCTCAATTTCTCAAAAACAATGGAAGCTAAATAAAAGTGAATTGTATCTTCCAAGGACTGAGTCAAAATGACTGTATAACACAGCAAAATTCATTTAATGAAATACTATAATTCTGCTGTAGTAATTTATGAACCATAGCTATATTCCAGAACATAGATAAATTTCACAAACATAATGTGTGAAGAAATAGGTTACAGAAGAAACCTGCATGACAATTCCATTTACAGAAGATTCAGGAGCACACAGACTAAAGCAACGGGTCCACTAAGCCCTCACTGTTACTGTGTAATTTGTACTTTGTAATATCTGGTCTTTGCATGGTTGGTTAAGCTTCAGGCTAACAGAAAATTAAGCATTAACTATGGAGTCAGGAAAAACATCTGCAAACTCAAAACCTTTAGAATCGGCCTACAAGGTTTGACTAAATACCCCCGTAGGAAGTTAAGATCATCTTAGACTACCTTTAAAATGCCACCGCTATATCAGACTTCATCCTAAATTCCGGTCCTTCCTCCGGCCACCCGAGCATGAAGGGCTGTCACCTACCCGCATCAACTCGCTGCGCCGCCGGTCCACGCGGGCGGGGTCCGCTGCAGGCCTAGGCCACGGCCGCCCTCTGTCCCGACAGTGTCCCCAGAGGCGCCCAAGCGACATGTCCAGGGCTCAGATCTCGGCTCTGGTGTTCGGCGTCGGGGGCTTCGGCGCCCTCGTGGCCGCCACGGCGTCCAATGAATGGAAAGTAACGACCAGAGCGTCCTCGGTGATCACGGCCACTTGGGTGTACCAGGGACTGTGGATGAATTGTGCCGGCAACGCGTTGGGTTCTTTCCACTGCCGACCGCACTTTACCATCTTCAAAGTAGAAGGTAACTCTAAGAGCTTGGTTTGGGGTGGAGGGGAAGGGTCCCTTTTCCCCACACTGCTCAAGGGTCTCCATTCAGGTCTGCTGCTAACTGGGTGCGGCCTCCAAGTGCCAAGATTTGCCTAAGACGGATGGGGTGTGGGAACGTTAGCTGAAAAAATGAAATCATGCCTTTTCTATAGCAAAGGAAGGTTAAGAATAACTTTGCGGATATTTTAGAGATACTTAATATGAGTAATAGAGGTCTGGGAAAGGACAGAAGTGAGTGGCTTGTTTTAAAACAAGGTTCAGGGCTTCCCTGGTGGTCCAGTGGGTAAGGACACCGCCTTGCAGTGCAAGGGGCGCCGGTTCGATCCCTGGCCTGGGAAGATCCCACGTGCTGTGGAGCGGCTGGACTGATGTGTCCAATTACCGAGCCGGAGCTCTGGAGCGCATGCGCCCAGAGTCGGTGCTCTGCGACAACAGAGGCCACTGTGATGGGAGGCCCACACAGGCCAAAGAACAAAGACGGATGAAAAAAAAAAAATGGATAAATGAAAGACCAGTAGAAGTGGCCCACCTGCTCCCCTCCCTCCCCACCGCACCCCCACCAAAAAAAATAAATAAATAAAAATAAAACAAGGTTCAAGTTACCTGATGTCATGGAGGACTTCATATATAGATATATGGTACACACACACTGCCAGTCGATTGTGCATGTGTGACACTGTTTTCATTTTTGGCCTCACTGCCTGGCATATGGAGATCTTAGCTCCCCGACCAGGGACCCAACCCTTGCCCCATGCAGTGGAAGCTCAGTCTTAATCATTGGACCACCAGGGAATTTCCAATCGTATATTATCCTAAATCCCTGTACTTACTCAGCCCATTCTAACAAGAATTCCATACTCACATGCGCATATATTCATATACATATATATATATATACTTGCAGTGATAAGAACATATGAGAAGATGTACAGTATTGAGAGAGGTAAGGGTTTTTAGAGGGGCTTCCATTTAAAAAATCACTAAATTGCTATTTTAGTGATAAAATAGCACAATAAGAAAATTTTAAAAGTAGTTAAGGGAAACAAAATGCCCATGAGTTTTTGTCAGTAGGTTTTGTCAAAAATATGTACCTAGACAAGCTTTCAAGGTTATGCATATTAGAAACTATTACATATATATGTATCCTAAAGAGGAAAAAAAAATTAAGGCATTCAGTATAATTATAAGAATATCAAATCAAATCACTGTGTTGTACTCCTAAAATTAATATAATATTTAAATCAACTATACTTCAAAGAAAGTCATGTTGGTCTACCTCCAGGGCAACAGTTATTGGCTATTTGCTTGTATGCCCTTATAGAATTATAATCTGCCTTTGTTTTCTGCCTATTAGATATGTGTACAAATCAGCCACAAGCTGTGGGTTTCTTGTACTAAAAATTGCCCCTGGTAATTTATAATATACAGACTTCTCACGATCAAACAGCAAAACTGTACCTTGGCCCCAATAAAGAAAATGAAATAACATTTTAACTAGGAAGTTACTAAAGCATAATCTTTTACGGGTTTTTGAGTCAAGTCTTCACATCATTAGTCCACAGCGCATGCCAAGGGATAAAGAGAGGATATTTAGTTAAATCCAGGAGATTCTAATGACAGTCAAGGGAACCATTCAGACTTGGACAACTCAGGCCTCCAAATGACATGGGCTTTCTCCAACCCCATGAGAGGAATCAATGCTTGTCTTGCCTCAGTCCCAACTTCTAAATTTATTTTGGGATATTTCAAAATTGTTCCTTCTACTGTGGGAGGCTTCCCCGGGTGCAGGGAAAACTGTAAAAGGAGAAGAGTGTTGTGGGGGACATGGTTGTCGTTCCACAGACCTGTTGTCCCACTTCCTCCTTGGGCAGCAAGAAGAAATCTCATGTGGGCAAGTGTATTTCTTTGTTCTTTACTGGGCTTATTCTTTATATGTGTGTGTGTGTGTGTGGTCTCATATCTTTCTCTATTTCTTAATGAAACCCAGTTATTGTGAAAAATAGGCATTCAACCTTAGCTCCAAAGTGGGTTAAAAAACCACGGTAAACTTTTATCATGATGTCAACAGCTACTTCCCTGAATGTATTTAGAAAACATGGAGTCAGAAATTTTGCTTCTAAACAGTGTTGACAATGGTCCAAATAATCTTCCACCTTGAAACTTTATCCTCTTGATTTTGCTTCTCAGTAGAAAAATCGTGTATTCCACGCCTGTTGTGTACCCTGCACACGAGAGGTAATTTGGAAAACCCTGTTCTCTGACAATGCTTCAATTAGAATTTGTAGAATTCATTTAACATAATCCTTCTACTTTCTTCATCCTGCAGCAAAATCTTCATCAAAGATATAGATTACTATAGAGATCTATATTCAGCATCAGGATCACTGACTAATCTTTTCAAGAAAATGGACATTCACAAATTTGGATTTCCTCATTCGCAGAGTCATTGCTGATGATGCTGGTTATGTTTCCTTTATTCTTATTTGAAACCATAACAGTGGGGTGTTGTTGGGAAAGGTTTCTATGCCAAGAGGCTCTTAAACATCACAATAATTCCAAACTGAGAAAAGAAACTTGGAAGCCAAAGATGAATGAAAATGGTTATATCATCTTTTAAAATGATAAATTGATGTAAGCCTACACGGTCAGTTGGAGACAAATATTCTTAAGCCAGATTAAGCTTCCTCTAAGAAAGAAAAATAGAAAACCTTTTTAAGAGGCCAGATATTTTTCCCTTGCTTTACATAACTACACTGTCAAAGTCATACCCACTTCTTGCTAACCCTCTTAGGTGACCCAGTATAGCTACAGTTTTATTGGAACTCTTTTAGATTAATAATAATGACATCCTTAAAATTTTTCATTAAGCCAGCACCCCCTTTTGGGCAAGGGGCTTCTCCAGTTGTCACAAATACAAGTCCCCTTCAACTATAGTTCTGTGGAATCGATTTCAGGAGATCACCACAGTCATTCCATCACTAAGTCCTATCTGGCTCTTTGCCACCCCATGGACTGCAGCACGCCAGGCTTCCCTGCCCCTCACTGTTTCCCAGAGTTTGCTCAAACTCACATCCATTGTGTCAATGATGCCATCCAACCGTCTCATCCTCTGTCATCCCCTTCTTCCCTTGCCCTCAGTCTTCCCCAGCATCAAGGTCTGTTCCAGTGAAAATCAAAATATTCACATCATAGGGACACTTGCAATTCAGTCCTCATTGTGGCCTGAACGCCAACCACTTTATCCTCTTGATTTTGCTTCTCAGTAGAAAAATCGTGTATTCCACGCCTGTTGTGTACCCTGCACACGAGAGGTAATTTGGAAAACCCTGTTCTCTGACAATGCTTCAATTAGAATTTGTAGAATTCATTTAACATAATCCTTCTACTTTCTTCATCCTGCAGCAAAATCTTCATCAAAGATATAGATTACTATAGAGATCTATATTCAGCATCAGGATCACTGACTAATCTTTTCAAGAAAATGGACATTCACAAATTTGGATTTCCTCATTCGCAGAGTCATTGCTGATGATGCTGGTTATGTTTCCTTTATTCTTATTTGAAACCATAACAGTGGGGTGTTGTTGGGAAAGGTTTCTATGCCAAGAGGCTCTTAAACATCACAATAATTCCAAACTGAGAAAAGAAACTTGGAAGCCAAAGATGAATGAAAATGGTTATATCATCTTTTAAAATGATAAATTGATGTAAGCCTACACGGTCAGTTGGAGACAAATATTCTTAAGCCAGATTAAGCTTCCTCTAAGAAAGAAAAATAGAAAACCTTTTTAAGAGGCCAGATATTTTTCCCTTGCTTTACATAACTACACTGTCAAAGTCATACCCACTTCTTGCTAACCCTCTTAGGTGACCCAGTATAGCTACAGTTTTATTGGAACTCTTTTAGATTAATAATAATGACATCCTTAAAATTTTTCATATAAGCCAGCACCCCTTTGGACAAGGGGCTTCTCCAGTTGTCACAAATACAAGTCCCCTTCAACTATAGTTCTGTGGAATCGATTTCAGGAGATCACCACAGTCATTCCATCACTAAGTCCTATCTGGCTCTTTGCCACCCCATGGACTGCAGCACGCCAGGCTTCCCTGCCCCTCACTGTTTCCCAGAGTTTGCTCAAACTCACATCCATTGTGTCAATGATGCCATCCAACCGTCTCATCCTCTGTCATCCCCTTCTTCCCTTGCCCTCAGTCTTCCCCAGCATCAAGGTCTTTTCCAGTGAGTCAGATATTCACATCAGGTGGCCAAAGTATTGGAGCTTCAGTCTCAGCCTCATAGGGACACTTGCAATTCAGTCCTCATTGTGGCCTGAACGCTTCCTGACTCAACTCAAAGACTTCACTATCTCTAGCTGCAACAACCACTCTAGGATGTGTCTCCTGCTTTGTCCTATTTTGTTTTTCTTACCTGTGAAACGGTGATGAACAGAGATAACGCAGGCAAAGTGCCTCGTACAAAGCCAAACGCAGAGGCGCTGGCCATAAAGGGCAGCAATCATTCCTTTGAATACAGATGTCGATGCTGGGAGAGCTCACACCTCGTGGTAGGAAGGTGACCATTCCTTCTGCTCCATCTATTTGTTTCTGGCCAGGAGTGCAGTAGCTGCTTCCTGGGACCCAAAATCAAATAGAAGGAAGCCTCTAATCCCTTGTTGCACATCTTGTGTGATATTTATGACAAAGTGAAGGCATTGGGGCTCATTGGACTGAACTTTATGCTTATCCGACAGGTTAGGATTTCCTGTACGTCATTAGCCAGGACCACACTTTGTTTAAAAGACAGTTTCTCACCACAGATGTGGACCTGTTCCTTCATTAATCACATATTGCATTTGCCAAAATGAGGAGAAAAGGCCCCCTTCAGGCTTCATGGTGGGAAACAGAGCTTCACCACGGCTAGGACGTCTTTGTGTGCTCTTACTGCTACCATGTTGTGCTCAGTCGTGTCTGACTCTTTGTGACCCTACAGACTGTAGCCAGGCTCCTCTGTCCATAGGAGTCTCCAGGCAAGAATTCTGGAGTGGGTTGCCATTTCCTCCTCCAGGGGATCATCCTGACCCAGGGATCAAACCTGCATCTCCTGACTCTCTTGCACTGCAGGCAGATTCTTTACCTACTGAGCCACTGAGGAAGCCCATTTGTACACTGGACAGTCAAAAATGGACAATGTTAACTCAAAGATTCCTGGTCCTGAGCACTGGGGAAAACTCTGTGACAGTTTATTGACTTGAATCCCACTTGCATTTTACAAAGTGCTTTCACATGCTGTATCATATGTATCCAAAAGATAGTATTCTATAGTCCCTATTTTATAGAGTAACTGAAACCCACAGAACACATTAATAACTTTGTACGGTCATCTATAGAATGTTTGGGGAAATGTTCAGCGTTCATACCCAAAATGTGCAGCTCTGCTACATTTGGTCCTATCTCCGCCACTAATTTTTTGTGTGACCTTAGATACGCTGCTTAAATTCACTGTTTCCCTGTCTCATTGATAAGATGATGATGATAATATTAGTTACATACCAAAATTTGTGGGACAGTCAAGACGAAGACCCTTGTGTGGATTTAGGTGGATAGCGTATGCCCGAGCACTCAGCTGTGTCTGACTCTTTGCAACTCCACAGACTGTAGCCTGCCAGTAGCCTCCTCTGTCGATAGAATTTTCAGGCAAGAATACCGGAGTGGGCTGCCATTTCCTTCCCCAGCGGATCTTCTTGACGGAGAACAGAACCCATGTCTCTTACATTTCTTGCACAGGTAGGAGGGTTCTTTATGGCTAGCGCCACCTGGGGAGCCCTATTACATGAAACAGACAAGTATGTGTTTTAAAATGTACCTGGAATTTGTTTGAATCAGGAATGGTAAGACACACAGGCATGAAATGCTATCCTGAAGGAGGAAGTTTTCACACACACAGATCCCTAGAAGGAAGTGCCTGGTTCCTACCCTGGACCAGGCTGGGACGCACCAGAGTCAGTCACAAGGCAGAGGAGTGTGAGAAGAGCAGACAAGAGTTGGGGCTGGGTTGTCTGGTACCAGCCCCGACTTGATGAGGGTGGAGGAATATCAGCTTGAGGTGTGAAAGCTTGATCAAGGAGGCCACTGGCGTGTGGGCTTTGGATTAGCTGATGCATTAAGATCCCGCGTGCTGCAACTAACACCCAACGCAGCCTATTAAAATTTAAAGAGAGAAGAAATAAGTAAATACAGGGTGACTATGAAGCCCTTTGCTGGTGTGTGCATAGATGGGTCAGGAAGGTAAGTGCCTGGCCACCCGCCTCCCCTTCATGGCTTCTCATGCTTATCTTTTTTTTTTTTTTTTTAAGATTTATTTATTTATTTACTTTTGGGCGGGGGTCGGGTTGGGGAGGGAGGGGAGTGGGTGGGCCACTGCTATTGGTCTTTCATTTCTCTATTTTCATTCGTCTTCATTCTTTGGCTCCTGTGGGCCTCCCATCGCTGTGGCGTCTGTTGTCGCAGAGCACCAGCTCTGGGCGCATGCGCCCCAGAGCTCCGGCTTGGTGATTGGACACATCAGTCCAGCTGCTCCGCGGCACGTGGGATCTTCCCAGGCCAGGGCTCGAACCAGCGCCCCTTGCACTGCAAGGCGGTGTCCTTACCCACTGGACCACCAGGGGAAGCCCCAGCCCCTCTCATGCTTATCTGATTATCAGTATCTACTTTTCCGTGATGAACATTTTGTGTAGAGGAGGTTCAGGTGTGTTTCTCCCTGGGTCCACTGCTTCTCTCTCACCCACTGCCCGTCTGACCTGACGTGGGGCAAGCTGGCGCGCCTGACTCTCCTCTCCTCTGATTCCCTGACTCACCCACAGACAAATTTGCTTCCTCAAGCAGATGAACTCAAAGGGCATCTGAGCAAAGAGCATGCTGGGACTGGTCATTTTAAAACCCGCTGCCGCTGTGCATTTTTAGATGCTTCCAGAGCACTTTGGAAAGCCATAGTGGTCTTGAATCAAGCCAGGATAATTGAGCGAATTTTCAGGAGAGAGCTGGTCTACAATTAAGCTTGGACCAAATTTTTGTACACATTACAGGAAAGACTGATGACCCAAATCAACCATTTGGCAAATGACTATGATATCATATTGTAACTACAAAAGGAACCCTGCAAGTACTCATTCATTTATGCATTGATGTGTTCCTTTCATCAAAGCATTCATCAGATTCCCGGTGCAGAATATGAAGATTCAGCGAGGAGAGGACAGAGGCCTACCCTCCGTGAATGTGCCGCTTAGGGGAGATGAGCATTTAGCAAACGACTAGCCCAGGACAATAAATGCTGTCTGGGGTTAAGTTCAGGGCACAGGCAGACTTACCGGAAAAGCCAGCGCTTGAAGTGACTTGAAAGATGGGTAGAAGTTGACCCTGAGGAAGGAAGGGAGGGGATTTATCCGGCTCTACAATTGATTAACCACGTGACTCCAGGCCAAAGGCTTAACATATGAACTCCCCTGTTTGTAAAATGGGAGTAATATCTGCTTTAGAGGGTGGTGGTGAGGAGGAAGTGAGTTGATTTGTGTAGAGCATTTGGAGCAGGGCTGGCACCTACAAGCAAAGACCTCAGGCAGGAAGGAGCCAGGTGTCTCAGGGCCCAGTGAGCACATAGGGAAGGCTGGCACGTGGCCCTGCAGGGGGAGGTGTAGACGGGGCACAGGTGCAGAGGGAGAGGGGAACTTGAAAGGGACCTTAGGCTCCATGAGGGGATGTAGGCTTTGTCTTAGAGGGGCTGGAAAGCCATTGAAACATTCTGAGCAGAGAATTCCTGATGCGCCTTGCATTTCAGAAAGACCCTGCCGTGTGTCACGTGAGCCCCTGAGCCCCTGTGAGGGCAGCAGTGGAAAGACAGGGAGGTCCTCAGAGGAAAAGCCACCACGTAACTGAGGGACTCGAGAGGGAGGAAGGGGTCCCGGATGCTCTGAGGTTCCCGCCCAGAGACTCGTGGGCAGCGGAGGAGGAAGCTGGCTGCAGAGCAGGTCCAACCTAAGCTCCATCCCTGCTCCCAGGACAGGGTTCTCCAGTGCATACCAAGATCTCAGCCAATCAGATCCTCAATTTAATATCTGTCCATAGAAATCAGTTGCATAGAATAAAAGAGAAAAGCTTGACTGAATTTAATTTAAAAAAACTGTCATTTTTAGATGGTTAGTAAGAAACAACAGGAAAAGGTGGCAACCATAAAGATTAATGCAGTCTGAAGTGCCATTAACAGCATAAGAATGTCCAGATTAGGAGACACATTATCCCTACATGCTCCCCGTATTCTGTAGTCAAGTTGCACAGGGCTAGCTCGGACACCATATTTTAAGGAACATGAATACGAACCACATTCATTGATTTGAGAGGAGGGTAACTAGGAGGATGGAAGGTCTTGAAATAAATTCACATGGGCAATTGTTTCACGTTGAAAAAAGGAAAAGAATATGGTGGGTGTGGCTGTTTTCTCCAACCCACAATTCTAGCCTTCAAGACTGTTTTGAATCTTGATCTTTGTATTCCCCACTCTGCCCGTTCAACGTCACGTAAAAGCCTTCAGCATGCTCACTGTGGTCTCTGTGGAGCTCCTTCTGTAGACGTTAAGACATCTTCCACCCGATCCCACAGCTGCCCACCCCAATTTCCAAATCCAAGAGGATGCCACACACTATCTCCTCCTTGTTTTTCCCAAACTGCTGACCACACACCCTGTCAGCTGCCAAATCCTGCAGCATCTGCCGGCCGGCCCTGCTGCTGCCCGTGCAGGGCGGCTGCCTGTCTGCAGCTGATCCGGGCCTAGTCCCCCGGCTTTCCCTGCTGGTACTAGATTGAGACAGACACTTTCTGCTCTTTGACTTGCTCTACTCAAGCCCATCCAGCGCTGCCAAATCATGCTTGCAAAGCAGAGCTTCCTCCAGTTTAATTCGGAAGCATCTTGCCTTACTTCCTAAGAGCTCTACAGCCATCTCTTTAGTGACTATTCCATAACTGATCTGAGGTCTGCTACCAGACTTACCAATGACCATTTCTATAATGTACCCTTTGGCAATCCGGAGCATTTCCTTGACCCCTGACCTTCTCCCTGGTTTACTGCCTTCATTCAAAGATCACACCTGGTCCTTTCGTTCAGATGTTCGTGTTATGAAAAATCTCAGGCACCATTCACAATGTTTTCTTTGGGCAGTAGAAAACAACCTGTATTTGAAAGGGGCAGCTGAGAAATCAGAAAGGGATTTAAAAAGGAAGGACTGATTTTTTGAACATCCTCTCTAAGAACTTTCTAGCCTCTGAGTGGCTGTGGGCTTGAGGTTGAGTCCTTCTCTTGGTAATTATTGACTCTGAGATATGGATGTGGCTGTTGGCCTCAACGATGACTCGTCCAGTCATGCGTGACCACCATCAGCAGAAAATAGAGCTCCCCAGCTCCTCATTGATTTGAGAGGAGGGTAACTAGGAGGATGGAAGGTCTTGAAATAAATTCACATGGGCAATTGTTTCACGTTGAAAAAAGGAAAAGAATATGGTGGGTGTGGCTGTTTTCTCCAACCCACAATTCTAGCCTTCAAGACTGTTTTGAATCTTGATCTTTGTATTCCCCACTCTGCCCGTTCAACGTCACGTAAAAGCCTTCAGCATGCTCACTGTGGTCTCTGTGGAGCTCCTTCTGTAGACGTTAAGACATCTTCCACCCGATCCCACAGCTGCCCACCCCAATTTCCAAATCCAAGAGGATGCCACACACTATCTCCTCCTTGTTTTTCCCAAACTGCTGACCACACACCCTGTCAGCTGCCAAATCCTGCAGCATCTGCCGGCCGGCCCTGCTGCTGCCCGTGCAGGGCGGCTGCCTGTCTGCAGCTGATCCGGGCCTAGTCCCCCGGCTTTCCCTGCTGGTACTAGATTGAGACAGACACTTTCTGCTCTTTGACTTGCTCTACTCAAGCCCATCCAGCGCTGCCAAATCATGCTTGCAAAGCAGAGCTTCCTCCAGTTTAATTCGGAAGCATCTTGCCTTACTTCCTAAGAGCTCTACAGCCATCTCTTTAGTGACTATTCCATAACTGATCTGAGGTCTGCTACCAGACTTACCAATGACCATTTCTATAATGTACCCTTTGGCAATCCGGAGCATTTCCTTGACCCCTGACCTTCTCCCTGGTTTACTGCCTTCATTCAAAGATCACACCTGGTCCTTTCGTTCAGATGTTCGTGTTATGAAAAATCTCAGGCACCATTCACAATGTTTTCTTTGGGCAGTAGAAAACAACCTGTATTTGAAAGGGGCAGCTGAGAAATCAGAAAGGGATTTAAAAAGGAAGGACTGATTTTTTGAACATCCTCTCTAAGAACTTTCTAGCCTCTGAGTGGCTGTGGGCTTGAGGTTGAGTCCTTCTCTTGGTAATTATTGACTCTGAGATATGGATGTGGCTGTTGGCCTCAACGATGACTCGTCCAGTCATGCGTGACCACCATCAGCAGAAAATAGAGCTCCCCAGCTCCTCATCTGCTGGATTCTGAAGAGAGGCTGGCCGGCAGGGCCTTTTCTGTGAGGGTTTCGCTTCTGCGTGTTATAAACAACTGGGTAAAAAGTGCAGGGTGAACATAAAGAGCTGTGCACTGCAAGCAGAGCAAACGACAAGCCATCACCGCCTCAAGGTAGCTCTGAACCACTCGGGTTATCTGTGGCCCAGAACGTGTCTGAGGGACATCACTCTGGAAATAGTGGTGCTTTCACAGGTCTTACTTTCAGTTAACACAAATGGTTGAGATGACAAGAGGAAATCATTTTCTAGCAATAAGTTATTTCCCTCCTGAATTTTTTTCCTATCAGGATTTTCTCTTCATTACTCTGTTCCCTGACCACACCCCCACTCCCTACAACTCAACTGTGCTTCCTTAGCTTCTTAAAAGAATATTTATAATTATTTTTGATTATTAACTTAATTCCTGGAGAAGGAAATGGCTACCCACACCAATATTCTTGCCTGGAAACCCCTACGGACAAAGGAGCCTGTTCATGGGGTCGCAAAGAGTCAGTCACAGCTGACCAACTGAGCACGCTAACTTAATTGAGAGGTCTTGTCTTCCTCCTTACCAATCTTGGCTCTTCCCTTAATTAACATACAAGTTTCTTTTACTTTATAACCTTTATATCATACTGTTATCCTATGTGTAAAAGTTATGCTCTACACTACTTCAACCTATGGGAACAAATGCTAAATCTTTATATTTCTGCCTCAGTGCAAATGGAATCCAGGCAGAAATTCCATGTTTTTCCAGAGACCCTTGCCCTAAATATCTCTGAGCTCCCTGGCAAATCCTATAATGATCTCATTGCTTACTCAGTTCCCTCCGCAGGGATCGTACCCATGCCTTCCGCAGTAGAAGTGCAGAGTCTTAATCACTGGACGACCAGAAAATTCCATAAATGCACAATATTCTTTATCATCAACTATGTATAATCTTTTGCAATTTGGACCCAAAATCTCCCAGCGAGTTGCAAATTAATCCAGTGAACTGTTCTGCAAAGAGGGTATTCCAGTCATGCGTGACCACCATCAGCAGAAAATAGAGCTCCCCAGCTCCTCATCTGCTGGATTCTGAAGAGAGGCTGGCCGGCAGGGCCTTTTCTGTGAGGGTTTCGCTTCTGCGTGTTATAAACAACTGGGTAAAAAGTGCAGGGTGAACATAAAGAGCTGTGCACTGCAAGCAGAGCAAACGACAAGCCATCACCGCCTCAAGGTAGCTCTGAACCACTCGGGTTATCTGTGGCCCAGAACGTGTCTGAGGGACATCACTCTGGAAATAGTGGTGCTTTCACAGGTCTTACTTTCAGTTAACACAAATGGTTGAGATGACAAGAGGAAATCATTTTCTAGCAATAAGTTATTTCCCTCCTGAATTTTTTTCCTATCAGGATTTTCTCTTCATTACTCTGTTCCCTGACCACACCCCCACTCCCTACAACTCAACTGTGCTTCCTTAGCTTCTTAAAAGAATATTTATAATTATTTTTGATTATTAACTTAATTCCTGGAGAAGGAAATGGCTACCCACACCAATATTCTTGCCTGGAAACCCCTACGGACAAAGGAGCCTGTTCATGGGGTCGCAAAGAGTCAGTCACAGCTGACCAACTGAGCACGCTAACTTAATTGAGAGGTCTTGTCTTCCTCCTTACCAATCTTGGCTCTTCCCTTAATTAACATACAAGTTTCTTTTACTTTATAACCTTTATATCATACTGTTATCCTATGTGTAAAAGTTATGCTCTACACTACTTCAACCTATGGGAACAAATGCTAAATCTTTATATTTCTGCCTCAGTGCAAATGGAATCCAGGCAGAAATTCCATGTTTTTCCAGAGACCCTTGCCCTAAATATCTCTGAGCTCCCTGGCAAATCCTATAATGATCTCATTGCTTACTCAGTTCCCTCCGCAGGGATCGTACCCATGCCTTCCGCAGTAGAAGTGCAGAGTCTTAATCACTGGACGACCAGAAAATTCCATAAATGCACAATATTCTTTATCATCAACTATGTATAATCTTTTGCAATTTGGACCCAAAATCTCCCAGCGAGTTGCAAATTAATCCAGTGAAATGTTCTGCATGTTTTGGATGAGGGTATTCCATGCCAGGCAGGTCGCTCTCTCTCATATCTGTTTTGATATTCTGCCCATCTTTTCAATTGGGTTGTTTGCTTTTTTGATATTGAGCTTCATGAGCCACTCACAGATTTTGGAGATAAATCCCTTGTTGGTTACTTCATTTGAAAATATTGTCTCCCATTCTGAGGGTTGTAGTTTTTGTTCTTGTGTAATGTCTTTTTCTGGTTTTGGTATCAGGGTAATACTGGCCTCATCAAAGAAGGTTTACAGTATTTCATCTCTTGCATATTTTGGAAGAGTTTATCTGACATATAGGATGGAATTTGATTATGGCAGAAATAGGAGGTACCTGCATTTCATCACAATGTGATGAAGGTATACTGAAGCTTACTTACTAGAATGTGCATTTCAATAAAATGTTAAAGTCACTACAAGTAAATATGACTTAAAATAAACAAGCGCCCTCCTCATAAGCAAAGAGAGTTCAAAACATAGTTTAGGAGGCAAATGAAAATATATTTGTAATAGGCACAAAGGAACAGGTCTCAATTGGTGCCTTAAAAATATGCCAATGGAGTAGCATTTGAGAAAAAAGCATTTACTTGTAAAAAAAATTATTATGGAAATAATATACAAAAGTAGAGAAAATAATACAATCAACCCCCATGTTCTCATCTTCTGTTCTTCAGTGATAATCAACACATGATAACTTTTGTTTTTTGTATATCCAGTCTACTCCCCACCCTTACTCCTACCCCTGTGGAATTATTCTGAGGTGAGTCACAGATATTAAAATGATTTTACTCACAAATACTTGTCTATATCTAAAAAAGATGGACTTTGAAAAGCATAGTTATGGGGGCTTCCCTGCTGGTTCAGTGGTAAAGAATCTGCTTGTCCATGCAGGAGACACAAGTTGGATCCCTGACCTGGGAAGATCTCACATGTTGCCCAGAAACTAAGCCCATGTGCCACAACTATTGAGCCTGTGCTTTAGAGCCTGGGAGCCACAACTATGTATAATCTTTTGCAATTTGGACCCAAAATCTCCCAGCGAGTTGCAAATTAATCCAGTGAAATGTTCTGCATGTTTTGGATGAGGGTATTCCATGCCAGGCAGGTCGCTCTCTCTCATATCTGTTTTGATATTCTGCCCATCTTTTCAATTGGGTTGTTTGCTTTTTTGATATTGAGCTTCATGAGCCACTCACAGATTTTGGAGATAAATCCCTTGTTGGTTACTTCATTTGAAAATATTGTCTCCCATTCTGAGGGTTGTAGTTTTTGTTCTTGTGTAATGTCTTTTTCTGGTTTTGGTATCAGGGTAATACTGGCCTCATCAAAGAAGGTTTACAGTATTTCATCTCTTGCATATTTTGGAAGAGTTTATCTGACATATAGGATGGAATTTGATTATGGCAGAAATAGGAGGTACCTGCATTTCATCACAATGTGATGAAGGTATACTGAAGCTTACTTACTAGAATGTGCATTTCAATAAAATGTTAAAGTCACTACAAGTAAATATGACTTAAAATAAACAAGCGCCCTCCTCATAAGCAAAGAGAGTTCAAAACATAGTTTAGGAGGCAAATGAAAATATATTTGTAATAGGCACAAAGGAACAGGTCTCAATTGGTGCCTTAAAAATATGCCAATGGAGTAGCATTTGAGAAAAAAGCATTTACTTGTAAAAAAAATTATTATGGAAATAATATACAAAAGTAGAGAAAATAATACAATCAACCCCCATGTTCTCATCTTCTGTTCTTCAGTGATAATCAACACATGATAACTTTTGTTTTTTGTATATCCAGTCTACTCCCCACCCTTACTCCTACCCCTGTGGAATTATTCTGAGGTGAGTCACAGATATTAAAATGATTTTACTCACAAATACTTGTCTATATCTAAAAAAGATGGACTTTGAAAAGCATAGTTATGGGGGCTTCCCTGCTGGTTCAGTGGTAAAGAATCTGCTTGTCCATGCAGGAGACACAAGTTGGATCCCTGACCTGGGAAGATCTCACATGTTGCCCAGAAACTAAGCCCATGTGCCACAACTATTGAGCCTGTGCTTTAGAGCCTGGGAGCCACAACTAACGAGCCCATGTGTTGCAACTACTGAAGCCCACCCACCCTAGAGCCTGTGCTCTACAACAAAAGAAACCATCGCAATGAGAAGCCCATGAACCTCAACTAGAGAGCAGACCCTGCTCACTGTAACTAGAGAAAAGCCTGCAATGAAGACCCAGTACAGCCAAAAATAAATAAGTAAATAAAACTATTTTTAAAACTGCTCCGGGCTTCCCTGTTGGTCCAGTGAGTAAAGTGTCCTCCTTGCAGTGCAAGGGGCACAGGTTCAACCCCTGACCCAGGAAGATTTCACATGCCACGGAGCAGCTAGACCAGTGCGTCCAATTATGAGCCAGGGCTCTGGAGCGCATGCACCCAGAGCCAGTGCTCCGCAGTGAGAGAGGCCACTGCAATGGGAGGTCCACACATGCCGAAGAATAAAAAAAAGAAAAGAAAAGAAAAATTGATGAAAATAAATATAAATAAAAAGAAAAAAGAGGCTTGATGAGGAAAAAGAAACTAAAATTTTTTTAAAAAACGCTCTACATCAAAAATCTTTTTTAAAAAAGCATAATCACATAAACATCATTGCACCTCTCCCAATTTACAATATTTCCATAACACTATCAGATCTCCAAGCACTGTTTTAAATAGCTCTCATTTTCTCATAGGTTTATAATTTTTACAGGTGGTTTGTTTAAAGACCCCTATATTCACTATATTGCAATTGGTTGGTGTGCCTCTTAAATCTCTTTTAGTCAATAGGTTTCCATCCGTCTATTTTTATGCAATTTATTCGTTGAAGAACAATGGTTTCTACTGGCCTGTAGAACGTCCCAGACTTTTTAAAATTTTTATTCCTATGGGGATGGATTTTCTATAAACTGATCAATAAATCTAGGCTGACTTCATCATGTTCAGGTTTTGTTCTATCTCGTTTTATTTGGCAAGAATGCTTCATAGGCAGGGTTGTGAACTCTCACAACATCTTATCAAGAGGTTCATGAAGCAGCGTTAAGAATCATTGGTGGGTTCTGGTCCATTCACTGTAAAATTTCCTATCAGTATTTCACCAAATCTTTTAACGGTCATTGAAAACCATTTGCCTTTATCCATCAGTTTAGTAGAGGACACCAAATATTGCTATTCTATCATCCCTCTGCATTTATCAACTCAAATTTCTCTAAAAGAAAAAATTTAGCTCATAAATGATTTGGTTACCCTTCAATAACAACTTCAGTATAATTCTGCAGGAAAAAGTTTGAGCAATTATTTTTCCTTCCTCTTTATTTCCCAATTTTCAGAATAGATAGTTGGATTCCTAGCTTCCTTCAAAGGTGTGTGTGTGTGTGTGTGTGTGTGTGTGCTAATAACTCATAGATATTTAACACACCCATCATGCTTCAGTCCTTTGCAGATGTTATTCTTTTTCATGCTTGTACATTCTTTTTTCATGATTGTACAGTCTCTGGCCTACAACAAGCTCTGGTTCTCCAGTTTAGTTCCTGATTCTTTGGGGCATGATCTCGTTGTCTTTGATAGCTTCTTGGCTTGTTGGTATGACAAGATGTTCCAGGCTCATCCCTGACCTTGATCAGCCATTTCTCCAAGGAGTTCAGTTCCTTTTAGTGGAAATGTTATTTAGTAGCACAATCTGGTTCCTAAAGCTGTTTATTGCCATGGGCTAGTCAAGGTATCTATGCCTTTTTAACAGGCAGAGTTAGAAGGAATATTACAAAAAAAAGCAGAAAACACATATGTACTCTTACTAATATTTATAAATCAAATATAGGCTACAGGGTTTTTATTTAACCTCTTTGATTTCATATCCACATCTCCTTTTTCTTGCACTGAAAGTCTTGGTTCCTAATGAAAAAATATATTTAATTTACTTTGTAACTAAATATATCATTATTAAATAACCGTAACTTACTATCAGAAAAGTCATAATATCAGGGGAAAAAATCATACTAAAAAGTAAATTACTGAAAAAATTTGAGATTTCTTTGCAGTTCTAAAGTTGTTTCTTGTCATCTTTTTTTCTTTGACTTATACCCGACTAGGACCATGTGGTCCAACTGGCTTGGCCTTGTGCTCACTCGTGTCTGACCCTTTGCGACCTGTTGGACTATAGCCCACCAGGCTCTTCAGTCCATGGAATTTTCCAGGCAAAAATACTGGAGTGGGTGGCCATTCCCTTCGCCAGGGGATCTTCCTGACCCAGGGATAGCACCCGTGTCTCCTACACTGGCAGGTCAGAGTCTTCACCACTGTGCCACCTGGGAAGTCCACAGTCCAATTAATGTGGTTTAAAAATAGAAGTATTTAAAAAGCTCAGGTTCAGCTGAAGAGAGCTCTAGCTAACGCTGAGGGCAAAAATGAGGCAACCTGGAGCTGTTATGATCTCAGCTGTTATGATCTCAATCAACTATTAACTCAAGTTTCTCCTAATTCAGGAAAGGATGTGCACATAGTTATATTTGCAATAATGACTTTAACTTAACTAGCTATATTTAGTAGGAGTTAGAACCTTGCTAATTATCAATTTCCCAGCTGGCTAAGAGGTCATTTCTCTCATGAGGCTTTCCTTAGGAGGCAAGTACAAAGTCCGAAAGCCACAGAGGGCTGGCTTGGTACTGAACCTGACGGGTCACCAGGTTAAAGGGCTCCTCCTTTTGCAGAAGAGAAAACTAAGACCCAGCAGCATCTAGCAACCTGCCTGATACTTACAGGTAGGTAGTGGCAGGAGCAGAACCAGAAACCACTGGGCCTCACCGTCCGTACATGGGGTCCTGCTCCCTTGCTCTCCTCGGGTGAAAGCTAAAGGTGGTGGTGTTTTCACAACAAGCAAAGAGGCCCAGTAGAAACTTCAATCTCAAGACTCAAACTATCAATGCTTATGAGAATCTGCCCTCTGTCATCTGACAGATATTCATATTTGGCTCCAAGTACATACAAGATGGCTTTATTGTCTGTTTTTCTCCCTGTACAGGAAATAAATGGAAGAGAATGTGTGTTTGGTACAATGTTAAGACAGGAGATTCTCAAATATTTAAGACAACTTTCCCACAATCTTTTACCTAAAATCAACACAACATTACGTTAAAATAATTTTGACCATTCTGGTTATTAAGGGTCGTTTGTATTTATCTAATTCAATAAATCACAACCACACACTGGTCTAAGGGGGATTTTGCAGTAGCGAGAACTCTCCAAATATGCACCTGGCTGCCTTGGAAGTCAGTGAAGTGGGGACAGAGGCTGTGAGCTATCACCAGAACCTGCAGAGCGCATTTCTGCAGAGACTAAACGACAGGACTTAGTGATATCCAATGTCCTTTATAACCCTGAGAACAGATGCGAGATCTGGAGACTATCATGTGTGCGAGGCCCCTATTAAAGTGGCTTGTTTGGGATGAAGAGTAGCAACCATGGATATGAAGAGACACACATGTTTTCCTCAAGTTCAGTTTCGATTCACAGCTGTGTCGACAGACCCTCAACATGTCAGAGAATCAGCCAGAGTGAGCCGTGAGAGAACGTCTCCTCTGCACATTCACCCTGGGAGCCCCCTTCACCCACAGTAGGACGGGCTTTGTGCAAATCACAGCCTCTCGCTGCTGGCCATGGTCTTCCTGAACTGCCCAGTAACTCCCTTCTCTCTCCAGCTGTCTTCTATTTAAATCATAAACTTGTCCTCATGCTGAGACCCCCCCACACACCACACCTGAAGTTTATGAGCCGCTAAGTCCTTCATCCAAGGGGAAAAGAGGCAAGTGGACACACCTGGGACTTGGAACATTGTTCACCTACAGCCTGGGTGCTTTAGAGTTAAAAATCAACTCTAAGGCAATAAATAAAGTTCTAACTTCCTTGATAAAATGTTTTTATAACTGAGGTACAATCGACACTGGGGGCGTCCCTGATGGCTCACTGGTAAAGAATCCGCCTGCAATGCAGGAGCCGCAGGAGACGTGGGTTCCATCCCTGGGTTGCAAAGACCCCTTGGAGAAGGGCAGGGCAACCCACTCCAGTATTCTTGGCTGGAGAATCCCATGGACAGAGGAGCCTGGCGGGCTACAGTCCACGGGGTCACAAAGAGTCAGACACAACTAAAGCCACTTAGCACACACACATAAGTGACATTATATTAGTTTCAGGCATGCAACATAATGATTTGATATTTGGATATATTGCAAAATGATTACCACAATAAGTCTAGCTAACATCCATCACCACGTTTAAGATCTTAGCAACTTTCAAATACACGATGCAGTTACTGACTCTCGTCACCATGCGGCATGTAACAGCCTGTGCCTTATTTTATGATTGGACGTTTATCTTTTTATAACCTTCAACCATTTCATACCACCTCCCCCTTATCTTCTGCAGAGACTAAACGACAGGACTTAGTGATATCCAATGTCCTTTATAACCCTGAGAACAGATGCGAGATCTGGAGACTATCATGTGTGCGAGGCCCCTATTAAAGTGGCTTGTTTGGGATGAAGAGTAGCAACCATGGATATGAAGAGACACACATGTTTTCCTCAAGTTCAGTTTCGATTCACAGCTGTGTCGACAGACCCTCAACATGTCAGAGAATCAGCCAGAGTGAGCCGTGAGAGAACGTCTCCTCTGCACATTCACCCTGGGAGCCCCCTTCACCCACAGTAGGACGGGCTTTGTGCAAATCACAGCCTCTCGCTGCTGGCCATGGTCTTCCTGAACTGCCCAGTAACTCCCTTCTCTCTCCAGCTGTCTTCTATTTAAATCATAAACTTGTCCTCATGCTGAGACCCCCCCACACACCACACCTGAAGTTTATGAGCCGCTAAGTCCTTCATCCAAGGGGAAAAGAGGCAAGTGGACACACCTGGGACTTGGAACATTGTTCACCTACAGCCTGGGTGCTTTAGAGTTAAAAATCAACTCTAAGGCAATAAATAAAGTTCTAACTTCCTTGATAAAATGTTTTTATAACTGAGGTACAATCGACACTGGGGGCGTCCCTGATGGCTCACTGGTAAAGAATCCGCCTGCAATGCAGGAGCCGCAGGAGACGTGGGTTCCATCCCTGGGTTGCAAAGACCCCTTGGAGAAGGGCAGGGCAACCCACTCCAGTATTCTTGGCTGGAGAATCCCATGGACAGAGGAGCCTGGCGGGCTACAGTCCACGGGGTCACAAAGAGTCAGACACAACTAAAGCCACTTAGCACACACACATAAGTGACATTATATTAGTTTCAGGCATGCAACATAATGATTTGATATTTGGATATATTGCAAAATGATTACCACAATAAGTCTAGCTAACATCCATCACCACGTTTAAGATCTTAGCAACTTTCAAATACACGATGCAGTTACTGACTCTCGTCACCATGCGGCATGTAACAGCCTGTGCCTTATTTTATGATTGGACGTTTATCTTTTTATAACCTTCAACCATTTCATACCACCTCCCCCTTATCTTCAACCACTGATTTATTCTCTGTATCTGTGAGCTCTGTTTTTTGTGGGAGGAGTTGGCTTTTTATTTTATTTATATATATATATGTATATATATATATATTTTTTTTAATGTACTTATTTTGTTGCACTGGGTCTTAGTTACGGTATGTGGGATCTAGTTCCCTGACCAGGGATCGAACCCAGGTCGCCAGCAGTGGGAGCACAGAGTCTTAGCCACTGGACCACCAGGAAAATCACCTGGCTTTTTATTTTTGATAAAAATATTTTTAACTTCAGAGTGTAGATAAGAAAATCAGCACTGTATGAACTCACGATGGAGCCTGACTCCACCAACCACGGCCCCAGGGCTCCCTGGGCACTGGGGTTCAGCCCAGGACGCACCTGAGACCTTTGTGCATCTTAACAACACCCTGGGGAGGAGATACAACACGTTACTCCAACAAAGGCTGAGGAAGAGGTGGGCCGCGGGCACCCCAGGTGGCTGTAATGCCCAGTGACCCCAAGTGAAAAGAACCAAGGGAGAGCTCTGTCAACCAGGTACTACCCAGTGATGGTCCGGTCTAAGCTGAATACTCAGAGCAAATTCCCTTCATTCACATCCTAAAGTTCTCATTTTTGAAGACTCAGCTGATCTTGAATGCACATTAGAATCAGCTGGAGGGTTCCTGAAATTGGGCCCCACCCCTGGAGTCTGAGGTAGCAGGTGTGGGGAAGGGCAGGATTCCCTTGTAGCTCAGACGGTAAAGAATCCGCCTGCAATGCAGGAGATTCCAGTGTGATCTCTGGGTTGAGAAGATCCCCTGGAGAAGGGGTCGGCCACCCACTCCAGTATTCTTGCCTGGAGAATTCCATGGCTCTTCCAGGGGGTCGCTAAGAGTCAGACACGACTGAGCGACTTCACGGCCACGTTCAGGATATTTACATCTGTGACAAATTCCCAGGTGCGGCTGCTGGTCCAGGGACCACAGTTTGAGAAGAGCTGATGAGCTTGCTCCCCACAAACTGCCCAAGGGCTGCTCAGGGCCAGGCGGTGAAGCTTTGAAGGACGCAGAACCCTGCCCACCCCTGGGGCCTCGCCCGATATAGCAGAGGAAACAGAAAGGACTCAGCGTAAGGCAGTGCAGTAAAACCTGGCTCTAATGGGGGTTAGAAGAAGCTGTGATGAGCTCCCTGAAGAGGAATGGCCCGCAGCAGTGCTGGAGAGCTGAGCTCAGGGCAGCCGGGGCTTCCTGCCAGAAGGGCAGTGGATGCGAGACCAGAGAGGAGCCACGTGCACGGAAAGGGCAGAGGCGCAAGGTCAGTGGTTCGCGTCTCGGGGGAGCTGGTGGGGGAGGGGAGCGAGCGCTCCTAGGGAGGCTCCTGAGGGCCGTGAGCGCGGATGGGATTTGTCTTCGGGGCGGATCGTTCTGGTGATGGAAGCTAAAGATGTGGACTGGGAGGGGCGGGGACTGCTCGGTGGAACAGATGAGACCGTGATCCTGAGCTCAGGCAGGCAGGGAAGGGACAAGGCCGGCGGGCTCCCAGCGACACGTTAGCGCCGCTCGCCGTCTTGGCAAGGAGAGCGTTAAACCTTGCAGGTCGCCTGGGATCGGCGTCCACGGGGTGAACCGGTGCTCTCGGCTACGCGGTCCAGGACACACACACACCAGCGCATCTTGGGGCAAGCGGGCGTCTGGGGGTCACTGGTGTGTCCCACGGCTTAGATGGGTCGGCAGCTCAGGTTAGTGTGAGGGCCCCAGTTCCCTGACTCCCCTCCATGATGCTCCACATGTGTGTGTGGGGACAGGCCCAGGGACATCCGCGTGGCCGTGGAAACTCCCGATGGGAGAAGTGGAAGGTTAGACAGGGAGGGTCTGGAGCCCGGCGGGGACCAGCCTGCTCCTCGGGGACCTGGGGATGTTTCCAGTGTGATCTCTGGGTTGAGAAGATCCCTGGAGAAGGGGTCGGCCACCCACTCCAGTATTCTTGCCTGGAGAATTCCATGGCTCTTCCAGGGGGTCGCTAAGAGTCAGACACGACTGAGCGACTTCACGGCCACGTTCAGGATATTTACATCTGTGACAAATTCCCAGGTGCGGCTGCTGGTCCAGGGACCACAGTTTGAGAAGAGCTGATGAGCTTGCTCCCCACAAACTGCCCAAGGGCTGCTCAGGGCCAGGCGGTGAAGCTTTGAAGGACGCAGAACCCTGCCCACCCCTGGGGCCTCGCCCGATATAGCAGAGGAAACAGAAAGGACTCAGCGTAAGGCAGTGCAGTAAAACCTGGCTCTAATGGGGGTTAGAAGAAGCTGTGATGAGCTCCCTGAAGAGGAATGGCCCGCAGCAGTGCTGGAGAGCTGAGCTCAGGGCAGCCGGGGCTTCCTGCCAGAAGGGCAGTGGATGCGAGACCAGAGAGGAGCCACGTGCACGGAAAGGGCAGAGGCGCAAGGTCAGTGGTTCGCGTCTCGGGGGAGCTGGTGGGGGAGGGGAGCGAGCGCTCCTAGGGAGGCTCCTGAGGGCCGTGAGCGCGGATGGGATTTGTCTTCGGGGCGGATCGTTCTGGTGATGGAAGCTAAAGATGTGGACTGGGAGGGGCGGGGACTGCTCGGTGGAACAGATGAGACCGTGATCCTGAGCTCAGGCAGGCAGGGAAGGGACAAGGCCGGCGGGCTCCCAGCGACACGTTAGCGCCGCTCGCCGTCTTGGCAAGGAGAGCGTTAAACCTTGCAGGTCGCCTGGGATCGGCGTCCACGGGGTGAACCGGTGCTCTCGGCTACGCGGTCCAGGACACACACACACCAGCGCATCTTGGGGCAAGCGGGCGTCTGGGGGTCACTGGTGTGTCCCACGGCTTAGATGGGGCGGCAGCTCAGGTTAGGGTGTGAGGGCCCCCAGTTCCCTGACTCCCCCTCCATGATGCTCCACATGTGTGTGTGGGGACAGGCCCAGGGGACATCCGCGTGGCCGTGGAAACTCCCCGATGGGAGAAGTGGAAGGTTAGACAGGGGAGGGTCTGGAGCCCGGCGGGGACCAGCCTGCTCCTCGGGGACCTGGGGGATGTTTCCTGGAGCTGCCGGGACAAGCTCCACCGACTGGGCAGCTTCAACAGCAGAAATTCATTCTCTCCCCGTTCTGCATCCAGAAGTCTAAAATCAAGGCGTGACCGGGGCGGCTCCCTCTGGTGGCTATAGGACCTGCATCACTCCTAGTTTCTGGTTATTTGGTGACGGTCTCTGGTGGTGCTTGGCACCATCATCTTTGCCAAATGCCCCCCTTTCCTAAGGACGCCGGTCATACAAACTGCAGGAGGACTACCCCAAACCCTCATCTTAAGGACTGAGGATGAGGAATTCTCTGTGCGAATTTGGAAGTGGGCGACACAGTTTAACCTGAACCTGTGTGCTAAGTTGCTTGGTATGCCCAGCCCTGTGCGACCCTGTGGGTGGCAGCCCACCAGGCTCCCCTGTCCATGGGATTCTCCCTGTACAAACATTGAAGTGGGTTGCTGCGCCCTCTTCAGGGGCATCTTCCCGACCCAGGGATGGAACCTGTGGCTCGTATGTCTCCTGCATTAGCAGGCGGATTCTTTCCCACGAGCACCATCTGGGAAGCCCTTGACCCATAACGGATAGGTCCCAATCTGCTGCCGCAGCTCTCTCTTCCGATTCTAAAAGTGGGGTGGAGATAAGCTCCCCGGCTCCATTAGACCCTCGAGCTGTTCTCTGAGCTAGAATGCGGCCCAGACAGGCATTTGGTTAGACATAGGGAACTCAGGAGGGAAGCCCGAGTGGGGATGGAGATGCGGAGACTGGGAACAGGAGGTCTAGGGAGTGGGTGAAGGCCCAGGCTGGAACCCTGGACAAGGGTGACAAGCAGAGAGACTAGTTCGCCACTATGTGCATGAGAACGCGCTTCCACACATACAGCTCATCATCTCCTCACAGCGAAATCACGACACAAACGGAACAGGTGACTGAGTCTCAGAGAGGCCGCCACTGGGTCAAGGTCGCATCCCTTGTAGGAGGCAGAGCAGGTCCCAGACTACAAGCTCAAAGCTGGTCAATGCTTGTTCAGTGAGCCATTCATCAGTCACTGGGGAGATTTCTGTGTGTGAGCAGGTCTGTGTCCACACCGTGGGCAGGTGTGGTGGGGACCTGAGTGAGAGGAGAGGCAGGACAGGAAAGAGCTGGAAACCAGCCGCACTCCCCTCGAGCGGGGAAGGCAGACAAGGAGCCTGAACCGCCCAAGAACGACCGCAGAGGCGCCTGCGCAGACAGAGGCGGCTCGCCTGCAGCCCCTGCACCTGCGCCCCGCGCCAGCAGGGGCAGCACCTGGGCGCTTCCTAGCGATGCGGCCCTCGGCCCCCCTGGTCCTCCTGGAGCCTGAATCTGCATGTTAACAACCTCCCTAGGTGACCCGTAGGCACAATCAAATAGGGAAAGCGCTGGTCCCGACCACAGACAGACGCGTGGACAGATGAAGGCAAAGAAGTGTGACTCGTTAGGAAGGCTTCTTGGAGGAGGCCTCCCGCAGTGAAAGCAGGTGCCATTTGAGAAGAAACGAGGTCGTTTGCCTCCAACAGTGGTTCTCACTTGGCTGACGGTGGAATCACCTGTGGGGTTTTAAAAATGTGGACTCCTGCCTCCCCCTCCCCCGAGAACCTGATTTAACTCAGATGAGGCTTCAGCCCTGGGATTTGACAGAGCTCCCCTGGTGATTCGAACTTGCAGCCAAATTGACAAACCACTGGCCTTTGCCGTACTGAGGATATAAACGACTGTACCTGGACGAGGAAGCAGCGTCATCAGATCAGGTGATTCTGTAGGAGCAGGAGTGAGTGCTTCTGTGAGTGGAGGGTGTAGGAAGGGTGACGTGGGGGCCTCCACCCCTCTCACCCGCCGGGTGCCCTCTGGCGCTTCACTCCATGGCCTTTCCAGGCTCCTCACGCGGACGCCCGGATTCTGCTGCCCCCTCCTGGTGGTGTTCGGTATGGCACAGTGTGCCCGGCGGTTTCCTACAAGCCCAGCCTTGCTTAGTTCAGCACAAACCTGATCTAGGAGTCCCAAGGTGTGGCTTCCTGGGAGGGAAATCTTGGGAGCTGAACATGATGAGAAGTTTGGCAGTCGCTTCAGGAGTCGCTCCTGAGCAGGGAAGCTCAGGGAGCTCCAGGACACTGGCCAAGCACAGGGCGGGCTCAGGCTGTGATGGGAGCCTTGCTGGGGTTTGAGAAAACGGGTCTTAGCAGCCAGTGACAAGTGCCTGTGATATCAAGCATCAGGAAGTGCAGAGGTGGAAAGTGACAAGCTTCACAAAACCTCCATTGCCGCTTATTCTGCTCTGTGTGATGAGGTGTTTTTACCCAACGATCACATTTAATTGTAACACAAGCCTGGACAGATGCCCATCTTATAGACAAGGAAACAAGCCTACAGAGTTTAAGGAATCTGCTCAAGGTCGTACGTCTCGTAAGTGGCAGATGCAGCCTCTGAGCCCCGGTGGGACCACACGTCTGTCCCAGCTCCTCCCGTGTCCCCTGAGAGACCAGGAGGTCTCACCTGACCACAGATCTGCTTAGCGGCTTCAGCCTGACTCCCCGGCTGGGACCTTGTGGTCCCTCCAGGTTCCTGCAGCCCCTTTGCTCCGCCTGTGCCCCGACTCAGATCCCTCCTTCTGCAGGGCAGCCCCCAGAGCCCCTGGGTCGGCTGGAAAACACCCTTGTCCCATTCTGGCAGCTTCTCCCTGAACGCAACTCCCAGGGGTGGGGTGAGGTCAGATGATGAGGGAGCTCAGGAGAGAAGCAGAAAGAATGTGAGCTCCTGGTCCGCACCTTCCTCTAACCTGGCGACCTTCGACCTCCGTCTCTTCTCCCTGAGCTTCCTGCCCCTCAGGGAGCTCCTCTCCTCCCCGCCGCTCCCCACCCCGCCATTACAACTGCTCCTGTAGCTCCGCTGTGGATCAGTCACCAGGGGAGGGGCTAGAATGCAGGTTCCTAGGCTCCAGCCTCAAAGATCTATCTGATCTGGGGTCACATAAGTGGGGCCTGGGAATTTTCATTTTTACCCACCAGCCCAGCAAATTCTGATCCAGGGGATCCTCCAGACACACTCTGAAACGCATTTAACAGACCTGTCGCTCACATCCAAGGTCCCAGGTCAAGAGTATAAATGAAGCCCATACGATATACTTAAATATTTTAAATTATTTAAAAACATCAAACTACCACACTCTCAAGTGCACCTTGGTCACCACCTGACAGGTTGGGATTCTTGGACCCTGGAGTTAGGAGCCAGAAGGTAGGACGGAAGAGGGAGGGCCGCCCCCAGCCCCCAGCTCTCTCCCCTCTCCTTCCACCTCTGGCTCTGACCTTCTTGGTGCCCTGAGGAATCTGCTGCTCAAGCAAGAGCACCCCCAGCCTTCAAGTCCAAGCTCAGGCCACCCTCTTACACCCCACAAACAACTGTATCTTGACCACCTGTCGGGCTAGGACATGGACCCCAGGAGGGAGGCCTGCATTGACTGGGAGCAGGGACTGTAGGGTGTAGGCGCTCAGAGCATGGCCCACAAGGGGAGGGGCGCCGCCAGGGGGCCACACCCCCTCGTGCTCTCTGGCGGCCTGAACCCTGGGGAGGGTGCAACCACAGGAGGACACAAGCAGGGCTTCTAACCCAGCGCTTCCCAAGCTGTCCTGTGAGCAAGTCTCACCTGGGATCTGGAGATTGAGTCAGTAGCTCTGGGAGAGAGATGATGACTCCATGTTCCTAAAAGCCTCCCAGGCCAAGCCGACGCGGCTGGTCCACGGGCCACGCTTAGAAGGGCGGAGCTCTAAGACGCGGTGGGCGGAGACTTTCTGTAAACCCCCCCGGAAGAACATTTCCAGGCTCTGCGGGCCCTGTAGTCTCTGCGACTGCTCAGCTCTGCTGCTGTAACGCTAACGTGGCCTCAGGCAAATGTGCATAAATGACCGTGGCTGTTGCTCCAATGAAACCTTATTTCTGAACAGTGAAACTTGAATTTCATATAACTTCCCTATGATACTAAATATTCTTCTTTGGGTTCTTTCAACCTTTTAAAAATGTAACAACGGTTCTTCACAGACCATAATAAACAGATAGTGGACCTGACTTGGCTCCAAATCTCCAAAAGATAAGAACGCTTTAACATAACAACAGCATCAATCAAAAATGATTATAATAATTTTCATTTTTACCCACCAGCCCAGCAAATTCTGATCCAGGGGATCCTCCAGACACACTCTGAAACGCATTTAACAGACCTGTCGCTCACATCCAAGGTCCCAGGTCAAGAGTATAAATGAAGCCCATACGATATACTTAAATATTTTAAATTATTTAAAAACATCAAACTACCACACTCTCAAGTGCACCTTGGTCACCACCTGACAGGTTGGGATTCTTGGACCCTGGAGTTAGGAGCCAGAAGGTAGGACGGAAGAGGGAGGGCCGCCCCCAGCCCCCAGCTCTCTCCCCTCTCCTTCCACCTCTGGCTCTGACCTTCTTGGTGCCCTGAGGAATCTGCTGCTCAAGCAAGAGCACCCCCAGCCTTCAAGTCCAAGCTCAGGCCACCCTCTTACACCCCACAAACAACTGTATCTTGACCACCTGTCGGGCTAGGACATGGACCCCAGGAGGGAGGCCTGCATTGACTGGGAGCAGGGACTGTAGGGTGTAGGCGCTCAGAGCATGGCCCACAAGGGGAGGGGCGCCGCCAGGGGGCCACACCCCCTCGTGCTCTCTGGCGGCCTGAACCCTGGGGAGGGTGCAACCACAGGAGGACACAAGCAGGGCTTCTAACCCAGCGCTTCCCAAGCTGTCCTGTGAGCAAGTCTCACCTGGGATCTGGAGATTGAGTCAGTAGCTCTGGGAGAGAGATGATGACTCCATGTTCCTAAAAGCCTCCCAGGCCAAGCCGACGCGGCTGGTCCACGGGCCACGCTTAGAAGGGCGGAGCTCTAAGACGCGGTGGGCGGAGACTTTCTGTAAACCCCCCCGGAAGAACATTTCCAGGCTCTGCGGGCCCTGTAGTCTCTGCGACTGCTCAGCTCTGCTGCTGTAACGCTAACGTGGCCTCAGGCAAATGTGCATAAATGACCGTGGCTGTTGCTCCAATGAAACCTTATTTCTGAACAGTGAAACTTGAATTTCATATAACTTCCCTATGATACTAAATATTCTTCTTTGGGTTCTTTCAACCTTTTAAAAATGTAACAACGGTTCTTCGCGCACAGACCATAATAAACAGATAGTGGACCTGACTTGGCTCCAAATCTCCAAAAGATAAGAACGCTTTAACATAACAACAGCATCAACATCACTCCAAAAAATGATTATAATAATTCTTTAATATCAAATACCTCTCCAGTGCTCGAATCTCTGTCTCACAATAGATTCACCCCCGTTCTTGAGAATATAATCACTGCCCGATCCGTCGTTTTACCCTTTGCCTGTTCCCACAGCAGCTCAGGGTCGTGCACCTAATAGATGGCATCATACTACATTTCACCGGTAGATGGCACTGTAATCATGCCATTTACTAACTTGGTTAAGCACGTACATAAAGAAAACACCAGTTGTACGCAATTTGTAATTATAGGTGAATATGTGATCACCAAAATTGAAAACAGCCTGTGTCCTCTGTGTAACATGCGATTAACCTCAAACCATTCCAATTCCAAGAAAAAAAAGGATTGCTGTTAAACAAATTTCAATTAAAAAAAGAACATGGGAAGCCAATTTCTCTATATTGAGGTTTACCTTTACTATGTCACCATTTTAAGTGTTAAATAACAGATGCTCTCATGTCTTTATATTCTGCTTAAGGAAAAAAAAAACACTGAATCCATTTGCACAATTGTAATTTTTAAATACCCATTACAAATGTCTAAACTGTATTAAGTTGTTCCTACCTCTGAATAAGGGACTTCCTTGGTGGCTCAGATGGTAAAGAATCTGCCTGCAATGCGATAGACGATAGACGTGGGTTCGATTCCTGAGGTGGGAAGGTCTGCTAGAGTAGGCAATGGCAACCCACTCCAGTATTCTTGCCTGGACACTCCCATGAACAGAAGCACCTGGTGAACTGATCCAGTCCTTGGGGTCTCAGAGTGGGACACGACTGAGCGACTAAGCACGCACACTCCCTTGTATTAGTCAGTGGGAGCTGCTATTTTAAAAAATAATAATAACGCAGCTTAAACAACAGACATTTATTTCCCACTGTTCTAGAGATTGGGAAGTTCACATTCAAGACGGGGGCAGTGTGGGTTCCCACTGTGTCCTCCCATGACCAAGGAAGAGGAAGCCAGCCTCATCGAAGTACCTCCCAAAGGCCCCTCTCCAAACTCGTCTCACTGGGGGTTAGAGCTTTGACATATGAATTTGAGAAGACACATTCCGTCCATAACAGCACCCCCTTTCATCTTTCCCATCTGTAGTATGCTATATGGGATAAGCCCTGGGACAGGTATTCTGGGGGCGGGCTCTGAGGTCCAGCCACCCGAGTTGGGACACAGACCCTCCAAGTCTATCCCAGCTCCCTCGCCTCCTAACTGTGGGATTTGGGGGGGCATGCCATGTGACATATGAGATCTCAGTCCCTAACCAGGGATCGAAACCACGCCCCCTGCACTGGGAGAGGGGAGTCTTAACCACTGGACGGTCAAGGTCAAGGAAGGTGCCTGACTGTGGGACTTCCTACCAATTTCTTGATCTCTCCTTGCTCTAGTCTCCTCACCTGATAAGACCAGGTCAACAATAGTTCCTGTCTCATAGGGCTGTGAGGATGAAATGAGTCAGTATCAAGCATTGACAATGAACTGTGTAATTAATATCTTATGAATGCTTATGAGCATATTAATAATGACTAACACAGTAGATGGCAAGATGCAATTTCTGTGTAGGCTGAATACTGCATTTTACAATTGAAGTAGGGTGAAGCCTCTCTATTTTACCTACTTATTTTTATTGAAGTACATACTGTTGATGAATAATAGTATATGAGTTACAGGTATGCAATGTAGCGATGCACAACTTTCAGAGGCTATACTCCATTTACAGTTATTATAAAATAGTGACTATATTCCCTGTGTTGAACAGTATATCCCTATCATTTTTTTTGAATATTTTTTTTAAATTCTGGGCTCTTTTATTGGTTTATTTATGTATTTATTTTCATCCATCTTCATTCTTTGGCACATGTGGGCCTCCCATTGCAGTGACCTCTCCTGTTGCAGAGCACTGCCTCTGGGTGCATGTGCTCCAGAGCGCTGGCTCCCAATTGGACCCACCAGTCCGGGCGCTCCGCAGCATGTGAGATGTTCCCAGGCCAGGGATTGAACCAGTGCTCTCTGCACTGCAAGGTGGACTCTTTACCCACCGGACCACCATGCAAACACTTTCTCGCTTATTTGATACCTAATAGCTTGTACCTCTCAATCTTCTACCTCTCTCCTGCCCTTGTCCCTCCTCCTCCCCACTGGTAACTAGTTACCCTCTATATCGGCCAGTTGGCTTCCTTTTTTGTTGTATTTCTTATATGACACATATAAGGGATAGCATGCAGTATTTGTCTTTCTCCATCTGAGTTCTCTTTTTTTATAGACTTTTGTTGGTTATCCATTTTAAATATAGCAGTGTGTACTGAGTTACTTCTCTTTGCTTACTATTTCTCCAAGTCCCTCCACATGCTGCAGATGGCAGCATTTTCTTCTTTTTTATGTCAAGCCTCTGTTTTAGAAGGCAGGCTGATATGGCAAAGTAGTCCTGAGACAAACAGCCAGAGGAGACCTTGAAAACATGTGCCAGGAATCTGAAGCGGCGTGGCTGGCCTTAAGGGAAAACGGGCCGCTGGTCTCGGTGCCAAAGCTCCGTGCCAACCACCACGGCCCTGGCAGGAAGTGAGCTGTGATTCTGCAAAGGACAGACCCGCCACACAAGGAGGGCAGCAGGCCTGCCCCTCACCCTCTGCTCTCAGCACGCAGAGTCCTGCTCACTGTAGATAATACTGCTATTGGCCTCATCTTTGAGCTGAATAGCAACTACTCATCCATATTTTTACCTTACCCAATAATTCTAGAACAGAGAAATATCAACACACATATTTCCCTGGAATTGCAAAGATGTTAGGGGATTCCTTTATGCAACAAGACAAGGGATCCGTGCCAGCTGGGAAATCCAAGTGTTTAAAACAGGTTCAGCATTTTTGCAGCCCAAGAGTAGTTGCTAAACATCGCTCTCTCAAAAGAAACCAGGCCGCTGAATGAATTCTAGACAAAGGAAGTCTGAAAAACACCGAAGAAGAGAATAAAAGGGGATGTCTCAAAATAATGTTGAATTTAAATTGAGATGCTATTACACTTGAGCGTATTCCAAAGCTACACAGAGAGAAACAGAATAAAGCAGATTTTAAAAAGCCAACCGAGAGAACATTTTACAATCTATTAACTTCTGGATGTCATCAGACAAAAGCCTAGATTCTTTGTCCGAGATCTTTAGAGCCCTCGAAGAGTGATGGAGTCAGGCTCTTCCTGAGAAATGCTCTAAAAGGTCAGCGTCTCGGGCTGAAGCGAGCACTTCTTTGGAACGCACACTGTAGCTCGTGTCTCCTAGCATCATGGCAGCCCCCTGCCCCTTCCGCAGGAGTATTTAATTGAATTCTCCCAGGACTCACAATGTCCAGCTCCAGATCCTCCATAGACATTCCTCAGGAAGAAACAGAGTGCAGCCTGTGCTTCAGAAGGGGAACCGGGACTGTCGCTGACCATTGCTGGTGGTCAGTGCACATGCGTCTGAGCATTAAATACTCAGTATGTTCGCAGCATGATTCACAGCAGCCAAGACGTGGAAACAACCTAACTGTCCACTGATAGATAAGTGGACAAAGAAGATGGGGCACCTGTGTGCCATGGAATATTGCTCAGTCATTAAAGAGAATGAAATAATGCCATTTGCAGCGACCTGGATGGACCTAGAGATGATCATACGTAGAGAAGTCAGAAAGAGAAAGACAAATGTATGATATCACTTATATGTGGAATCTAAAATATGGCACAGATCAACATATCTATGAAACAGAAATCGACTCACAGACACAGAGAACAAACTTGTGCTTGGCAAAGTGGAGAGGAAGTGGGGAAGGGAAGGATTGGGAATTTGGAATGAGCAGATGTGAACTAGTATATATAGGATGGAGAAACAGTAAGGGCTGGCTGTAGAGTACAGGGAACTATATTCAATATACTTTGATAAACCATAATGGAAAAGAACATTAAAAGGTGTATATATATATATATGTGTGTGTGTGTGTGTGTGTGTGTGTGTAATGAAGTCATTTTGCTGTACGGCAGAAATTAATACAACATTGTTAATTATACTTCAGTAAAATTAAAAAAGAACTTCAGGAAACATATTTATGTGTATATATATATATATATATATATATATATATATACATATATATGTATTTATATAGGAAATACATACATATATGTATTTCAAATATAGATATTAAAACTGAGGGAAGTAGAAGGGGGCAACATAAACTGAGATGATTGGATGGTGTCACCATTCAATGGACATGAGTCTGAGCAAACTCCAGGAGATGGTGAAGGACAGAGAAGCCTGGTGTGTGGCAGTCCATGCATCTTAGAGTCAGACATGACTGAGCGATTAAACAGCGTAAACCATTGCATTGGCTTGTGGGATCTTAGCTCCCTGACCAGGGATTGAACCTGCAGCTGTGGTAGTGAGAATGCAGAGCCTTATCTATTGGGTCGTGAGAGACTTCTCAACCCCATAATATTTTGAGATTTACATCCAAGAAGTTGATCAACTTCCCACAGAACATATTGGAAAAACATTGCCTCACGCTTCCAGAAGGGGGATGGGGAAAGAAACCATTTTTAAAATATGCCAGTGTACTCTGGTCTTAACAAGGCCCACCTTCAGGGAAAACCAGAGCCTCACTTGTTGGGTGTAATCAGAGAAGGGACTAGAGTGGAGTTTATTTTGTTCAGATATGCAAGGCCACCTGCGGGCATCCTTGTACCTTGTATGCCAGAAAGGAAGAAACAGTCTGTTTGCCTATATTTTAATCCACCCACACATCCTCTGTAAGAAACACTAATCACATCGACTAAAATAGGGTGGAAACTTTACATATTCTTGAAAAGCATCCATTTACTTATCTGCATAAATTACCATTGAATATTATAACATTGGAAATTCTCACCAATTTCAAGACACTAAAATGTAAAATCAGATCTTCTGATTCTATTTCTCTGAAAATTTAGCAGAACCTAAGAGTTGAAAAGGCAGGCATTGCTGGAGCCACACGGTTCGTTTATGGCTCAGATGCAGAACGGTAGGCAAGGGATATGTTGCATGGAGCTCCGTGAGGCTGTGGTTGTGGACTTAATCACTTACTTGCTCTTATTAGTAGAAATATTAATATTGTGGTCTTTGGCAGTTGATCTGGGTTCCAACCCAGGCCCACAGTCTCTCTGTGGCTTACCTGAAGGATATCTTTGGCTCCGTGAGTGAAGCCAAGATGGTTGTTGGCAGTGGGAAAGCCAAGGACCATTCAAAAGCTCTCGTCTGTTTCTTGGATTACTGCCACAGCTGTTAAATGCACTGAGTGGGCACAGCCAATTTTTGCAAACTGAGGTTGCCCTGCACTAGGGTTTGAATGAAATAAAATAGACACATTGGTAACTTCACTTGCAGCAAGTGCTCCGTCCCTAAGGTGTGTCCGATTCTCAACAACCCCGTGGACCACAGCCCTCCAGGCTCCTCTCTCCCTAGGATTCTCCAGGCAAGAATACTGGAGTGGGTTGACATTTCCTTTTCCGGGGGATCTTCCCTGACCAAAGGAAGTCTCTTACATTCGCCAGCAGGTTCTTTACCAATTCAGGCCTCAGGTCTGCAGGTAAAAACAGTGGGTCATTAGAAATCTTTTAGGATGCTGGAAAGTTACGTCAGCTAAAAAGTGAATAGTAGTTGAACTTTAAGGTAAACGTTGTCTATGCATATGGTAATTTGTCGAGCAGAAGAATTTTCATAGACAGGAAAGCATTTTGCACTGAGGGATCATTTCTGAAAACTCAGTGATTCTTGGAACAGCTACAGAATGTGGGATTTGACAACCAGTTTTACAAGAACTGGGTCTCCCGTCTCTCCACATCCGAAAGCCAGTCAGCTGTGAGAACCCCAAGTAGCCTTCAGTGAAGTGAGATACTATATAAACACAGATTAGTGTCATTTGTCCAAGCCACTGTGAGATTTTCTTCAGATTAAAACAAGCAAAACGGATGATAGAATGGCAGAGAAAAAAGATGCCTGAGACAAGGAGGCCTTTCAAACATATGTCTGTTTATTCATAGAAACAAGTATTGAGAAACGCGGGTGCTGTGAAGGGAACTGGTTTCACAGAAAAGCATTCCTTCATGCCAGTGTTTTCTGCCGTTGGGAGAGGGAGAGGAAGAAGTGGGGAGTCCTCTTGGTGTTTCAGATGCAAGGATCTTCCAGACCTAGAGAATTGAACCCAGACAGACTCAGGAAAAGCTGTTTACTGAAAAGATTCACTCTCCTCCCTTCCTTTCTTCTTGCTCTCACTCTCCCCTCTTCCTCGCCCTCCCTCACTTCCTTCTTTCTTTCTTTTTTTTTTGTGTGTAAATGGGAGCAACTGGCTTGGCCAACCCAAGACAAAGCTTGCAAGGAAGAGATTGGAAATGCAGCCGTGGTCAATGTTTTCACTCCCCTTGAGGCAGGTGATTTCATCCAAGGACTGTAGCTTAGTTTTTGCCCAGGAGTCCATCCACTCCTAGACACCGGGTGCCATCCTCTCTGCCATCTCCATCACCTGTCCTTGCAGGTGGGCTGGGAGGAAGTGCTTCTGTGTCTGGTCTCCAAGTGCCTACAGGCTTCCTTGGGAGAACAGACTGAACCAGAACACAGAAACTTGAGCTTTACGGACTTAGAAGTTTACCAATTCAGGCCTCAGGTCTGCAGGTAAAAACAGTGGGTCATTAGAAATCTTTTAGGATGCTGGAAAGTTACGTCAGCTAAAAAGTGAATAGTAGTTGAACTTTAAGGTAAACGTTGTCTATGCATATGGTAATTTGTCGAGCAGAAGAATTTTCATAGACAGGAAAGCATTTTGCACTGAGGGATCATTTCTGAAAACTCAGTGATTCTTGGAACAGCTACAGAATGTGGGATTTGACAACCAGTTTTACAAGAACTGGGTCTCCCGTCTCTCCACATCCGAAAGCCAGTCAGCTGTGAGAACCCCAAGTAGCCTTCAGTGAAGTGAGATACTATATAAACACAGATTAGTGTCATTTGTCCAAGCCACTGTGAGATTTTCTTCAGATTAAAACAAGCAAAACGGATGATAGAATGGCAGAGAAAAAAAGATGCCTGAGACAAGGAGGCCTTTCAAACATATGTCTGTTTATTCATAGAAACAAGTATTGAGAAACGCGGGTGCTGTGAAGGGAACTGGTTTCACAGAAAAGCATTCCTTCATGCCAGTGTTTTCTGCCGTTGGGAGAGGGAGAGGAAGAAGTGGGGAGTCCTCTTGGTGTTTCAGATGCAAGGATCTTCCAGACCTAGAGAATTGAACCCAGACAGACTCAGGAAAAGCTGTTTACTGAAAAGATTCACTCTCCCTCCCCTTCCTTTCTTCTTGCTCTCACTCTCCCCCTCTCTTCCTCTCCCTCCCTCACTTCCTTCTTTCTTTCTTTTTTTTTTGTGTGTAAATGGGAGCAACTGGCTTGGCCAACCCAAGACAAAGCTTGCAAGGAAGAGATTGGAAATGCAGCCGTGGTCAATGTTTTCACTCCCCTTGAGGCAGGTGATTTCATCCAAGGACTGTAGCTTAGTTTTTGCCCAGGAGTCCATCCACTCCTAGACACCGGGTGCCATCCTCTCTGCCATCTCCATCACCTGTCCTTGCAGGTGGGCTGGGAGGAAGTGCTTCTGTGTCTGGTCTCCAAGTGCCTACAGGCTTCCTTGGGAGAACAGACTGAACCAGAACACAGAAACTTGAGCTTTCTGCACAAAGTGCCTAAAGTGTTTTATCAATACCTGATATGTATATATACCTGTATGTATATATATATATATATAATTTTGATTCTGTAGCTCACTTTTTTTTTAAAGTTTTGGCCTCTTTTATTGGTTTATTTATTTTCATCCATCTTAACTCTGTGGCCTGTGTGGGCCTCACATCGCACCGGCAATCCCCCACCTACCGCAGCAGAGCTCCGGCTCTGGGTGCATGCGCTCCAGAGATCCGGCTCGCAATTGGACACACTGGTTCAGCCGCTCCGCGTTAGACTGGATCTTCCCGTGTCAGGGATCGAACTGGTGCCCCCAGCACTGCAAGGCGGACTCACCTCCCACTGGACCACCAGGGAAGCCCCATAAGTGTTTTTTTTTTAATCTTTATTATTATTATTTACTTTTGACTGTGCTGAGTGTTCATTGTTGCATGGACTTTTCTCTAGTTACAGAGAGTGGGGGCTACCCTCTAGTTGTGGTACACAGGTTTCTTATTTCTGTGGCTTCTCTGGTTGCAGAGCACCAACTCTAGGGTGTAAGATCCTCAGTAGTTGCAGCTCCTCGACCCTAGAGTACAGGCTGAATAGTTGTGGTGCAGGGGCTTAGTTGCTATATGGTTGGTACGTAGGATCTTCGTTGCTGTTGGTATGTAGGATCTTCCTGGCCCAGGGATCAAACTTGTGTCTCCTGCATTGGCAGCCAGATTCTCTACCACTGAGTCAGAAAGGAAGTCCTCAATAAGTGTTTTATTCACTTGAATTGGGAACCTTCCTATTATATTGGTCATTACAGTTCAAACTCAAGAGCTCATACATTATTTATTACTCAATAAATACGTGCGTACCCATAGGGGATTGTGCTGGGCATACCCCCACAGTGTGAAGCAGAGACATGTTTTCCATAGCCCGAGGCAGACTCGCTATACACTGAAGAGTGGCTTGTTTTCTAATTAACACACAAGACTGAAAATAATTTCTCTTGAAAATTTCAAACTACAAACTCACTCCACTCCATTCCATGTAACACTCTCTAACTCCTGTTACATTCTCAGGCCTTCTTTCTTCCACACTCTCCTTGCCCAATATCCTAGCTCCTTCTTGGCTTTCTGAATTTTCAAAGCAGTAAAATAAAAATTTTTTTCTGAAATAAGGAAATATATATTTTTTACTTTAAGAAAGCTAAGAAAAGGGAAAAGCTTGAAAAAGGCCCTTGTGTGTGAAATGAGCATTTGACATTAACTCATAATTGTTTTTTGAAAACTTATGACTGATAAGAAATGGGTCAGCTGAGATAGACCCTCTTTCCTACACCATACACTCTGAGAGAAATTCAGTTCTTTTTTTTTTTTCCTTTGAAATGTAAGCACTAAAACTAGGTTTTATAAAATCCCACATTGAAGAAACTTTCTTATAAAAACAATGTTGTGTTTCTTGTTCCAATAACCAGAGTTGTGGTGGTCCCTTGTAGCAGAAGTGCAGACAGTGGGTCCAATATTGCTGCCTCACACATTTTCAAATATTCAACTCATTGAAAGAAAAATACATCAAAGAGGACCTGAAGTTTGTTGTTTTGTTGTTTGTTTCTATTTGGGTAAGGAGCGTGGGAAGGCTATTAAGGAGGAAATGTTGAAAATAAAGCTCTTTCTTTCAGGAATAATAGGAGCTTATCTATCAGATAAGTGCATACCTAATACCTATTGACTGGGGAAAACAAGGATCTAGGTGGTGCAAGGGGCTTAGTTGCTATATGGTTGGTCGTAGGATCTTCGTTGCTGTTGGTATGTAGGATCTTCCTGGCCCAGGGATCAAACTTGTGTCTCCTGCATTGGCAGCCAGATTCTCTACCACTGAGTCAGAAAGGAAGTCCTCAATAAGTGTTTTATTCACTTGAATTGGGAACCTTCCTATTATATTGGTCATTACAGTTCAAACTCAAGAGCTCATACATTATTTATTACTCAATAAATACGTGCGTACCCATAGGGGATTGTGCTGGGCATACCCCCACAGTGTGAAGCAGAGACATGTTTTCCATAGCCCGAGGCAGACTCGCTATACACTGAAGAGTGGCTTGTTTTCTAATTAACACACAAGACTGAAAATAATTTCTCTTGAAAATTTCAAACTACAAACTCACTCCACTCCATTCCATGTAACACTCTCTAACTCCTGTTACATTCTCAGGCCTTCTTTCTTCCACACTCTCCTTGCCCAATATCCTAGCTCCTTCTTGGCTTTCTGAATTTTCAAAGCAGTAAAATAAAAATTTTTTTCTGAAATAAGGAAATATATATTTTTTACTTTAAGAAAGCTAAGAAAAGGGAAAAGCTTGAAAAAGGCCCTTGTGTGTGAAATGAGCATTTGACATTAACTCATAATTGTTTTTTGAAAACTTATGACTGATAAGAAATGGGTCAGCTGAGATAGACCCTCTTTCCTACACCATACACTCTGAGAGAAATTCAGTTCTTTTTTTTTTTTCCTTTGAAATGTAAGCACTAAAACTAGGTTTTATAAAATCCCCACATTGAAGAAACTTTCTTATAAAAACAATGTTGTGTTTCTTGTTCCAATAACCAGAGTTGTGGTGGTCCCTTGTAGCAGAAGTGCAGACAGTGGGTCCAATATTGCTGCCTCACACATTTTTCAAATATTCAACTCATTGAAAGAAAAATACATCAAAGAGGACCTGAAGTTTGTTGTTTTTGTTGTTTGTTTCTATTTGGGTAAGGAGCCGGTGGGAAGGCTATTAAGGAGGGAAATGTTGATGTGGTATTTATATAAAGCTCTTTCTTTCAGGAATAATAGGAGCTTATCTATCAGATAAGTGCATACCTAATACCTATTGACTGGGGAAAACAAGCAGGTATCTCGAGGTCTTGTTTTTTAAAGTTTGGTGTTTTTTTTGTTTTTGTTCTTGTTTTTTTCTTTTAATGAAGATCCAATGAATACCAAGGGGGGAAAAGGTGGGAAGAATTGAGAGACCGGGGCTTGACACATACACACTATTGATACTATGTATAAAATAGGTAACCAAGGAGCTCAGGAGCTCTGTGGTGACCTGAATGGGAAGGAAGTCCAAAAGGGAGGGTGTATGTATGGCTGACTCATTTTGCGTTACAGTAGAAACTAACAAAACATAAAGCAACTTCACAGTAAGTTGCTAAGATAGAACTTCACGGTAACAGTATATTTCTCGTTTGTATCCGTTGACCCGTCGTTATGATACCTGTACAGCATCATTACATTCTAAATCTTCAGACATTAAACATTATCATGCAAATATAAGAAACAACATGCAAGTGCAGCCCTCTGAGAGTTTTGAAGACCGCAGTTTGAGGCAGAAAGGGTTCCCTGAGAAGGAAGGGTAGCCTTCAGGCTTCTGTTCACTGGAGACGTGCCTTCAAATGAACGGTTGTGTTTGGGGAGCCCATTATGTGGTTAATGCTTCCAAGTTCATAGTGTGTTCTCTCTCTCTCTCTCTCTCTCTCTCTCTTTTTATCTTCCTCTGAAATAAAAGAGGATAATGTTTTTACCAAAACTATTTACCAGTAAATGGGAAACTTAACTAGTGATTTCCCAAGAAAACCAATTTCTAAGACCCTTAAAGCCTCTATTATTGGGAAAAGAAATGCTATTCATAGAGTCCATCCCTCTGCCCTTCTCAGGAACCTCTGAAGGCGGCAACCAAACCCTCTAAGAAAGTGACTCCACCTCTCCGTGTAGGCATGGAAGAGTGCCAAGGGGAAGCCCATCTCCTGTGGTCTTCATCCTTATGTTACAAATCCTTTGCTACAGAAATTAAGAGATTGATCAGAATTTATGGTGGGATTGGCGAAGATTCTTTTCTGACAGATAAATGACGAACCAGATCTACTGACCATAGGCAGTGTTTACTGTGGAGTTATTTGTGATGAAACCATTCTCTAGGTTAAAAGATCATTTTTCTCCCTTCCTTCCTCCCTTTCTTTCCTTCCTCCTTCCCTTCCTCCTTTTCAAGCTTTCTTTTTTCTTCTCTCCCCCACCTTTTTTTTTTAAAGATTTATTTATTTATTTATTTTGGGCGGGGGTTGGGTTGGGGAGGGAGGGAAGTGGGCGGACCACTTCTATTGGTCTTTCGTTTCTCTATTTTCATCCGTCTTTGTTCTTTGGCTCCTGTGGGCCTCCCATCGCGGCGTCTGTCGTTGCAGAGCGCGGGGGCTGGGCGCATGCACTCCAGAGCGCTGGCTTGGTAATTGGACACATCGGTCCAGCCGCTCCGCGGCACGTGGGATCTTCTCAGGCCAGGGATCGAACCAGCGTCCCTTGCACTGCAAGGTGGTGTCCTTACCCACTGGACCACCAGGGGGAAGCCCCTCTTCTCTCCCTTTTTTTCATGAACTTTATTTACCTATCTTTGTGCTGGGTCTTCACTGCTGCAAGCTGGCCTTCTCTATGTGCAGCGAGGGGAGGCTACTTTCTGTTGCCACATGTGGGCTTTTCACTGCAGTGGTTTCTCTTCTGGGGAGCACAGGCTCTAGGTGCACAGGTTTCATTGGCTCTAGCATGAGGGCTCAGTAGCTGTGGAGCCCGGGCTTAGCTGCGCTGTGGCTGTGGGATCTTCGCCAACCAAGAATCAAACCTGTGTCCCCTGCATTGTCATGTGGATTCTTAACCACTGGACCACCAGGGAAGCCCAGTGAAGTTCTACTGAGCACTTACTCCTGCACTGGTGACTTAGACAAAATCACCGAATGCACAGCGTTCAGGGTTGGTTCAGACATAAGCATGTGACCCAGTCAGAGCTACTCAGACCTCCGGGACTTCTGGAAAGAGATTCTGAACTTGAACATGAGAAAGTAAGAGGCCTGGAACTGACGATGATGCTACTGAGAGATCTCAAGAGCAGAGCTTATCCAAGAATGGGGTCAAGATAAAGGGAGATGGAACAAGAGACAGTCAATCCTCCTGACATCAGTTGAGCATGGATCAAGATGTTGTTGAAACACATTTAGACTTTTCAATTCTATGAGCCAGTAATGTTCAATTTGCTTTAGCCAGTTTGTGTCAGATTGTTTGTTCTTCACTCGTATACTGACATGTGGTGAGCAGAGAACACTTCCAGCAAGATTATTTTAGTAAACACAAAAGCTTTGCAAAACTTTCTCATACCCTCAATGCAAGTGAATTGTAAAATACCAAAACACAGGAAAGGGTTCCCCTGGTGGCTCGACAGTAAAGAATTCACCTGCAGTGCAGGAGCCACAGGAGATGCAGGTTCAATCCCTGGGTCGGGAAGATCCTCTGGAGGAGGGCATGGCAGCCCACTCCAGTATTCTTGCCTGGAGAATCCCATGGACAGAGGAGCCTGGTGGGCTGCAGTGCGTAGGGTCACACAATCGGACACCAATGAAGCGACTTAGCTTGCATACCCACACAGCATATTAAAGTAAATTCTAAAGGGAACCAAAGCAACGTGGACCCAAATGATAATACTGACATGAACCAGGGGGTGGCAGAGTTGCACACAACTGAGCAACTAACACTTCCATCCCATGGTGCCAATTAAGAGATAGAGTATATGCTTTGATAATCAGTGAATGCTCTCTTATTAGGCAGGACATACAGCTGGCACTACATATCCATGGATTCTGCACCTGTGGATTATGCCAATCTCAGACTGAGAATATTAAAAAGCAGTTCCAGAGCAGAAACTTGAATTTGCTGCATGTCAGCAAGCATTTACGTAGTTGTATGTACAACTATTTACAAGGTATTCACACTGTGTTAAGTATTATAAGTAATGTACAGATCATATAAAGTATTGGAGCATGTATACAGGTTATATGCCAATACTACATCATTTTACAGGAGTCTTGAGCACCCTTGGGTTTTGGTATGTGTGAGTCCTGGAACCAATCCCCCTCAAATACTGTGGACAAGTGTATTCCTAGGGTCTGTCCTGGAACTGACGATGATGCTACTGAGAGATCTCAAGAGCAGAGCTTATCCAAGAATGGGGTCAAGATAAAGGGAGATGGAACAAGAGACAGTCAATCCTCCTGACATCAGTTGAGCATGGATCAAGATGTTGTTGAAACACATTTAGACTTTTCAATTCTATGAGCCAGTAATGTTCAATTTGCTTTAGCCAGTTTGTGTCAGATTGTTTGTTCTTCACTCGTATACTGACATGTGGTGAGCAGAGAACACTTCCAGCAAGATTATTTTAGTAAACACAAAAGCTTTGCAAAACTTTCTCATACCCTCAATGCAAGTGAATTGTAAAATACCAAAACACGGGAAAAGGGGTTTCCCCCTGGTGGCTCGACAGTAAAGAATTCACCTGCAGTGCAGGAGCCACAGGAGATGCAGGTTCAATCCCTGGGTCGGGAAGATCCTCTGGAGGAGGGCATGGCAGCCCACTCCAGTATTCTTGCCTGGAGAATCCCATGGACAGAGGAGCCTGGTGGGCTGCAGTGCGTAGGGTCACACAATCGGACACCAATGAAGCGACTTAGCTTGCATACCCACACAGCATATTAAAGTAAATTCTAAAGGGAACCAAAGCAACGTGGACCCAAATGATAATACTGACATGAACCAGGGGGTGGCAGAGTTGCACACAACTGAGCAACTAACACTTCCATCCCATGGTGCCAATTAAGAGATAGAGTATATGCTTTGATAATCAGTGAATGCTCTCTTATTAGGCAGGACATACAGCTGGCACTACATATCCATGGATTCTGCACCTGTGGATTATGCCAATCTCAGACTGAGAATATTAAAAAGCAGTTCCAGAGCAGAAACTTGAATTTGCTGCATGTCAGCAAGCATTTACGTAGTTGTATGTACAACTATTTACAAGGTATTCACACTGTGTTAAGTATTATAAGTAATGTACAGATCATATAAAGTATTGGAGCATGTATACAGGTTATATGCCAATACTACATCATTTTACAGGAGTCTTGAGCACCCTTGGGTTTTGGTATGTGTGAGTCCTGGAACCAATCCCCCTCAAATACTGTGGACAAGTGTATTCCTAGGGTCTGTGTTCTGGAGTTCAAATTCCTTTTCTGTCACTTATTAGGCCCAGTTTTCTCACTTGAAAAATGGAGGTTGTTCTATTACTTGCCACAGAGTTGTCGTGAGGACAAAATAAATAAGTCATGTGGTTGTAAACCAGGTTGATGAATCATGCCAAGCACATACTTAGCACTCAAAATAATGATTAAAACCCATTATTTTTATCATGGGCACATCCTTCCTTTGAATCCTTGAGGGAAGGGCACCTCAATTTTGGATTGCTCAGTCTACCATCCTCAAAATTGATGAGCTAGTCCCCCAAATTTTGTCCTAGCTCATACCCCTAGGTATTTACATGTGAACGTTCACAAAACCTACATTTAGCCATCACAGCCATGAGGGGAAAAAGCCATACATAGAAGGTCTGATTTTCAAGAGAACAACTTCCTGGTTACACAGATGGGAGACAGAAGTGTCGCAAAATGGACCTCAGGTGACACCATCAGGTTGCAGTGACCAGAGCGATAGAATTGTCGGGAGATGGTGGTTAGAAAATATGTTTTGGTTTAAGGTGTGACCTTGTATCATATTTCTGACAATAATTAAATAACTGCATCAGTTGTTGAAGCCTCCATGACTACGTGACAACCATCAGCAAAGCCATGTGACCTTGAGTGAACTGCTTAATCTTGCTACACCTCAGTCTTCTGCAGAGAGTTCTCCTGGGACTCAGAGAGATTCACACTTGTCAGGCGCTCAGCACGATGTCCAGGACCCCCACAGGCTCCTCAGGGCTCAGGGTGTCAAGTAGGGACTAAGTCAACTTCGCACAGCAGAAAACACAGGAGATGGTGGCTTTAGCCTCTCGGGCTTCTTTTTCACTCAACAGATAAGAAAGCTGAAGGTTGGTGGCCCAGGGCTGGTCAGGGGCTTGAGACGGCAGAAGCCAGGTTACTGTGATTCCTGAGCCTTCCTCTCTCATGTGGTCACAGGATGGCTGCCATAGTCATTGCGTCTCGTCAAGCTCTAAGCAGAAACATCAGTGTCAGGGGTCCATACAGATCATATAAAGTTGAGCATGACTTGAATACTACATCATTTTACAGGAGTCTTGAGCACCCTTGGGTTTTGGTATGTGTGAGTCCTGGAACCAATCCCCCTCAAATACTGTGGACAAGTGTATTCCTAGGGTCTGTGTTCTGGAGTTCAAATTCCTTTTCTGTCACTTATTAGGCCCAGTTTTCTCACTTGAAAAATGGAGGTTGTTCTATTACTTGCCACAGAGTTGTCGTGAGGACAAAATAAATAAGTCATGTGGTTGTAAACCAGGTTGATGAATCATGCCAAGCACATACTTAGCACTCAAAATAATGATTAAAACCCATTATTTTTATCATGGGCACATCCTTCCTTTGAATCCTTGAGGGAAGGGCCCCTCAATTTTGGATTGCTCAGTCTACCATCCCTCAAAATTGATGAGCTAGTCCCCTAAATTTTGTCCTAGCTCATACCCCTAGGTATTTACATGTGAACGTTCACAAAACCTACATTTAGCCATCACAGCCATGAGGGAAAATGCCATACATAGAAGGTCTGATTTTCAAGAGAACAACTTCCTGGTTACACAGATGGGAGACAGAAGTGTCGCAAAATGGACCTCAGGTGACACCATCAGGTTGCAGTGACCAGAGCGATAGAATTGTCGGGAGATGGTGGTTAGAAAATATGTTTTGGTTTAAGGTGTGACCTTGTATCATATTTCTGACAATAATTAAATAACTGCATCAGTTGTTGAAGCCTCCATGACTACGTGACAACCATCAGCAAAGCCATGTGACCTTGAGTGAACTGCTTAATCTTGCTACACCTCAGTCTTCTGCAGAGAGTTCTCCTGGGACTCAGAGAGATTCACACTTGTCAGGCGCTCAGCACGATGTCCAGGACCCCCACAGGCTCCTCAGGGCTCAGGGTGTCAAGTAGGGACTAAGTCAACTTGCGCACAGCAGAAAACACAGGAGATGGTGGCTTTAGCCTCTCGGGCTTCTTTTTCACTCAACAGATAAGAAAGCTGAAGGTTGGTGGCCCAGGGCTGGTCAGGGGCTTGAGACGGCAGAAGCCAGGTTACTGTGATTCCTGAGCCTTCCTCTCTCATGTGGTCACAGGATGGCTGCCATAGTCATTGCGTCTATGCGTCAAGCTCTAAGCAGAAACATCAGTGTCAGGGGTCCATACAGTTTTTTAAAGAGTGAGAACTGATATGGCAGTCTTCATGCAGTTAGATAGTAATTATCTGGCAGTTTGCCACACCAAATCTTCCTAATAGCCAAACACAGGAAATAGCTCCATTTTACAGATGTGGAAACTGAGACTAGAGGGGTGAAGAAATCTACCCAAGGCCATACAGTCGTAAGTGACGAAACAGGCTTCTGACCCAGGCTACCAGTTTTCTAGCTCTCAGTTTGGAACCCTTCCCAGCATACCACACTGCCACAGGGGACAATTTTTTGTCACAGGCACGTGGATAAGTTTTAAGACGTTCAAGGGGCTAGTGGAAGACAATATCATTAAGTGTGAACTAAAATAATGTGCCTGAAAATACTCTGATTATCTCAGGGCCTAGGTGAAGAGGAGAGGGAGGGGCAGGACTTCAGTTAAGATGGGAAGTAAATGAGAATCATATATGAATTACCAACAGATGTCATCTATGAAAATCAGATAGTATAAGCAGATGAAAATCTAAAGCACAAAGAGTTGTTATAATTATGCCTGTTTTCCTTCAAAACATAGTTCAGTAATGTGTGTGTGTGCACGTGTGCATAGATGAACATCCTTCCATGTGCTCATTCCCTCTCGGTTACATCACAGTACTTAACTTTGCTTGACCTTTCAGTGGTCAGGGTCCATATGAAAATTTTAGAATTCACTAGATATAAATGCTTCAGCCAGTTCCTATAACTTTATACAATGCAGGGAGTTCTGTTCTAGTAAGAGCTGAATCTCCAAAGATTTCCTTTTATCTCAGTAGTAACCTTCGTGTTTGTTCAGTCACTCAGTTGTATTTGATTCTTTGCAACTCTATGGACTATGGCCATATGAACTCTATGGACTGTGGCCAGGCTCCTATGTCCTGGGATTCTTCAGGCAATTCTCTGGAGTAGGTTACCATTTCCTTCTCTCGGGGATCTTCCTGACCCAGGGAACAAACATAAGCCTCCTGCATTGCAGGAGAAGTCTTCACCACCGAGTCACCCGGGAAGCCCAACCTTCACGTTACAGACCTTCAAAACTCAACAGATTTTTGACTATTCTGGGTCTTCACAGCCACCACAGGCTCTTCCCTAGTTGCAGGGATCGGGGGTTACTCTCTAGTTGAGGTAAGCAGGCTTCTTTTTGCTGTGACTTTTTGCTTGTGGAATTCGGGCTTTAGGGCTCACGGGCTTCAATAGTTGCAGCACATGGGCTCCACAGTTGCATCTCTGAGGCTCTAGAGCACAGGCTCCATAGTTGTGGCTCACGGACTTATTTGCTCTGCAGCATGTGGGATCTTCCCTGATCAGGGATCGAACTCGTGTCTCCTGCAATGGCAGGCGAGCTCTTTACCACTGTGCTACCAGGGAAGCCCTGGATTTATTTCTTCAACCAGTAAGTTAGTGGTGCTTTCTGTTCCCATGATTGGGAATGTTTCCATCAGATTTCATGAAGCATTTCTTCCATGGCAAGTGAGATTTCCAACTAATTGAATTGAGTAAACACGCTTCTTTCAAAAGAATGTGCCGTGTTTCACAGAAAACAGGACTTGAAAGGAATTGTTAGGACCCATTAGCCTTATTAATACGTTATTTTTTGGTGCCATCAAGGGCACTGGGAACTCCAGTCATTCACAGCAGAATTCTCAGGTTCTCAGTGAGACTGCCTGCAGGCTGGAATAATTTAGTCACTTGACTTTCCTGTAACTTTTATTATTTTTGGCTCCAAGAAGCAGCGTTCATGCACAAGTGGTCCTTTTCCATGGCCAGAATGTCTTTTGTAGGACACTGAAATTCTTTTTTCTTTCCCTGTTTCTCTGCATGAAGTGTGCAAAAATTCCTGATCATATGCAGGGCTCATATATAAATAATAGGTACAGTTGGGATTCTGATTTTGCTATTATTTGTTTTAAATAGTTTTGTGTTTAACAGTGTTTCTTGATTTACCAAGAGCTATCTCTCCCTTAGAACTCGTTTCTTAGATCTGATCATTTGGTACTATTTTGGATAATTATGGGGAGGAAAACATTGCAAATTATCCTAGAGTTAAATTCACTATAATTCTTGTGGAAGATCACTTGCAGTATTTAGAACACTGAGTTCATAACACTTAAAGATACTAGGAGTACATAAATTTCATATACAAAACATCAGGCCACATTCATACAATGATTTTTAATCAACTAGAAAGTGCATTATTTCCAAGCACTTGTATTTGTTTGTTCTAGAAAACTGGAGTGAGGGGGAGCATCAGAAAGTTTCCAGAACACCCCGTGAGTCATTTCATTCCACTTCCTGTACAATGAAAGCCCTATGACATTTCCAGAGCTGCTGTTTATTTTGGGATGTGAAGCATGTTAAAATCCTTTGTGCTTAAACCACAACATTTGTGAGTGGCATGAGACAAAGACTCAGGGCAGGGTGTAAGTGGTCAGGCAATCCTTACCGGAAGGAAAGAGGCGATTGCATTACGGGAGTCTAGAGCAGCCAAATCCACCTGAGTTGGCAAACGGAGCAAAGGCTGCCAAGAAAGACTCACGGACGTGTTCCCTCCAATCTGAAGGAACGGCCTGTCTCCGTCTTCTCACGTCAAGGAGCATGTTCGTACCCTGGTTACGCAAAGGGGAATGCCTGCTACACGGATGTTCAATGAGAACACCGTGTATTTCTCAAACATCTCATACTATTTATTTTTTGCAATTCTATCCGTATGTTTCACTACAGTATTTCCCTGAGCTATTACAGTGCGTGCGTGCGTGCTCAGTTGGGTCCAACTCTGAGACACCATGAACGGTAGCCCGCCAGGTTTCCCTGTTGGTGGGATGCTCCAGGCAAGCATGCTGGAGTGCGTTGCCATTTCCTTCTCCAGGTGATCTTCCCAACCCAGGGATCTGACCCTCGCCTTTTGTGTCTCCCGCACTGCAGGTGGACTGTCCACCACTGAGCCACTTGGGAAGTTCAGTATCTCATTGTAATAGGAACGAAGAATTGTTTTCTTTTTTTCTTGAGGTATAATAGTTTCAGATATGCAACACAATGACTTGATATTTGTATATATTGTGGAATGATCACCACAATACATCTAGTTAACATTCATCCCCATACATAGTTTTCTTCCATTCTTTGCTTTCATACACTTCTTTCTTTAAAAGGAGAAAATGAAGAAAATCACATATCTAATTTCATATACAAAACATCAGGCCACATTCATACAATGATTTTTAATCAACTAGAAAGTGCATTATTTCCAAGCACTTGTATTTGTTTGTTCTAGAAAACTGGAGTGAGGGGGAGCATCAGAAAGTTTCCAGAACACCCCGTGAGTCATTTCATTCCACTTCCTGTACAATGAAAGCCCTATGACATTTCCAGAGCTGCTGTTTATTTTGGGATGTGAAGCATGTTAAAATCCTTTGTGCTTAAACCACAACATTTGTGAGTGGCATGAGACAAAGACTCAGGGCAGGGTGTAAGTGGTCAGGCAATCCTTACCGGAAGGAAAGAGGCGATTGCATTACGGGAGTCTAGAGCAGCCAAATCCACCTGAGTTGGCAAACGGAGCAAAGGCTGCCAAGAAAGACTCACGGACGTGTTCCCTCCAATCTGAAGGAACGGCCTGTCTCCGTCTTCTCACGTCAAGGAGCATGTTCGTACCCTGGTTACGCAAAGGGGAATGCCTGCTACACGGATGTTCAATGAGAACACCGTGTATTTCTCAAACATCTCATACTATTTATTTTTTGCAATTCTATCCGTATGTTTCACTACAGTATTTCCCTGAGCTATTACAGTGCGTGCGTGCGTGCTCAGTTGGGTCCAACTCTGAGACACCATGAACGGTAGCCCGCCAGGTTTCCCTGTTGGTGGGATGCTCCAGGCAAGCATGCTGGAGTGCGTTGCCATTTCCTTCTCCAGGTGATCTTCCCAACCCAGGGATCTGACCCTCGCCTTTTGTGTCTCCCGCACTGCAGGTGGACTGTCCACCACTGAGCCACTTGGGAAGTTCAGTATCTCATTGTAATAGGAACGAAGAATTGTTTTCTTTTTTTCTTGAGGTATAATAGTTTCAGATATGCAACACAATGACTTGATATTTGTATATATTGTGGAATGATCACCACAATACATCTAGTTAACATTCATCCCCATACATAGTTTTCTTCCATTCTTTGCTTTCATACACTTCTTTCTTTAAAAGGAGAAAATGAAGAAAATCACATATCTAAATTCATATACTAAATTCCTAGAAACACCCCTTGCCATTTAACCAAATTCCTCTTAAAATAAGTGGAAAATGATTATCTCGATTACATATTAAAATATGGTGAAGTTTAAATTAGAATACAATAGTGGTAGCCTTGTTCTTGATGTTACGTCTTAAGGCTGACTTCGTTTTAAAATAAGGATTCCAATATATTTGAGATCATCCATATGAAAATGATCTTGGTGAATTTAAAGTTTTTGCCTCATTGCAGAAACAATTTGAAGATGAAGCAGGGGGATTAAGAAAGTTAAGTGAGGAGGTACTTAAGCAAGAAGACACACTCAAACAACCTAGAGGGGTGGGATGGGGAGGGAGACGGGAGGGGAAATTCAAGAGGGAGGCGACACGTGTTTACCTCTGGCAGATTCAGGTGGATGTGGGGCAGTAAACACAAAACTGTAAAAAATAAAAGATAAAATAATAATAATATTTTTAAAAAAGAATACACTCTCAGAGGAAGAGTGGGTAGACAGGTGAGGAGCTGCTGCCTTGAGTTTCTTCGGCAGGCCAGTCATGAAGGGTGTACAAATGAAGGGGTGGAATATTCACTGGGGAAGAAGGGGCTCCAGGGTTGTATTCCCTTATTTTCATCCCAGCTCCTCCTTTCTGAGGGGAGAAGGGATTTCTGTCCTTATTTAGCTTAGCTGAGAAGTGTCATGGATTCGGTGCATGATGAGTCCTTCTCATCTGTGAGGCTAACTTACTGTAATGAGAGCACAACGAGCAACAGGTTACATTCAGATAAGGAGGGTCTCCGGCTTCCCAGGTGGCCCAGGGGTGAGGAGCCCACCTGCAGAAGACTCGGGTTCAATCCCTGGGTCGGAAGATCCCCCTGGAGAAGAAAACGGCTACCCACTCCCGATATTCTTGCCGAAGAATTGTTTTCTTTTTCTTGAGGTATAATAGTTTCAGATATGCAACACAATGACTTGATATTTGTATATATTGTGGAATGATCACCACAATACATCTAGTTAACATTCATCCCCATACATAGTTTTCTTCCATTCTTTGCTTTCATACACTTCTTTCTTTAAAAGGAGAAAATGAAGAAAATCACATATCTAAATTCATATACTAAATTCCTAGAAACACCCCTTGCCATTTAACCAAATTCCTCTTAAAATAAGTGGAAAATGATTATCTCGATTACATATTAAAATATGGTGAAGTTTAAATTAGAATACAATAGTGGTAGCCTTGTTCTTGATGTTACGTCTTAAGGCTGACTTCGTTTTAAAATAAGGATTCCAATATATTTGAGATCATCCATATGAAAATGATCTTGGTGAATTTAAAGTTTTTGCCTCATTGCAGAAACAATTTGAAGATGAAGCAGGGGGATTAAGAAAGTTAAGTGAGGAGGTACTTAAGCAAGAAGACACACTCAAACAACCTAGAGGGGTGGGATGGGGAGGGAGACGGGAGGGAAGTTCAAGAGGGAGGCGACACGTGTTTACCTCTGGCAGATTCAGGTGGATGTGGGGCAGTAAACACAAAACTGTAAAAAATAAAAGATAAAATAATAATAATATTTTTAAAAAAGAATACACTCTCAGAGGAAGAGTGGGTAGACAGGTGAGGAGCTGCTGCCTTGAGTTTCTTCGGCAGGCCAGTCATGAAGGGTGTACAAATGAAGGGGTGGAATATTCACTGGGGAAGAAGGGGCTCCAGGGTTGTATTCCCTTATTTTCATCCCAGCTCCTCCTTTCTGAGGGGAGAAGGGATTTCTGTCCTTATTTAGCTTAGCTGAGAAGTGTCATGGATTCGGTGCATGATGAGTCCTTCTCATCTGTGAGGCTAACTTACTGTAATGAGAGCACAACGAGCAACAGGTTACATTCAGATAAGGAGGGTCTCCGGCTTCCCAGGTGGCCCAGGGGTGAGGAGCCCACCTGCAGAAGACTCGGGTTCAATCCCTGGGTCGGAAGATCCCCCTGGAGAAGAAAACGGCTACCCACTCCCGATATTCTTGCCTGGGAAATCCCACGGATGCAGGAGAGACTGGCCGACACAGTCCATGGGTTCCCAAAAGAGTCAGACACAACTTAGCAACTAAACAAAATAAAACAAGAGTGTTCACGACCTGCAGACCATGCAGGATGTGAAGACTGGGAAGTCCTAGATCTTACCTGCAGGGGCCACACCCTCTTGCTGGGCAGCTCTGAAGAATGGAGTAAAGTTAAGGCCTTAAGGCGCTGCAGGTGAAGGATAAATACCCAAGTGCCCAGCAAAGTCGTCACGACCCAGCAGCACTGCTGGCCAGCCCCACCTGGACTGGTCCCTCCACCCTGGTCTGGCTCTGACTTCCTCCCTGCAGGGTCCCCACACAGACTGTTGGCTCCATCCACAGGGCTCACCCATATTTCTCTCAGGGTCCTTCTACTTCTTTCATCAAGCCCCAGTCACAGTCCATGTCCTCATGGAAATTCTCCCTCACCCAGAACACAGATCAGGTTTTTTTTGTTGTCCAGCTTCAAAGGACAGCAGTCCTTTATTCCAAAGCACTGACTCATTTCATAATCCTATGGTCACTGGAGGGATTGTTTGAGTACTGTGTGTCTCCTCTACTCAATTTTAAACTCCGTGACATTATATTTTCTTCTTAATTCCAGTCATATCCCCAGCAATTAGCAGCATCTAGCATATAGAAGGCTACAGAGGAAAACACATAGAAAATGTTGGCTTACCCACTCATTGTTATAACCCTGTGAATCTCCTGCTAAGAGAGCTTGCTAATAAAATAAATTCAAGAAAATATATTTTTTTAAAGATTTATTTATTTATTTATTTATTTATTTTGGGGGGGGGGGGGGGGGGGAGGCGGGCCACGTCTATTGGTCTTTCATTTGTCCATTTTCATCCATCTTTGTTCTTTGGCCCGTGTGGGCCTCCTATCGTGGTGGCCTCTGTTGTCGCAGAGCACGAGCTCTGGGCGCATGTACTCCAGAGCTCCAGCTTGGTAATTGGACACATCAGTCCAGCCGCTCCGCGGCATGTGGGATCTTCCCAGGCCAGGGATCGAACCGGTGCCCCTTGCACTGCAAGGTGGTGTCCTTACCCACTGGACCACCAGGGAAGCCTGAAAATATTTTTAAAGTCGAAGGAAGGAAAATGTTCGTAGAATCATTGACACTTAGGCAGGAAGGGACATTGTAACTCAGTCTGCGCATGTTTCAACTGTTAAGACTGGGAAGTCCTAGATCTTACCTGCAGGGGCCACACCCTCTTGCTGGGCAGCTCTGAAGAATGGAGTAAAGTTAAGGCCTTAAGGCGCTGCAGGTGAAGGATAAATACCCAAGTGCCCAGCAAAGTCGTCACGACCCAGCAGCACTGCTGGCCAGCCCCACCTGGACTGGTCCCTCCACCCTGGTCTGGCTCTGACTTCCTCCCTGCAGGGTCCCCACACAGACTGTTGGCTCCATCCACAGGGCTCACCCATATTTCTCTCAGGGTCCTTCTACTTCTTTCATCAAGCCCCAGTCACAGTCCATGTCCTCATGGAAATTCTCCCTCACCCAGAACACAGATCAGGTTTTTTTTGTTGTCCAGCTTCAAAGGACAGCAGTCCTTTATTCCAAAGCACTGACTCATTTCATAATCCTATGGTCACTGGAGGGATTGTTTGAGTACTGTGTGTCTCCTCTACTCAATTTTAAACTCCGTGACATTATATTTTCTTCTTAATTCCAGTCATATCCCCAGCAATTAGCAGCATCTAGCATATAGAAGGCTACAGAGGAAAACACATAGAAAATGTTGGCTTACCCACTCATTGTTATAACCCTGTGAATCTCCTGCTAAGAGAGCTTGCTAATAAAATAAATTCAAGAAAATATATTTTTTTAAAGATTTATTTATTTATTTATTTATTTATTTTGGGGGGGGGGTGGGGAGGGAGGGGAGCAGGCGGGCCACGTCTATTGGTCTTTCATTTGTCCATTTTCATCCATCTTTGTTCTTTGGCCCGTGTGGGCCTCCTATCGTGGTGGCCTCTGTTGTCGCAGAGCACGAGCTCTGGGCGCATGTACTCCAGAGCTCCAGCTTGGTAATTGGACACATCAGTCCAGCCGCTCCGCGGCATGTGGGATCTTCCCAGGCCAGGGATCGAACCGGTGCCCCTTGCACTGCAAGGTGGTGTCCTTACCCACTGGACCACCAGGGAAGCCTGAAAATATTTTTAAAGTCGAAGGAAGGAAAATGTTCGTAGAATCATTGACACTTAGGCAGGAAGGGACATTGTAACTCAGTCTGCCCATGTTTCATTATATTCCTGTTAAATTTATGAATTGTTTTTGTTGTTCAGTCGCTCAGTCATGTCGGATGCTTTGCAATCTCACGGACTGTAGCCTGGCAGACTTTCCTGTCCTTCACTGTCTGCTGGAGTTGCTTAAACTCATCTCCATTGAGTGAGTGATGCCATCCAACCATCTCATCCTCTGTCGCCCCCTTCTCCTCCTGCCCCCAATCTTTCCCAGCATCAGGGTCTTTTAAATTTTTTTAAAGAACTATTTATGTTAACACTGTTGAAGTATTGGAACCAAATCAGTTCTCAGTTCTTCAGAAACTGAGCATTATATAAAACATTTTGTACAATGCTGGATTCACAGTAGTAATCGTAATTATTATAATGAGCAGTAGTAGTTATGATCAGAAAACCTCTAAGTCCAGATGGCCATTTTTGCCTTGTGGTCACAGATCTCTGCCTTGCAGCCCCATTGGTGCTGTCTTTGCAGTGCCTCTCACATCTGCTGTTTCTTCTCCTTTCCCACGATTAAAACAAAACTGTGTGTTTATTTTTAAGCCACTGACTGCAGTTTAGTTCCCATGGAAATGTCTTAACATTCTTTATCCAAAAGAGGGCGCAAATTTCTCATGAAACCTAGTACAGTGCTTCATAAAATTCGCTTGCTCCCAGTAGTATTTAAATTTCACAGCTGCCGTAATTTAATGCAGAAAGGTTATTCCAGCGGCATGTTTACATAAATTAAGTCCTATTGTGTGAAGGCTAATTAAAGCATTTTTCTTCTTCAGAGTAGCTTCAAAAAAGAGCCACACTGTTGCTGTGAAATAAGTGGAAGCTGATGTTTTTTTCCTATTTTAGGTAGCAAAATCAAATTTAATATTAAATGGGAGTTTTAAAAAGTTTCTTTACAATCTTCTAATTTTAGGGTGTGTTTCCATTCTTTATTGTTGTTTAGTTGTTAAATTGTGTCTGACTTCTGCAACCTCATAGACTATAGCCAACCAGGCTGTCTTCCTTTGTCTATAGGATTTCCCAGGCAAGACTACTGGAGCGGGTTGCCATTTCCTTTTCCAGAGATTTTCCTGACCCAGCGATCAAACCTGTATCTCCTGCATCTCTTGCATTGGCAGGCAGATTCTTTACCACTGAGCTACCTGGGAAGCCTATTTCCATCTACCACTGGCTTTAAGAATGACTAGTGAAGCAATATGGTTCAGATCTTATATGTGGGAGGTTGATAGGCAATCAATTTCTTTTTTTTTTTTTTTTGGATTTTGGTTTTGGGGTTTTGTTTTCTTATTTTTTATTGTTTGTTTTTTTACCATAGCTGGAATTGTTTGTGTTTAAGAACTCGGTATACACGACTCTTCTTACATAAAAGAAGCAGTATGTCTGTGAATAGAGGGGATCATGTGATTTCTGATCTCAGCTCTTCCTTCAGGTTGAGTCTCCATGGTTTGCATACATTTTCTCAAGTGAACGATGTGCCAAAGATGTGCTGAAGGACTGCTGGCCTTCATAAATTCAGGTGATGGAAGTAGGGTTCAATGGTGGCAATGTACTGTAGGTTCCTTTATCTAACAGAAATTCACTTAACTAAATCCTGTACTCAAAATGTAAAGGTTCAGGCACAACCTCAGTTTCTGCTGTTTCTTCTCCTTTCCCACGATTAAAACAAAACTGTGTGTTTATTTTAAGCCACTGACTGCAGTTTAGTTCCCATGGAAATGTCTTAACATTCTTTATCCAAAAGAGGGCG